>BMAV01021146.1:0-38242 GCA_019973955.1 Trichonephila inaurata madagascariensis | reverse complement strand
TTTCCCTTTTTAGTAAATTCGTAATTTTTAAGTAATCTCTCTCTCTCTCTTTTATTTTTGACATGCTCGTGCCTCCCTTGTAGGGTTATCATGCCCCCCTAGGAGGGCGCTCCCCACAGTTTGAGAAACACTGACTTACTATATTAATTTTAAATTTGCTTAAATCGAAGCTTACTCTTACAATTACTTTCCTTATATTTATTAGTTGTATGCCTTATTAATATATTTGACGTGCGTGATATATTGTGGAAATATATTCGTACCGCGCCTTTTGGTTTCCGTTTATTCCTGAAAAGTTGGCTGTGAAGTGAAGAATTGAACAATTGATACAAACCCATTCCAATTCAATTTGATCTATTGCATTTTTTAAATAAAAATAATGTAGAAAAAAGGGGTTTTTTTTTTTTTAATTCCTTAAAGATTTGTTTCATTTAATCTGATACAAAAATTCGAAGAAATTAAAATTAAAAAAGACCGCTATTTTTGAAATAAACAAAAATTAATGAGGCCTTGGAAATTGAAAAATTTTGGGTTTTTTTTAATAAGAGCTTTCTTATTTAAAAATAAATTTTTCTTCTTTTTTTTAAAAAATTTTTTAATAAGATTTTTTTTATTATTTCTATAATGGGCTGCAGATTGGTGTTCTACCATTGCAGACCCAATGCATTCCCCGGAAGCTGGTATCTCTTTTTAGTGTGGAACATATAGGCGGATACCAATTGGCATAGGTAATTTTGAAGACCAGTTTCCTCCATAGAGGGAGACACGTGAGCTCTAAGGATGCAAACCTGTACTAGGGTTTAATGTTGCCGAGAGCACCCAAGTCATAAAGATACTATAGGTATCTTTTACATGCCGTATAATCATAAGACGTGACCACTGTCAATTTTCTGCATCATGAAAATCCACCGATTTGTTTCAGGGTCGAACTCGCAACCTTAGGTGCAGAAGGCCACCCAGCCTTCCCTTGATTAGAAATAGAAAGCCATTTCTTGAAAGGAATAACAATCTCAGTTATGAGAATTTCAATTAAATGTACAACAGCACTGATTCAAGATAATGTGCGTCTAACAATGATTCAAATATATATATATACACAGGGTGTCTACATATATGTTGGACAATTTCGTAAATTTAAAACTTTCAAAGAATAAAATGAAATTGACTCATTTAAAGTAAGACTAGTAGTAATATGTCCTAAGTTTATTTATAGAAAAAACCCAGTGGCTGAGTGTCTATTGCATCGCGCCCACGCCGGTGAGGGTTTCCCAACCTCGGGCTGGGGCGGTTGCTCACCTTTTTATTCCTTCAGTGGGGGCGGTTAGTACCGCTTGCGAGAACTGACACCCGGGGGTTTCGCGTCAGACTGACCACCTTACTAGAACATCTGCTCATGCATCTCAGAGCACAAAGTCACGTATACTTATTTGGGCACAGTAGGCCTTGACTCTCATGGGCTGCCACTCACTGAGCTAAGTTGTTTATGTAATATCTTAGGTTTTATAATCTAAGACTTTGGGGGTCGGAAAATCCTCTTTCCCATCCTAAACATAAAAGGGATATCCGGAAAAAAGTGTTTGTTAAAGGATTTCCTCAATGTTTGGGTTTTTTTTTTTTTTTATTTAAAAAAAGACGAAAGTTTTTATTTACCTGATCATATTACAGATTTTCCTTATGCCAATCATCAAAAAGAAAAAAATAATGCCAGGAATTTACATTTTTAAACAGGATGGCTCGTCTTATCACTCGACATTGGTGTTACTCCTTACCTCAATGTTGAGATGCTAGTTTATACTGTCGTGGACGTGTTAGTGGTCAACCGGATCACCACTAGTTTTCAGTGCACAAAGTTCCGTAAAGGTTTAAGGCAGTGCTTCTCAAACTGTGAGGCCCGCTCCCCTAGAGGGGCGTGATAATCCTAGGAGGGGGGCGCGAGCATATTTAATATTCGAAAAAAAAAAGATTATTTAAAAAAAAAATTTTTAAATTTTAGAAACAAAATACATTCTGAATAATAAAAATAAATATAAAAAAAAATTGCTCTTATTTTAAAATTTACTTATAAATGTTAAAATACCCCCAATCATTTTATAGTTAATTTATCAATACTAAGTTAAGAAAAAGTTCAATAATTTCCAGTGACCCCCGGCTTTTTATATATGAAATTATATCGAAAATTAACCCATCTTGATAATTTGTACGGTTTCAATTTAAACCCCTTTAAATCCGATTAAAAAGTTTTTTTGGTTCGCTCCTCAATGCTACCGTTTTGCATATACAAAAATATGTGGGTATTGGGGGAAAGGGGGGGGCGGTTTAAAAAAGAAAATCCCTAAAATAAGTAAATCCTTCCAAACCCTGTCAAGCTCATTTTTTGCTTTCCCAAAGCCTTCGGAATAGTTTTAGATAGATGAACATAAAAGATCGTTTTCTGAAAACGTATATTTTTCTTCCGGTCAATTTACCCCCGGCTAGTGGCGTTAATCCCCGGGGCTTTATGTTAAAGTTGTGTACGTGCTTTGGTCAAAGTATCGTATTATCGAATTCAATACATTGTTATTGTATGGAGAGGGGTGAGAAGAAAATTATGATTGAATATTGGGTCACAAGTATTGAAAGTTTGAGAAGCACTGGTTTAATGGTCCTTTGTTTCCTACATTATTCTAACTAAAGGCAAAAACCCCTCCCTTAATTTGATCGGCAGAAGCATACATAAAAATATGTAGTAAAGACTGATTTACCGATGGGACATTTTCAGAGTAACGAAAGAAAGACACATCAATCATTTGTAATAATGGTAAACTAGGGCTTTTTCTCTATTTTATACAAAAAAATGTACATTTTTATCCTGTAAATTGTTCACAATAAATCATTGTTTTCACCCAACTAATTTGTAGACACTCTGTAATAGTTGATCTCTACTCTTTAAGAAATTATGCTTACTAAATTTAAAATCTGTAAGTCTAATAGTCCTGGCAATGAACGTTGTAGAAGAATGATTCTCAAACTGTGAGGCTTTTTCCCTCTAGGGAAGGTAATAACCCAACGTGGGGAGGGGCAAGTATATTAAAAGGTCAAATGTAAAAGATTATTAAAAGAATATTAGTTTACTGAAAGTTACAGCATTTATACACATTTTGAGCAGACATTCGGTAAATTACCCAGATGTACATGAAAATACCAGATTTGATAGATATAAGATGGAGAGCAACATATGCTAAACTTTTTTTAATAACATTTGTACTTTTAGAAATAGATGATTGAAGAAATAAATATTTTATTGAATTAAAAATAATTTGGCAATCTGTTGAAATATAAAAATTAGAAAGGAAGAGTATTATAAAATGTATCATTTCATTTAAAAACACCAAATACAAAATGTAATGCCTATTTAGATAATTTGTATAATTTATAAATTAGGTTGTGTATTGTAGCTTTAGCGGCAAAGTACCTTATTATTGCATTCAGTACATTGTTATTCTATGGGAGGGCGTGATGGGTATTATGAAAGTTTGAAAAGCACTGCAATTGGATTACAATCGCTAGTAAGGTCTGCTATCTGCGTCTGAAAGCTCGGCGTTATGAAAAAAGAACACCTGTTAACCTAATGTTTCTCAAACTGTGGGGCGCGCTCCCCTAGGGAGTGTGATAACCCTAAGAGAAGGGCGCGAGTATATCGAAAAGTCGAAAATAAAATGTTATTTTAAAATATTATTAATTTACTGAAAGGAAGCAAAACAAAATACATTCTGAAATAATATATTTTAAATGTACAGACCGCAAGTATTTATATTTATTTAACATTACCAAGTTAAGAACAAGTTTAACAAATTACAGGTACCTCATGGGCTTGTCATATATAAAATTATACAAAAACAAATAATCTTTATCTCGATAACTATACGGTTTGTAATTAAATTCATACTGCAGATTTATGTCAAAGTACATTATTATGAAATTCAATACATTGTTATTGTTTGTAGGGGATGGGGGGCTCGAAGAAAATTATGACTGAAAAGAAGAGACCATTTGATCTTCTTTTATAATGACTCTTTGATTTTGCAAAAAGGGAAAAAGGCAACACCATGAAACTTGGTCTTAGAAAAGGTCAACCCCTGATGAAATTGGTAATTTGTTGCGAAAGCTTTTTGGGGAAAGAGAGAGAGAAATTCCAATTTAGATTCCGATGAAGACATAAAAATTTAAAAAGGACCAAAAAAAGTGACGAAAGTGCATATGTAATTAATAATACCCCCAAACCCAATATATGCGCGAGGTGGCAAAAGGGATGATAATAGTAATTTTCCGCCAAATTTGACTCAAAAAGTCCCAACAAAGCAGAGTCAAAAAGCTTTTCGAAAAATAAGTCAAATCGTTTTTATGATATAAATGGACATACAAAAAATTAATTGTATGAATTGTTAATTATATGAAACAATATTAAAGATTTAAAAAATAAACCCTACGAAATTAGTCCTGCAATTATTCATTTAAAATAATTATTTTATGTATTTTAAATCGCAGTGTAGAAAGCACCGGAGTTTTGGGGTCCTGCACGTTCTAGTGTTAAATGAACATTAACATACTATTTTATATATCGCTCGCGCATAATTATTTTTACTCAAAAAAATTTGGATAACTTTATAAGCGATTTTCACTTTTCAAAAAACCGTTTCTTTCGTAAACTTGTTTCTACCATGCCATCTATCAGGGATGTGTCCCAATATCCACAAATTTTTTTTCGATTTCGTCAGTTTACGACACCACAGGCCCTATTGATGGGCACCTGAAAAAATTTCCCTTTTAAAGATAACTTAAAGGAAACCCCCTCCAGAACAGTCCATTTATTTGACTAGACGAAATACCTTTCCCAAAGACGATGGGGAATTAAAGGAACCCCCCTTCATTTTTTTTTAGTGAAAAAAAAGATGCCAATTTTAACCATTTCGGGAAAATTTTGTTGATAAAAATTCGAAGACGAAAAGACATGAACTGTTAAAAAAAAATAAGCGTTTTAAAATTTCGATATTTATACATATCCTCCGTCAGTATTCATGACGTTTTATATATTCTGACAATAAGGCAGATAAAAGTTGGTCTATAAAATATTTCCAATTGTTCTTGTTTTTTCCCCATTTTTGTTTTAAGGGGGAAATTTTTGATAAAAAAACAAACAATTATTCGACCAAAAATTTCTGAGGTTAAAAAAAATAATCATTTTTTCACATATTTTTTTTGAAAGATATAAGGTTTCTGCAAAAAAGTTTAAAATATAATCATAATTTAAAAAATTTTAAGAAATGAAAATTTAAATGTTTACGTTTTTTTATTTATAATGGGCTGCGGATTGGTGTTTTACGATTGACGATCTAGTATATTCCCCGGTAGCTGGTATCTCTTTTCAGTGCGGCATCACATAAGTAAACCCCAAGTTTCCTCCCCAGTCAGAGGCACCTGAGCACTGACAATATGAGCCTGTACTAGGATTGAATTTTGCCGGGAGCACCCAAGCCAAACAAACACTTTATGTATTTCTTACATGCCATATAGTCATACGACATGGTTGCTGTCTATTCCCTTCATCATGAACAGTAAATTTAATATTACTGATGTAGCAATTGATAAATAATTTAAAAAAAAAAAAAACATAATGTATAATGAAACACATTATCTCAAAATTTATTAAACATATTTTAAAAATAACTTGGGACAAAAATCAAAAATTTTTATCATTTTTTTTATTTTTATTTCGGGAAACAGTTCACAAAGGAAAAAAAAACTGAAGAAAAAAGTAAATTTAAAAAAAAATTTCCAGTATTAGTATACTTAAGATAAAAAAAGGAAATACATAATTATATATAAAAATTTTTTAAAACTTTTTTTTCTTAAATAATTGTAAATCAATTTTTTAAAAAAATTTTATTTTATAATTTTATATTTATTTCCACTCACTATTTATTACCTTAAAAATTTAAAAAGGGTACAAAAAAAAATATCCCTTATGTGTTTGTCTACTTTGTATACTTTTTTCTCTTTTTTTTTTTTAATTACTACTAAAAATCTTTTTTTATTAGTTCTGTTAACTTCCAAATTTTTTTCAATAAATGCTTTTTTTAAATTTTTTTACATCTTTTTTTTTTATTACTATTTTTTTTGGAAAATTAATGCCCAAAAAAATAATCATTTCTTTTTCTTCTTGTTGATTATTTTATTTTCGCAAAGCCTTGTTATTAACCACGGGCAAAAATCGGAAAATGCTTTTTGCGCAAAATTGGTTTTTTTGAGTCAGTTTGAGAATGTTTTGTACGATTTTCCCCATTTGAAAAAGGTGGTTCGTTGAAAATAACACTTGTCTGTGTATGTAATCTAAATAATGAAATATGTTTCTTGAATGTTTTGTTTTATTATAATTGCTACAACTATTTTTTTTTTAATATTTATTCTTTTAAATAAGTCCCTTTGGGAAATTTTTTGGGAGTAACATTTAAAATTTTTAATTTTTCTTTATTTGACCAAAATTCAAAAACCCGTGGTCCGTCCCCAAAAAAGCCCTCGTGTACCCGGAACAGTACGACGTTTAAAATTCGTTCAATCACTCCCCAAGCTCCCTTTTTCCCCCTGGCATGTATATGTGTGATTATTGGGGGGGGATGGGAAAAAAGGGGAAAAATAAGCAAATCCTCGGGAAATAAGAAAAATTTTTTTGAAAACCCTAAAAAGGGCCTTTAATTTTTGCTTTCCCCATAGACTTCGGAAGAATTTTATGAAGGGCAGGCATGGGAATAGATCGTATTTCCCGGGACCCGTTTTCAGTCCTGGGAAATTTAAACCCCTTTTGGGTAAGTCAGGCGTTTATATACGCCGGAGGTAATTAAGAAGTTAAAGTCGTGTTGTAGTTTTACCGTCAAAGTATAGTATTATTGAATTCCCACAATACATTGCAATTATATGGAAGGGGGGCGCGATGAAAATTAATGTTGAATATTTGGTCGCAAATACTGAAATTTCGAAAGTACTGTTGTAATACCTTGTAGAAATCTTACATCTGGCTAACTTAGAAATGGAGTCGGTTGCGCTCATAGAGTATATACATGTATTTTGTGTATTACATTTCCTAGGAGTCTAATCACACACACAAAACAACGTGCAACAATTGACTAAATATATCAACTTTAATGCAAATGTTTCATTGGCTTTAGACAGTGTTTCTCAAACTGTGGGGTATGCCCCCCTAAGGGAGCGTGATAATTTTACGAAGGGGCGAAAGCCCATTGAAAAATCGAAAATAAAAGATTATTTAAAAAATATATATTAATTTACTGAAAGTAAACAAATGAAATACATTCTGACTAAATGAAATATAAAATGCACATTTGGACCGATATAATACACATATAAATGCATCAGTACATCAGAATGAATTTTATAATTAATTTAACAATAATTATTTCAAGCCCATGGGGACACTGGTAATTATTAAACTTGTTCTTATAAAATTATATACAAAAATTAACACTTATCCCGATAATTTGTATGGTTTAAAATTAACCTCTTAACTGCCGATTGAAAGTTACGCAATTTGCTCCCTAATACCACCGTTTTCCACGTAGGTGAAGGTATGTGTATTGGGGAGGGGCGAAAGAAAAGGAATAAAAAATATGGAAAACCCCCAAATAGGAAAAAATCCGGGCGTAAAACCATCAAAGGGCCTTTTTTCATTCCCCAAAACCCTTTGAAATAATTTTATAGACAGCGGAGCACAGAAAAGATTGTATATATACGTCGGGGCAATTAACGCTTTGGCTGAGCAAGACATTTATATACGTCTGTGGCACTTATTAAAGAGTTGTATTTGTAGCTTTAGTGTCAAAGAGTATAGTATTATTGAATGTTGCGATGAAAAAATTATGACTGAATATTAGGTCACAAATACTGAAAGTTTGAGAAGCACTGGCTCAGGGCCCTCTCGGTTATTCCTTTATTATTCAGGTACGGTAGAAAAAGTAAAGGGAAAATATTAAAAACCCCTTTTTTCACGTAAAGGTTAAACCCAAAAAAAACTGATTGAGTTAGAACATGAGATTGTTCAATTTATGGTATAAGATTTTGCTGTTCTTTTTTTTTTTCACTAGGTTCTTAAAACTTTCCTTTTAATTATACCTCTAAGTCTCATTCAGATAAGTAGCTTTGATAGATTATATACTAGTACTTATTTAGGATTACAGAAAAGTTCTGTAAGTATCTTACGGTTCCTAACAAAAACAAATCTCTGATCAAAGAATTGGATATTTGGAAATATATGGTGGCAATACTGATCAACAAGAAGTTTTTGAAAACTCTGACAGTTTTCGAAAAGAGAAATTAAGTAATTTATCTTATTTGTGAATTCAACCAGAAGATTTTTTTTTCTGGAAAAAAAATGATGGTGCTTTCTTAAGTATAAAGAATAAGTAAGGTTATATATATTTAAAATGTGGGGCGGGTAATTACTGTGCCCAATTCTATATTTAGAAATTTGTTTTATCTAGTCATTTGACAATAATGTTTTCTAGCAAAAAGTGGTGTTTCCTTTATAACAATAAATACAATATTTTTTTACAGAAATATCTTTTGATATAAGTTTGTCAAGCCTTGAAGTAAAACTTTAAAGAAAACATATCAAAAGTTGGATTTTTAATTGATGAGCTATAAAAAAAATTTTCGAAACTTCTTCTTAAAAAAGTTAAATTTAAAAAATGGCCAAAATGATACAACATATTGAAGAATATTTTGATCTTAAATGCATTTTAATTTAAATAATTATTCCACACCCAAAACGAAAAATGTTTAGTTAAAATGTAAAAATTCAAAAAAAATTATAACTTTTTTTTTTAATTTTACGTCTATTAAAATTTTAAATATACACGTTTTAAAGTTGTTGTCTTGTCCAAGTTATGCAGAGAAATCTAATGGTGCTTACGCCTACTAAAATGGATCTTGCAATGTCGAAGACCTTTGGCGATAAAGCTATTGATAGAGTAAAGCAGTGCTTCTGAAACTTTCAATATATGCGACCCAATTTTCAGTCATAATTTTCTTTACGCCTCCTCTTTACAATAACAATGTATTGAATTCAATAATAATGTACTTTGACGCTAAAGCTATTGTACTACTTTAATAATAAACCTTACAAATTATGAATATAAGCATTAAATTGTTTTATATAATTTTATATATGACAAGCCCATGGGGCCATTGGTTTTTATCAAATTTGTTCTTAACTTGGTATTGTAAGAGAAATTGTCAAATTTAATATTAATATATTTATTAATATATTTTATCAGAGTAAATGAGTAATTTTCTTTTTATGTCAATGTATTTTGTTTTGCTTCCTTTCAGTAAATTAACAATATTTTCAGTTAATGCTTAACTTTCGACTTATCGATATGCTCGCGCCCCTCTCCCCCTTTTTTGGGGATGGCCCCCGTTTTAGAAACCCCCGGGAAAGGGTTTTGGAAGTTGTGGAGTTTAGCCTATATATTTAGAAAGACAATTTAAAATATGATTAGGAGAAAGTTGAATGTCAGGACAATGAGGACAAGTGTTGTAATTTCTTTGGCCACCAGAGGATATTTATATCCTTTTAGAGCAGGGGTACAAATCTTTTTTATTTCCTCTGGGCCACATACATATGACAACTATTTTTCTCGGGGGGCCCAAAAATAAAGGGTTAATGGGGGAAATGAAGGACATTTAAAATACGGAAAATTGATCAAAATATGAAAACTTATAATTTTGCATTTTATTCTAAAACTATACTAAACTGTATCAAATTCAACTCCCAAAAGATAGGTTTTTCATTTTTCCCGGTTATGGGAAAATTTTTTTTTTTCATCAATGACCCCAAACCCCCAAAATTTTTTTTCCTTTGTAAAGATTCTTTTTTAAGAAAGCCCAAATTTATCTCGTTTTGGAAGAGATCCTCAAGAAAAAGAGCCATTGAAAGATTTGTGCTAAGTGGTCTAGTGATGAGTAAGATTATATTTTTTGTGAACATAGCATTTTTCAATACAAATAAAACAGGCTGTTGATTCATCTTGTTTTTCTGAGGGAAAAACTCAGTTTCCTCGTCTTAAACAAAAAAACATTTCTAAATTTTTTTTTGAAGACATGAGGGTTAATTAAAAATTAGTTTGCCATAAAATGGGGGTACCCATGTTCGTTTTTCTAACACCGTTACAATTGCAAAAAGAAAAAGTTATCTCCAATTGTACCGGAGATTTCGATAGATAATCATATTTGTGGGGTTTTTGATTAACAGAATTTTTCATTACATCTTTAATGCATTGTTCTTAAACAATTGAACTTGTTTGCACAACAGGCCATGATTGGGCCATTCAGAATTGTCCAGTGGGCCACATGTGGCCCACTGGCTGCAGGTTGAGTATAGCTGATTTAGAGTGCCTTGGGCTTAATCTGACTATTGTAGTTGAAATTACGATGTTGCTATTAAGTACCGGTATAAAGTAATATTTAACTGGACAGAAGGTGAGTTTACATTTGACTATTGCATCAGCATCAGTTAGTATAAAGCTATTGATATTTCAGGGGAAAGTATGGACATTCTTTGCAAGGTTAATAGCTTTTTGCTCATTTTCCATTGTAAAGTGTAGGTACATGCTTTATTAAATAATGTTAAAGTATTTTTATACTTGTAATTATTTTTAAAATTGCATGCTTCATTAATATAGGGAATTACTTTTTTGAAAATAACTAGAAGTAAAAACACATCAACACTGTTTGGTTATTAAAATATTGTTTTTAATGTCACCATGAGTTTAACTGGAGTAAAATACAGTTTGTTTCGAGAAAAAAAAAGGTTTTTTTGTTTTTTTTTAAACTAAATTTCTTTTTAAATGACAAAATACAAAAGGAACATTTTCATTGGTATTTATAAAAATTTAAAAATATTTGGGATTTCATTGATTGGGTGGCCTTCAATTGTGGGGTTTACGAAAAGAATATTTTAAAATATTTTTTTTTTCTTTTAAGGGCCCACTACGATGGAAAGTGATTTTAAAAAGGGGGGATAAATTTTCTGGTATTTAGATCATTTTTGGGAAAACATGTAAAAATTTTTTTAAAAAATTTTTGACAAAATTATTTAAAACAAAAATTTGGAAAAATTAACTTAGAATAATTTTTTTCAAAATGTTACCTTTTTTGAAAAAGTTCCCCTTAATACTATTTTTCCTTATATAGCTCTGACCCTCTACGTTGACTTAACTAGGACTTTTGAAAAAATTCCCTTTTTTCAAGTTAAAAATTGGAATAATTATCGGCGTTTTTTTTTTAAAATTTCCCCTTCTGTTGTGTAAAACATGGATAAATCCCTAGGTTTATATTTCAAAATTTGTTTAGCCCCTTTACAAAGGGCTCAGATATAAAAATTTTTATAATAGAAGCATTTTTTACAAAAAGGGGAACATTTTAAATGGGTCATTCTATTTCATTTTTGCCAAAATATTGTATTTAAATAATTTTTTTTTGTTAAATATCCTTAAAACAATTTTATACATGTATTCTAATGTGACACTAATTACCATGAAAAATATCCATTTATACGCTTTTTTAAAATCTGGGTTCCTAACGTAGTCGGATACCTTAAGTAAATGAAAGCCTCCTAAAAGTTTTTCTAAGAAATTAAAGTGCTCAAAATGAAAACGAAAATTTTTTGAGCTAATGGTTCTGCTTGTCTTTAAAATACACCTCTTGGGAATTAAAATTTAATTATCCTTAGCATCCTCAAATAATCATAAAGGATTTCTCTCTCTCTCAGCAATTGTTTTTAGAATAAGAAATTCACGTAGGTATAAGTGTTTTCCTAAGTGTGGAAGGAACTCGTGTGGAAAGAGAGGTTAACAATGCATATTGTATTGGTACTTAAATTCCACTACAATTAGTATTGTAGTGGGAATCTAAATGTACTCTTCTATTTTTTTCACGTTCATTAGAACAACGAAATAAAAAAATAAAAGAAATTCTTTTAAAACTTTCTGTGTCTTAGCTGCTGTATTTCGCATATTGTTTCCCATTCACGTTGAAGTGCAACTGAAGCAGATAACTCGAGTTTAAATTAGTATTTTTGATGTTTGCTAACGTGCTTGTTAAGAGATTCGCTAATCTAATTGGATAACTCTTCAATGCCAAGTGGGAATCACGGTGTTTATTTAAATGAGTATTTTTGTGGGAAATGTCGGCAGTTTTCTTAGATTTTTCTACCTATAAACATCAGAAAGTTAAATAATGAGAAGACAAATCTCATGAACCAGTAATTCGTAAATTTTCTTCCTCAAAACTTCAGAAAGTTAAACAACGAGGTGACGAAAACTCATTCTGAAATTTCAAGGGCATTGTTTATTCATTCATATGTTTTGTTTTATTTCCTGAAATTATTCTATTATTTATGCACAGAGGATTCTAAGAAAGCGGCATTAGAGCATTAGTACCAATGGAGTGAGTTCTCCAGCACTCTGTTGCGTATCAGGTATTAAGAGTGGAATAAAAGAAAGTGGTTTGTTACTTGATGCATTCTTCGTAGTTTTAAAAATATTTATTCGTAAATTAAATACAATTGAATTGACGAAAAGAAAGGTAAATATATCCAGTATTTCATGATTATTGCATCAGTAATGAACATTATATTCTCATAGTAAAATATATTTATTGGTGCGTACGAGTTGTGATACAAAAAAAAACAAGATTGGTCTAATACATCATTGTATGTACAGAATCAATTAGCACCTTCAAAGTAGTTCCCTTCAGCATTCCCACACCTCTGCATTTGGTGCTACCAATATTGGCAACAGTTCTGGAACGAGATTTTTGGATGTCCCTATAGGAATTTCTCCATTTTTGCCTGAACTTCATCAACTGAAGTAAAGTGGGATCCCTTTAAGCAAGACTTAATTGTACGAAATAAAAAAAATAGTCCCATGAGGTCAAATCAGGCGAATAAGGAGGATGCCCATCACAGTAATGTTTTTTCTGGTCAAAAAGGACTTAACAGATTGGGCCGTTTGAGTGGGTGCATCGTCTTGGTGCAACAGCCAGTCATCACTTCCCAATTCTGCCCTTTTTTTATTTTCCTAATTTTTTCAGGAATTTCTTTTTGTACTTCAAAGTATCAAGATTGATTAACAGTCTGAACACTGATGTCAGTGGGAACCCCATTATATCACGAATTTTCGTAATGTTTTGGTTTGTAATCGCTGACCTTGGATTCCCAGCAATTTCATCATCTTCCACACTAACCCTTCCCTCTAAAAACCTCTTATACCATTCAAACACATGTGCACGAGAAAAAGTTTCATCTCCATAAGCATCGGCTGATATTTGAAATGTTTTGTTGGTTTCAACAAGTTTCACAAAAGAGCGCAGATTGCAATAACCGGGGTTCAATTTCAATCACGAAGTATTCCCGTCTGGCATGATCGTTTACGGTGAAACTGGCTACATATATAGAGGATGAGTGTGGGATGACGTCATTAAAACAGTTGTTGCCAACTCCTCTCTTTTGTAAACTACACTTGGTATCATTTATTTTGTGCAGCACACTATATTTTTCTACTTACTGTTTTTCCCTTTAATTTGAATTTCTAATTTCCTTAAAATACTTCCGAAGTTTCATTTTACTATTATTTGAATTGATAAGTTCTTCATGAAAGATTTTCGAAAAGAATGAGATACATTTGCCTTTTCAATCCTTGATTACAAAACATCCTAAAGTTCATGGAACAATAAAACAAAACTTGTTCCAGGAAGCTATGTTTCGTTAGAATTTTCAGAGCAATTTTAGTCTCTTTGCTTATATTTATATAATAATTTAGCTAAATATTTGAAAATATGTTTTAATAAAACTAGACGAAAGGGGAAATTAACAAAAGTTAATTAAATCCAACTTTTTCATGGGTGTAAATGTCGTATTTGGAAATGAATCATAAACAGTGTTACTTAATTTATTTTCTCATTTGAGATTTTCTTATTTCAAACGCAATACACATTAGAATTGGAAACCGTCAAATTGTTAATGTGTTGATTGGAGTTTATTTTATGTTTAATTTGGGGTACGGGAACACAGAAAGGCTTCATATCATTTGGTAACTCAGTTTACAAATAGATTATGTGCTTAGCACAACCACAAAGTTAATACTGATTGACCTACTTTATAATATTTTTGATGATTTGGGTGTTTTAAATGACGATGGCAAAGAGTTCTCGGTTCAATCAGTTACACAGTGGAGTTACAATTAAGCACACAGTAGGTGATACATCCCAAATTCTGGCAAGGACTCTTGCACAATATTTAAGCAAAGACATCAGTGTTGATAAGATCATGTTACACACATTCCCAGTGTTGGGTAGTTTGGTATTAGATTAATCTTTGTATTAATTAAAACGGAAAATTTATTCTTTATTAAATTAAAATGAAAAATACACTCGAAACTCCTCTATACCTCTACATTGCGAATTTTTTTCTATCTAGCAAACTTTTTCCTGGAACCAATAACATTTACGTTACATAACTGTAATTAACCTCTATGAAGTATACTTCTGCCAACATGAAATTTTTCTCTTGTGATTTCATTTTTTCCCGCCAAATTTTTAAAGTATTTCGATACATTTCAGTGATCTCTTTTTCTTTGCATTTTATTACGTAAATTATAAATCTTGAGCTGGTTTTTTTAAGAAAAGAAATGGAAAAACACGCTTGAAGGGAATTTTGGTGCATTGCAAAGATGTGTGACATATATTATGAAACAAAGCAATTTTTCAAAGAAGAAACTGAAACAAAATTAGCAGATTTTATGAGTAATTAATCAAAGAAGGACATGTTAACTTACGTTTTAAAATTTTCTAGTTGTAAAACAAAAATGTATTAATGCAAATATATAACTGAAATAAAATTACTTGAATAAATTAGAAATTAGAGCCTTAAATCCAATATTTTAATAAAGGTAAGCTTTCTTAATATTGAAATATAGCACATATTCCTCTATATTTTTTTGCCTTTATTTTCTGCGCAGTTTTCTTTCTTTCTTTTTTTTTTTTTTTTTTTGATGGGTGAAATATATAAAATAAATGATAATTATTTTATAAAAATGTGAGATTAATTACTTTTGTTATTATTGTGTTTATGAATTAAAATTTTTTTATGTGGTTTATAAAAACTCATTGAAAATGACCTTTAATTAACAATTTTTCGTTTGGACTTAAGTAAACAAAGGTCAGCTTTGTGGCCGCTGGTGGCTTTGCACCCGTTTCAGTATGGCTGCCGGTTTAAATGAGCTGAAAGTTCCTTGTGATAAACGGTGCTGACGCGTTGTGGATCGCATCAGGAAACGACGAAGCTTTGCATCTTTCGCTGTTCGCCATCGAACGCGATAAAGGCATTTTCAAACCAGGCGCTGGACTGAACAGCGTATGTTTTTCTCGCTGCGTTTCAAAACTGGTAAAATTGGGCTGGGACTTGAACGAAAATTCATTATTTTTGGGGTGAAGCTTAGGTACGGACCAAGTTGCTTCTGGACGGGCGGATGGGACAAAACCCAAATCGCTCTCTTTCTTCAGTTTAATGAAACATGATTTGGTAAAGGAATTGAAAGAGCTTAACATTCTAGTATCTTTAATTACCTGATTCAGTAGAATTTGTGGAACCCATTAAAAATGCTTTTTTTTGCTTAGAAATAATGGTTTCACTTGATAAATTATTTTCTTCGTTATGTCATTTGGTTTAATCCAACGTTACTTAAACTATGGGGCATACCTCCCTAGGGGGCGTGATAAAAGGGGCCAAATCTTTAAAAAGTGAAAACAAAATATTTTTCAAAAATTTTAAACAATAAAAGAAAAAAAAAATACATTCTGACATAATAAAATTAAATACATATTTACACTGATAAAAAAAAATTTATAAATTATCAGTACGGGCAATCATTTCAAATTAATTCAACAATACTATAACACAAGTTTAAAAATTCAGGCTCATGGGCCCGTCTATATAAAATGACCAAAAATTTAAATTACTTGATTATTTGTACGGTTTATAATTAATCCTTAAGTGCCTATAAAACAGTTACTCATTTCACTTCTCAATGTCACCGTTTTCCAAGTAGACACGTGCACGTGATGCATTGTGGTAGTGGTAGAGGGAAGAAAAGGAATAAATAAGCAAATCCTCAAAATATGAAACCCTTTCCCAAAACACTACTCTAAGATCCTTTTATTGCAATCCAAAGACTTCGGAATTAATTTTATAGATGAAAGTGTACAGAAAAGGTTGTACTTTGGAAACACGTATATATACACCTTAGACAATTGACGTTTCGGGGTAGTGAGACGTTTATACACGCGGATGACACTTAAGAAGTTAAAGTCGTATTTTAGTTTAGCGTCAAAGTATTATTAAATTCAACACATTGTTATTGTAAGGAAAGGGGTGCGATGAAAATTATGATTGATACTGGGTCGCAAATAATTAAAGTTTGAGTAAGACTGGTATGACCGTTCTTATTATTTTTCAGACAGGATTTATTGTTCTTCCATAAATGCGATATTGAATATTAGTCTTTTGGATACACCTAAGGTTACATCGAATAGAACAGTGCAAGATTTTGAGACTTATTTCGTTAAAACACCAAGGATGTGCTAGAATTAAATATCTCTCTGATTTGGATAGGCTTTTGAGATGAGGAAGGAGATAAAAAAAGGTCGTTTATCTTAGCTTAATTAACTCTCCGTTAGGCGCGTGAATCTCTCGGATGCATAGTAAAAATAGGTTCGGTGCTGCGTTCACACTGTGCGTTGGAAGACTCCCTGTTTCTTCTACTGCCTTTCGTCAATTGTCTTATGATTCAGTGTCAAGGACTAAGGCAATTTCCTCATATATTGGGTGGCAGGGGCCATTTAATCTGATAGATGCCGTGCGCCCAGCAACTTCAGTTTTTATGTCTTTATACTATTTCGTAAATTTAATTTTGTCCCCCATGTAAAATAGTATAGGTTTCGGTTTTGAATGAAAACTATTCGAAACAAGTATTTTGTTACTTTTGTTTGGTAGGGTTTTTTTTGCTGAGAGTTGTGTGAGATACATCTGTGGGATACCGTATGCTAAGCCAGTGATAGTATTTTATTCGATCATCAATGTAGCTGGAACAAACTCCCAAAATATCGATATAGGAATCAAAATAACTCATCCTCGCACAATATCTTGGAAGTCTAGGTCATGAACTTTTGAAAGAGCACCTGTGAAGAGGGTCTGAGTGCGTGCCTTCACACACATGTCTCAATTCTGATCTCGATTCGACACTGATTCACATGCCTCATTCATTTTAACTCAAGATTGACGAAAAATATTATACAATCCCTTTTTCAAGATGAAAAAAAAGAAATATCACCAGGAACATGGAAAAAAAGGTACTGTTCTCTCTTGTCAGGACATCAAAAAAAATTTTAAAAATTTGGATGTTTGGGCGAAAATGTATGCCTTTGAACATTGTAAAGTTATTTACAAATACTGCAACAATGCCACAGTTGTTTTTTAAAACCCCTTGGAGCAAGAAAGCCTACACCAAGTCCATTTGACCTTTGCGCATAAAAAAGGTCACAAACCAGGTCTTGATCTCCAAACAACTGCCCCAGGTAAAAGCCAATGCAGTCCAGATGTTAGAGGAGAAGAGAGAGAGAGCAGTGACAGTCAAAAAAGACTACCCCTTGCATAAAGGCCAACTACGTAGGTGACCGCTTCTAAAGCATGCCAAGGCGTCTTAAGCCCTGGGTCACCTGCGCTGTAGAAATAGGCCAGGACTTTTAGCTGTGTACCAGTGGTGAGAAGGAGGACTTCTCCAAGTCAAATTCAGTTAATCTCTGTGGAGGGAATGGATTTCAGATTGGCTCAAGACAGAAGAACTAAGGTTAGGGAGATCACAACCCCTACAAGCAAGTTCATCAGCTACCTCGTTCCCAAGCACACCCACATGCTATGATATCCACTAAAGACACACTTGTTTCCTCTGACCAAGCCTAGCCAATTTGGATTTAATACTAGACCAGTATTGTCCATAATTTGTGGCCAATTTTTAAAATTTCGGATGGAGCTTCTGCTGTCTGCCAGGATCAGATACTGTCCTTTTTAGAATTAAGAACATAATCGTAAGCCCCACTGATACCACAGAGTTCCGATCTAAAGACGGAAAAGTGGTCAGAATTCTTGGTGCTGATTTTAACATAACTCCCAGGAGTGTTACGAAATATACCACTCCTTACTCTACCCGTATCCAAACGACTACTGTCTGTGTAAATAGTCAAGGCTTGATCGGGTGTGTCATTTACGACTTCAAGGGTCAGCTTTCTGAGTAATTCCGGGTGGCTGCTATGCTTGGAAGTACTGAGCAATAATTCCTCTTGGAATTCAACATGATTAAAAGAATCAATGGGTGTGATGAAGCTAAAGGGTGTAACTGAGTCAACATTATAATCGATAAAACCACATTTCCACATGTAATTAAGTGTGGGCAGTCTCGCTTTAAACGGTGGTTACTTGTCCAATTTAAAATGAAAAAAGATGTTCGATTGAAGGAATCAAAGCTTTTAATTTTTCAAAATACCTATATGAGTTGACTTCGAATCTCATGGTCAAGGTTGGATGTCTGCCTTGCACAGAACTATGCCAGTAGGACAAATATATCTAAAGTCCGTGATGATCCTCGCAGCATGAGCTGCACTCTCCAGTTTTTTTTCTAGTTGGAGATGCTACTTGAAAGATTGATACCCATATTCAAGGACTGGGTGGACCAAGGTTATATAAGATATTTTAAGTGTGGAGGCGTCTGAACCCCAGTCTCTGCCAGAAAGATATTTTATGATCTTAAGTCTCTTTCTTGGTTTATCGGCTATTTTCTCAATATGCTTGCCGCAGTTCACTTCCAGGTCTAAAGTGAAACCAAGATAGGTAGGGTATTTACTGTATTCAAGCATTCACACATTAGGAAAAGTTCAAGAGAGTAGTTGTAAAGATGCCTATTAGTCGATAAGAGGCTGGCTGTAAACTTTGAAGCGTTGAAAGAAATTTTGTGGTTGTCTGCTAACTCCTGAATATTAACGAAGGACCTATTCAACTGGGATTCCATTTTGCTATTATTTACAACACTGCACCACGAAACGACATATTAGCAAAAAGTCCAATTTGAGAAGGGTTAACATATTTTTCAATCCCGGAAATAAATAATGAGGAAAAATTGAACTTAAAACGCAGCCCTGGATAATTCCTAGATACGTTTTGTAATAACCCGAGAAATTAGATGAAAAGTGATACAAAAATTTCAGTGATTCAGAAAGTCTGAGGCCCAGGGCAGAGATTTACCTTTAATGCCCAAAGCGCCAAAGCACTTTCTTAATAGCTTATATTTCCATACATCAAATGCCTTTGACCCATCCAAATGTCAATTTTATCATTTGAGAATCCCTAACACATTGGATGAAGTATAAAATTTGGTCAATAATAGAGTGATCCTTATGGAAAGTAATTGCTCCAGGGGCATTAAGTTATTAGCGTGTAAATGGAGAGTTAATCTCCGCAACACCATGCTTTTTATTAGTTTGTAAGGGATGAGGGTAAGAGAAATAGGACGATACCTTATTGTAAGACCGGTTTTCTTGTTGGATTTAATAAAAGGATTAACGATGGCCGATTGCCAATGTCTTGGAAGTTTGCCAGTTTTCTATGAGAAGATACATATGTATAAAAGTCTTTCCCTAACCAAAATTCCAAGGTGGACAAAAATATCCATAGATACTATCTAGACCATCTGATTTGTCTGGTGTCCAGATTTTGAAAGGACAGAAGTTAGTTCGGGTAAGGTGACTATTCATCTAAAAGTGTAAACAATGATGGTATAGAAGTGAAAGCAAACTATTATCCTTTTGAATTTTTTTGTTCCATTATCTCAGTTTCTGTGATTCTCTTTTAAATATTATTTCTGTCAAATATATTTTGATATCAAATCCCACCAATAAAAGGATTAAATGATCTCAAAACGAAATGATGAGGTGATGCATATGTGAGAAGCTGCACGCGTATGATGGACATTTTTGAAGTGTTCCTAGCTGAAGGGTTAAGTATGATTGAAAGCAATGTGTTAATTCTTATGAAATATCTATCTTCCAATTATGATGTAAAATTTCACTTCCCGTATCATTGTCTTTATTAGTTTTTTTTTATTACACTGGCCTCTAAAAGTTACGGTACAACATGTTTACCGAAGCTCATCACAAAAATTTTATTAACAATATAAAAAATCATAGTTTATTTGAATGATAAAAATGGACAAAACGATGCAAAAACGATAATTATCAATTTTATTTTACACATAGTATATGATATGAGTTCGTGAATATGAAGAAGTGTATATGAGTGAGAAAAAAAATATACAAGGATACTTTAAAAATGCAGGTCTCTATGTGAGACGACCAGTTGTGTGTACCCCTTCCCCAACACACTCACGCAAAGAAAAGCTGAAAAGGTTCTGCTTATTATGGGTAAGAAGAGCATGTTTCCTGGACCAGACAGCAATGAGCTACTGTAATGTGCAATGTTTATCATATTTTCACGGGATAGCGATTCGGGACATTTGCTGATCTGAACAGAGCAACGCACAAAATACCATCAATCCGAACACTGTTGAAAGTCAGTAATTATTGAGGTTGTGGAACCATGGTTTGGTCAGAGATCTCACATGGTAGTCATCCTGTCCTGTATGTGTTCCATGGATCAATTATTTTTTATGTGAGATATAAGGATGAGGTACTTGATCTAAATGTCTTCCCATACGCTGGTGCAATTCGTAATGATTTCATCCTAATGGATGATAATGCACAACCTCAATGAATTGAGGTTGTTGAGGACTATCTTGAGAGTTACGGTTGGAGCGAATGTAGTGAACCAGTTAATCTCCAGACATGAATCCAATAGAACATCTTTTTGACTGTCTTAAAAGACAGAATGCTGTTTTAAGTCCTCCTCCAGGATATTTACATGAGATTTAACAAAGTTTATTCTGTGTCTGGTCTTCGCTTCTATTTCGACAGAACTGAAAGCATGAAAAGTATATATTGTCAATGTGTTTTTGTCAGAGGTGGAAACATTCCTCATTAAAACCTTTTTATTATATTTTATGATACTTTACGACATAAAAGTTCGATGTATGGTTTCCTCCAAGAATGGACATTTCCATCAAGATTGCCTTTTTGTTGTAACTCATTTTTGAATAAAACTATTGTAAATTTCAATGACTCATTCAATACATAACTGTTTGATGCACATTTTTTCAAAATTTGTTTTTTCTGTTTTAATTTTTTGAAAATTATACGCAAAATTGGTTTTACCTTACTTTTAGAGAACAATGTATATAGAAGTACAGAATTCACTTTTTTCCCCCCAAAGGAGCTGCATTTTGGTACACAAGCCTTTTCAGAAACGGCAAGTCCCCAAGTGTTTTTTCATTGGTGGTAGTATCTAGTGGCTGCTTTCACAACCTAAGTTTTTACGCTTAAACTAATTTTAGTTCAAGCTTTCGTCGAATGGTAAATGTTGTGATTTTAATTTTGCCGAGAAAGTACTAGAAACAAGTTCCTACTGAAGGGATTATTTACATCCCAAATAATCATAAGAAATGCTTGCCTTAGATTTTTGCATGAAGAAAATTTATGTTCTCCAGCCAGGATTGAACCAGAAACCTTCTACTTACAAGGCAGGAAGGTTCCCTCTAAGCCACCAAGTAGACCGAGTTTCACTTATGGTAACTAAAATATAGGATTCGAATTTTATAAGAAAATTACCTGTCATTAATTATATTTAATGTATTATGTATTGTTTTTGACGTTGCATTTTGATTCAACATGATGACGAAGACAGTATTCCGAATTAGTTCAAATAACCAGAGAGCCAGTCTTAAGGGGTTTGAAGCCTAGACGCAGCAATAGCGTGTCGTCTTGGAAACTTTAATATCTTTTCAAAAATTTCCTTCAGAGTTGTATCTTAATATGTTCAAAAACTAATTTTGATATAGCTCTTCTTCAATATTTTTGTAAGTATAAGAGATCTCTTTCTAAGAAAATGTTTATCCCTTTTTTCGCTAGAAAATCAGCCATTTAAATTCAATATATATTACAATTCGAGACAACATTGGCAGTGTAAAACAATATTATTTTTCAAGGTGAAAAAAGGTTTTTTAATGTTGCTTTCTTCTTAAATCACCGTTTAAAAAAACAAAAAAATGTTATAAAAAAATGTCATCATTAAACTTGCCCGAGATATAATATTAAAAATAAATCGTCCATGTTTTCTAAATATGTCCCGCAATATTAAGTAATGTTTTTTTATATAAAACCAAAAAACTTCAGTTGAATAACTTACAGTATTTTTTGTGATTTTTGCTTAAAATATTATTATAATTATTCCACATGAGCAAAAAATTAATTCCGAAATATATATTAAATAACTTATATCAAATTTCAAACAATGCGCATTTCACCAAGGAATTTATTCCTTCTATTCAGAGACGTTTAAAGGCTAAACACTTTCTACCTAATTTTAAATTTATCTAACTTCTAACTGGGCGTGGTAACTTAAAAGCCTATTTTAAACGCTTCCATTTGTTGTCTACTAATCGGTGTTCTTGCTCCATTGACACAGTCCAAGATGTCAAGCATCTGATATTTGCTTGTACTAAATTTTCTTCTGAAATACATACACTCAGTAACTGCCTACAAAAGAACAATATAGAGTGGCCTCCTCCTTTTTCAGCCTTTGTTCAGAGCAAAGCACCTTCCACATCGTTTTTTGTATATATTAATAGCATTTTCCCCCGTATTATTTAGATTGAAAATTTTGTGTAATTACTAACATTTACTATATATGTGTAAGTATATATATATATATACATATATATATATATATATGCGTGAATATATGTGTATTTATATATATATATATATATATATATATATATATATATGCGTGAATATATGTGTTTTTTAAAAAAATTTTTTGGGATAGTGTATAGTATTTGTCGTACTTTTATGTATTTGTATTTTTAAAATCTTTTTATGATCATGTTTCCAAATCTTTCCCATTGTATAATTTTAATTACGGAATATATCCGTTTGCATGTGAGCAATCTTGTATTTTGTTCTGTATTTATTGTATTTGCATCATGCTTATTTATTTTCCCTTTTGATTCCCATTTGTGCCTGTATCCTTTGACTTGAAATTTTCTACCACTATTGATTGAGTATTGAATTATGTCTGCAAGCCTTGTGTTATACTTATCGGCGCACAAAAGGTCTACCTAGAGTCTCAAAAAAGTACATAAGTTAAAATAAAAGCAAGATTAAATTTATACCATTTTATTTTAACATAAATGTGCGAATAAAATTTAATCAATGAAATATATATATACACTAAGTTTTCAAATTATCGTTATAATTATTCAGTTATGTGATTGTTAAAAAATAATATGGGAAAAAATTAGATATTGATAAATGTAAAAGATCTCATTTTTTTTAATTGTATAACAAACTCCAAACAATAAAGCAATTACGCACTTTCGAAGCATAATTATTTTAGTTTCTTATGATAAAGTTTCGATAACCTATTGAGTGTGTTTTAAAATTTTGTACCATATTATTTGTTACGTATGATTATTTATTATATTATATGTAATTAAATAAAACATCAAACTATATTTCATTTCAAATTTTTAGCAATTTTTTTTTTCATGATTTGTTGCAGAAACTTTGAGTATTAGATGGTTGTCATTATATAACAAAGAATTTGGCTATTAAAAATAGTAACAAAAGTTTAATATTGTCATTAAAATGCTGGAAATATATATTTAATTTAAAAATTTTATATCTTCCTCTCTCCATATGATATATGTTTAGTATGATTTTTTTATAATACATCATTGAAAACACTCTTTCATATTTTCAGTTTATAATTTTAATTCACCAAATAACAAAAGATTAAAATCGATACTTCTGAAGATTTTAATATTTGCGACTCAACTTTAAATCATAATTTTTACCGAATCCCCCATACACAATAGCAATGTATTCAATGAAATATTAATGTACTCTGATGCTAAATCTACAAAACGGCCTGAATTATAAACCTTACAATTTTTTAAGATAAAAAATAAATTGTGTATATGTTATTTCAAGTAATAGATATTTTAAGTAAGTTATTTTTAAGTAACAGGGGGTAACCCTATTATGTTTCTTTCCCTTTTAATTTTTAAATTATAACAGTTTGCAATATAATTTTTAATCAAAGGTACCAAGGTTACCAAGTACTCAGATATATTGATACATATAGACTTTCAACTGCCGAAGAAGAAATCTTCGTAGATAATTTTTATTTTTTTAGTAATAAATAACTCTTTCAATTTTGGGCAGAGTTGGATGATGAATTATATGCAATGAAAACAAAAGTACCTGGAATACTTTGTCCAATTGTGGTAATTATTAAATTTGTTCTTAATTTAGTACTGATAAATAAATCATCAAATACATTGTACAGTTCTGATACATTTATTAGTATATTATTATAAGTGTAAATGTATATGTTTTTTATCGTGTCGGAAAATATTTGGTTTTGCTTCCTTTCAATAAATTAATACTTTATTAGATAAACTTTTTTTAGACTTTTTATATGCTTGCTCCCACCAATGTGCATTACCATTATCCTCTAGAGGGGTGAACCCCACAATTTGAGAACCACTGAATCATTTTGCATAGATTTTGTAGAAAAACAAACACACACAAACTTTTACTACTTTCGAAGACTTTACTGAGATTTATAAAAACGGTTACATTTCAATATCCATATTGTCGTACATTACCGGTTGATTAAATTAGGACAGATTTACACGATTTATCAACATCAACTAGCACCACGTTAGCATGTACATAATGGAACAGATGGGTCAAATACACATTCAAATATGAAAACTGGTGCATGAACTTTAAATCGAAGTATTCCATCTCTTTAAATTACAAACATATATACTAATCAATTTCATTTAAATCGAAAGCTAATTACAAAGTAATCGCAAACCAATGTGCAGTTTTTCAATACAGGTAAATGCAACACACTTAATTGCATATCAAAATTATGTTATAATAAAGTTATAATATATACGAAAAAATAATTGTGTGGTTTATATAAACAGAAATGTAACTCAATTTCCTAGAAACACAATGAAATATATACATCTATTAACAAAAAATGATTACATTTATAAAATTATTTAAAATAAAGAGCAGTTCCTTGTTATAAATATAAAGGTTTTATCAACATTAAAATAATATTTCTGAAGTGGGGAAGCAAAAGAATTATTAATATTACTAAATAAAAATTGCAAACATGACTGAAATTTTTAACATTTTTTTGTTTCGAAAGGAAAAATAAATACAATTATTTATATATAATATAGAAATGCTTAAGAAAAAAGAGTACACAATAAGAAAAATGATACAGTTCATAAACGTTGAAAGAAAATGCACAAAAAACATCGAAATCTCTAAAAATCAATAATATATATATATATAGTTTTACAATGAATATAATTTTTTTCTCTTTCAAAACACACACGCACATTACGTGTTAAGTTAAATATATATACATACATAAATTCTTGATAAATTCTTTAACTGTTTTAATCAAATTACACTGAAATTTACACGAAAGCTTAACGTTCCATGATCCACATATGTTACCTAATCCACGGCCCTGGTAAATAAGTGATTGAGCTTTTTCCCCTCTAACCCGCGATACACCGGTGGATCAGAGTTAGGAACGTTTGATATTAATTTTACAGGCCTAATGCGTTAAAAGTTTTTTTTTTCGAATAATGTTTCATAAAGCCTTGAACTTCAATATGTTCTTTCAGCTCCGTGTTTTTTTTTTAATTAGATCCGAGATATTTATGAATATAAACAACTGCACAAGTTTGTTTTTCGAGAGAATCGGACATTTAGAGGTTCGCAATCTATTGCTCTATGGATTTCTGTTTATATTTTGAATAAGTTGATTCAGTTTTCTAATATTTTCTATATTCGTATTTAAATGTATGGGGATTTTGATAACTTTTTTGAAAGTGTATGTAATTTTTTTTAATTAAAATAAAAACACATTTTTTAAAAAAAAAATTTCAATTGTTTTTATTTTTAAACATTGTAAAAAATTTTGTACTCCATGTTCAAATATTATCAATGATAGTACATTGCAAGTTTTACCGTATTTGGTTGCATTTTAAAGGAAATTATATATATATATATATATATATATATATATATATATATATAGGCTTAGCAGGGAAATTCGATCGTGCCGGTGCGTGTGTATCCTCTCCGAACGTATGGACCTGGGGAAGTGCTTCTTTCTCTTTCCGCTGGTCCTGAAGGGATTAAAGGTTCGTGAAATGTTCTAGAAAGAAAATTGTAATAATTTTGGTAAATATTGCACTATATTTACTATGAGATTTTGCCATAAAAATTTATATCTTGAGTAAATTCCAATACCTATCTTTTACACGGAGCATGCCTGTAACATTTGCATTGTAAGAACATTTGTAAGAACAAAAGAATACTTTTTCGGCAAAAATTGATTTATTAATCAATTTTTGCCTAAAAAGTATTCTTTTATTTCAGCAATGAAACATTTACAATTTTCTGTAGAATGTTATATACATTGATATATCATTTTTACTCAGCAGCATTTTGCGCTTTAGAAACACAATATAGTTACAGATTCATAGAATACCTTACACGCTTCTATTTTTCCAAAAGTACAAAAAGTATTGAAAATACTCTAACGTTAAATGGTAAAGAACGCAATGAATTTAACTTGTGATTTATTATTGATGTATGAAATATTAAGCGATAGTATTTTTTACCATTATATCCATTAGAAACATTTAGGACATATACATTTTTATTGCTTGTCTATAGAAAGTGAATAATCCCCAGAAGTATAAAAATGACAAAATATTTCAACATTAGAACTGATAATTACAGTACACGTGGAAAAATTTAGTCCACTACTTTTAAAAACTAGTTCATTAACCCCTAAACTGCCAATTTAAAGTTACGCGATTCCCCACAGCTTTTCACATAGACACTTGTATGCGATATATTGTGGGTGAAAAAAGGCATATAAATAAACAACTTCTTCTCCGAACCAAGTACACACTTTGCAAGCACAAGCAAGATCAAATGTATTACCAAAGACGTAAATATACGTCACAAATAATTAACGGGCCTGTATATATACATCGGTGGCAGTTAAGGTTTCCGACTACGTTCGGAACCGTGATTTTAAAAAAGCGCATAAATGGATAGTTTTCATGATATTTAGTGTTACTTAGATTAGAATACATGTATAAAGTTGTTTTAAAGACACATTTTGACAAAAAAAAAATAAATAAATACAATATTTCGGCAAAAAACTAACTCAGAATAACCTTTTTTCGAAATGTTCTCCTCTTGTAAGAAATGCTTCTATTATAATAATATTTTGCCTGTATATAGCTCAAACCTCTGTACAGAGGCTCAATTATGATTTTTGAAAAATTCACATTATTTTCAGAGTTAAAACCCATTGAAATAATTACCGGCGTTTTTTACTTAAAATTTTTCCCCTCTGTTGTCTAAAACATGGATAAACCCACTTATAAGTTACATATTTCAAAAATTATAGTTGAACCTCTGTAGAGAGGTCTGAGCTATATACAGGCAAAATATTATTATAATAGAAGCATTTTTATTAAAGGGAGAATATTTTGAAAAGTGGTCATTCTATGTTTCTTTTTTGTCAATATATTGTACTTAAATAATTTTTTATTGTAATACTATTCTTAAAACAATTGTACATACATTTTCTAATCTAAGTGACACTAAATATCATAAATATTATCCATTTATACGCTTTTGCAAAATCACGGTTCCGAACTTGTCGGATACCTTAAGAGGTCAATTTATAAACATTATTTTACAACGTCCGAAGACTTCTATTTAAATGAATATTTGTGAAATACATTTTAATACATTAAATTTATTCATGTGTTGACATATAATAGCAATACATCTAAGTATTTTGCCTAGTAGCATCGGCCTAAATAATTTTAAATTGCTTTGTCCGATGCTGAGCATCATTTTAATGGGATATTACCGAAACACATTTTACTTAGCAGCATCCGACACTAAATTGTTTCGCTTCGACACCTCTTTAGCACATTTTGCTCGGAACATTGGTTACTTATACATTTTTTTAAACATTTGCTGAACACATTTTCCTTAGTTACATTAAACACTAAGACATTTCTTAGACATTTCCTAAGCACACTTTTCTTAGTAATATCAAACACTAAGATATTTTGCTTAGACATTTCCTAAGTACAATTTGTTTTGTAGGCATTCAGTATTTTCAGTGTCGGCTCATCCATTGGGCGCTTGGGGCTGGCACCCTGAGTCCGGGTCATGGAAGAGCCTGAAAGGGCTTGGATAAGCCGAACTTAACCAAATTATCCAGTTATAAATTTCTATCCGACACTGCCAAGGGGGTATGTAGATCTTTTGCGCCCAGGGCCCGAAATGAGCTTAAATCGGCACTGAGTATTTTAATATGTATTTCAACTAATTATATACATTTATATATATATACATATATATATGTAACATTAATTATTATGAATTCATATTATTAAATTTTTATTGAAGCAGTCAAATATGGAATTTTAATCTATATATAAACCTATTTTAAGATGAAATGAAGCTTGAATTTAAGGAAAAATAACAGTAAGATAAATTTAAATAAAATCATTCTTTTTTTTTTCTTTCAAAATGTAGATTAGAGACCTAAAATAAATAATTCTAAGCCATAAATTTACATTAAGACATTCAAATTTAAATAAAGTGAGAAATTTGGATGCATCAATGATTTTGTATATTTTGCTAACATGTTTCAGCTTTCTTAATAATAATATAATAGGAAGAAAGAACTCTAAATAAGACTGCTTAAAGATTTTGTAAATTATTAAAATCGTGTTTTTTAATTTGGCAAAATACTCCAAAAGAATATGTTCTATTTTCTTTTTTTTATAATACCCTACTGTAAGATCACCATTGCTTGATATTTGTTTATAGAGAAATCAAATTGATTAAATCAGAACACCTTTAACTAAGATGTGTTTATACCAACACACTAAAAAAAAAAAATCATCACACATTTTATTTTTAATTAATAACATTTACAATTCTCCGCTCGCTCTCTTCTAACAACTTCAATTTTCTTTAATTATATATATATATATATTGTAAGAAAAAAGAAATTATATTTTAAAATCAATAAAAACTTTGATAACATTCATCCTTACCAGTGGACAGTATACTCTACGTAATCCAACCTCTCAAGTGTGTTACTTATATTGCTTATATAGTACCTGATACTACTAAGTAGGTATTTAAGTCCTACGACAAAGAATGTAAATGAAAGCTTTTCTGAAATCTGTATTAAAAGCAGTATAAATAACAGGATTTAGTGCCGAGTTAAAGTAGCCCAGCCACGTAATCATATTCACCACCCTGTTAGACACAGAACAACTTTCACAGAAAGGTAGAATGACGTACATTAGAAAAAATGGTAACCAGCACACTACAAATACTCCCATGACAATTCCAAGTACCCTTGCGGCCCTTCTTTCTTTCTGTAAGCATATCTTCTGCTTTTCTTTCATGTAGTGTCTCACTGTTGCTGTCAGGCGGGGGTTTCCATCCGGAACTAATGTTCTACTTTTAATCTTTGGAGGCTCTACAGTCAAAGTGTTTGAGAATTTCGTTGTAACCACTTGTTTGCCTGTTTGAGCACCTTCTATCTTCTCATCAGATCCCTTGTTGTTTGCTGATGAGGATGTAGACTCATCAGTCACAGCAATAGTGCTTATCTCTGATTGCATCGACTTCAATGGAATGGTTGATGTGGTGTCGGACTTTCCTCATGACGGCCCCTTTTCAGCTGCTTTTGCTTTGTTCCCAAACCCTTTTGGGCCCTTCAAGTTTTTTACATAAACCATGTCATTATAACCAGTGGTATGAAAAAAAGCCGCGGCGAGTAAATTACATACCCCTCTTTTGTAAGCAGCAAGGGGTTTCTTCCGTAAAGTCCTTGGGAAACCATCCTATGAGGTGGGGCAAAAAGTCACTACCCAAACACAGCAATCATGATGAGCACCTTTTTTAATGTCCTTATGGCATAGTTTTTGGGGCGTGGTAGCGTCCGATCCAATGCTATGGCGGGAAAAAATGGAGGTTGAAGCGTGCAACAAAAGGGCATCGATTCCCCATTTTGCAGATAGGCAGACCAAATTCCCTTGGGCCATCGTGTAGGCAACATTTTGGCTAACTAAAAGCTACTGTAATGTTCCACGCTAGGGGATACGAACATATTCTGAACATTCTGTAAGGGTCTGTACGTAAAGACGGAGATAATGACGAGTACATTTCCGATTATGGTGGCAAGGATAATGATAGCCAGAACGACTGCAGTGGACACAGCTTCCAAAGGAGACATTGGATAGTCTTCGAAGGCTTCTGAAGCTGCATTGTTGTCAAGCGCTTCGACAATGTCTTCCTCCAGAATGATTTCCATTATGGGGGTTTCGTTGAAGTACGCCGTGGTGATTGATGATTGTGATGATTCTTGGGGGTATTTGGGAATTATTTTTTTGAAGTCAGATCACATCTGATCTTTGCTTGGATAATTGAGTATTTTGTTTACTTATCATCTACATCTTGTATTATTGCAAATGTGCTCCAAACAGATGCATCTGAAAAAAGAACAGCATGGTAAAATATTAAACAGAGAAAAATTGAAAAGGCAAGTCACATACTAAACTTAAAAGTTCTTACAAAATGAATCTCCTAAAATATCTATTTCTTTTAAAATATGAAATATTGGGAGACAAGTTTCAAAATGTATAAAAGCAATTTGTTATGTTGTTTTGTTAATACCTGTTTTCTCGGACTAATTACATTTCATTAGCTAAATATTATCTGTTATGGAAAATGTTGCATTGTATGAGTCCATTCGCGGCACATGCTTCATTTATTGTATGGCTTTGAACGTTTTAAGTGATTCTTTTCATAGAATAATATCCCAATCCAGAAAATATTGTTGAACGGATGAACAAGTCGTGATCGTTATTATATGTATTTCTAGCTATAAGCTTCCTATATAACATTAAAACATTAATAATTAGAGAACCACTGGGCATACATTATCCCCTTAAGTGGTCAAATTTCTTGAACAAAATGTTCCAAAAAGGCCACATTTTTTCTCACCTCTAACTAAGCATAATACTTAACATAATGCGAAAATGGAAGAATTTTATTTTAATCTTAAACTTTCACAGTTTTTTTATTTGATAATTGGGACACAAAAATTCTGAATGCATTCATTTTATAAGTACACTCTCTGCGAAGATGTTTCATATATCCTAAGCGAATTTCCCTCATACTTACAAAAGAATCATATTTGTACCTTTTTTTAACGATTAATGATTTTGTGTTGTGTATATTTATGCATACATAAATCAAAGCATATAGTGTGGTACTCTATCTACAATGTGATGAGAACATATATTATATCTGCTTTATTGGATTATCTTTCCATTTTCATTCCTTCTCAAGTAACATATTGCCAATTGCTATTTATCTAATATTTTCAAAAACCTAAATTCGTGGCTGCAATGAAAAATTCCGGTCTTCACCATAAGGAAAATCTCGTATGAGAAGTATTTTAGTACCCTGGACAAACTATATACATCGCTTTAAAACCCTGTCACTAATAATCTGCTTATCAGAATTACAAATACGTGCGAATTAAATATATAAGAAAATATAAGTGCTCCTACAGCGTATGAGCAAACCTGTTGTGACCAACTTTGGTAGCCCGTACTGTGTACGTGTAAAACATTTAATCGGTTAACAGTAGAAGTATGATATTTCGTTGTTTTCACCAATGCATCACAATTAAACCTGCATTTGGCAAAAAGTCTAAATCAGATTCATGCATTAGGAATTGGTCACCTTATTAGTTAAATGGTCATGACATCGACCATATCGAGGTCATGGTCACCGCGATATGGTCGAGGTTGAAATTTGTTGTGTCCAGTTGTGAATTCGAGCCTTGATACTGCTAAATATCTTTCACGTACACAGGGTTTGATATGCAATAAATCTATCAAACCTAAAATTCTCCACGTTTGAGTGGTATATTAGATAAAAGAGAGATAAATGGAATGCTAACACAAGTGTTGTTCTCGTCACTCAAAAAGAGTATTGACATTTTGGTGCAGTTAACTAGAATATAATGATCGGAAACCACGCCTATCTATTAAAAATATCTTTTTATCAATTATTTTATTCGGCATCCCATCTTTTTTATCCTAAGGGGTTACCGTCTCTGTCATAATATGTAAGTTGGTTTTAAATAATAAATTTCATGAATTTTTTCATATATGCATGTTTCTTTTTAGCTGATAAATAAATTAATTCCCCAGTAATTCCATTTAAATATTACTTTATATATATATACATATATGTAATTATTCCCTCTAGTGAAATTTTGTTAATTCTGTGCACTAATATTTAAACAAACTTTAATTCTTAGGTTTAAAAATAAACATTGTAATCTTAATCGTAATCGGCTACACCGAAATCCCTATCCCGCGCATTCTAGCCAATCAGAACTACTATTACGTAATAGTCACGCGATTGCATTGCTGGTATATAAACAAAAATCTGATGTAATCATTCTCTTTTCTCTGCTTGTCACCATCACGTAAGAATGTGAAATTTTTCAGCTTTCTTTGTCTTTTGTGTTTGTGTTCATCAAAAAGTCGCTCCTGTTATATGTGTCTGCTTACGTGTTATACCCAATAGATGTAAAATAATAATAGATTGACCAGTTACGCTATGTGTGCTACAAAATAAAAAGAGGAAACTCAATTCTGAAGACGTCATTACTAAATCAAATATTACAGCTACATACACCGGCTACTTCAACACATGACATATATATATATATATAGATAGATAGAGAGAGAGAGAGTGAAAGAGAAAGACACACACTGAATTAGTTTTAAAAAAGTTTTCAAGTAAAAGTATAAAATTTTAAAACTAGTATGTACATAACATTTTCCAGTGAAGTTCAACTTAATTATTTATAAATTAATTAATAATAAATTAATTAATTATTTAATTTTAATTTTTTTTATTCTCATACTTCTAAAGTATTGTATCATCATTATTAAGACAGCGATTCTCAAACTGTGAGCGTGAAAACCCTATGTGGGGGAGGGGGGAGTGCTTTAATATCGAGAAGTCGATAATAAAAGACTGTTTGAGAGACAAATATTATTGTTCAAAGATTGTATAAAAAAAATTATTGCTGCTATTTATAAAAAAAAGTTATAACTTTATTTAATTTTCGGAACCCAGCTCATCTATGGACTTGTTGATGCTTTATTATCGTCTTATGTTCGCTTAAGACTTAAAAATTTTTCCATGATTCTGTTTAAATCTACATCCGTAAAAATATTTAATACTGTGGATTGCAATTAACGCGATAATTACAAAATGCACATTCAAGATAGATTCGGTAGTGATAAAATATTGACTCAACCGAGACTGACCGGAATCGAACGAGGTGTAACATTTATACTCGTTTTGAGCAGATATCCGATAGACCGCAAAATCGGCTTCAGAAATGCCCGCGAGAATGTCACATATGAAGGATTTGATAAGAGCTGGACTATTTTTCTAATGATATTTGTACTCTAAAAAATGGATATTGAGAAAAAAAAAATATTTAATTAATTTAATTAAAACTTATTTTACAGTTAGAGTTTAAAAATTAGAAAGGAGAAGTAACACAACTACTTAACAAATTACTTAAAAGTAAATTACTTAAAATAGCTACAATAATTAAAAGTAACATACACAAAATTTAATACTTATTTTGATAAACTGTACAGTTATTAATTAAGGTCGTATTGTAGCTTTAGTGTCAAAGTACAATATTATTGCATTGAATACATTTTATTGTATGGAGGGGCGTTGAAAATTGTATTTGAAAATTGGGTCGCAAATAATGAAAGTTTAAGTACTGCATTAAGGAATATGTAATTGAATCAAGGATTTCAACCTGATTCAATACCCGTATGTATTGATATCCAACACTACCATTCTTTGATGTTAACTTACATTAAACAAATAGAAGATCTCTTTACTTAAGGACTACCCTAAAATCATGATTTTTTTCAAAAATTGACAAAAAAATTTTATGATTTCATTTTATAGGCCATCTTATTAGCTTAATAACAATACCAAGTTTTTTATTTTCCATTCACTAGAACAAAAACTACAAGTGTTTTAATAAAAGAATACGAAATAACTTTACACACAAGATGTCAAACTTTCAAATTCGTTTTACTCCAAATGTGTGTGTGTGTGTGTGTGTTTTTTTGAAATACTCAAACGGTGACAGTGATTGCTCAAAAAGTTTTGAAAACAATTTGCTGAAATCTTTTGTGAATGTGTTGTATAACAGTAGAAGTGTTTTGACCTTCAGATATGTCAATCACTGTTTTATTTCAAAATTTCTAGTTCTTTATGTGAATATAATCATTGTTTTTTAAGCAATTTCATACAGTCACTAAGATAGAGTGCTCGAGTTTTTGTAAAAATTAAAATATCCACTATCCTGAAGGTCATTTCAAACATGAATAACAAAGTAACACATTAAAATGGAAAAATTGAGAATTTATTCAAAAAATATTTGTACGGAGCGGCCCCGCTATGTAATTTTTTTTTTTTTAAGCATTTCTATCAGTTTTTTTTCCCCTTTTAATAATAATAATTTTCTTCTGTTTTCAATTTTTTGTTTTTCTCTTGAAAATATACTAAATAAATCTAAAAATCACAAAAAAATTCCATTATATCTCCATTTTTTCAAAAAAAAAATTGTCGCAAGTAGTCGGATACCTTAATGAACACTTTCGACAAATGATAACCATTTGTTCTATAAACGCATCCTTTCAGTTTTTCACCTGAAAACTGTAACTCATCACACTATGATTTAACGAACGAAAAATCGCGTTTCTAAGATATTGTGTTAATCTAATTAAGCGATAGGAGTTTATTATTGTTAGTTTTGCTTTTCTGAAGCGTGAAACTCATTCCATTTATTCATGCTTGTCCAAGCATGCACGACGGCATTATTACGTTTGTTTTATAAGCATAAACTAACACCATTTGCTGCAGAGATAAATTAATATCGGTAGGGCATGTAAAGTGAAAGAACTATAATCATTCTAGTTCAATGACCGTCAAACTTATGAAGTTTCTGAGATACCGTGTCATTTTTAAATTCTACTGGGAGTTAACAAACGGAAGAAATACCCACTTTAACAAGTAATATAAAAAAAAGAATTAAGTCCGTTCCTACTTAGATCAACAAAATTTTTTTTTAATATTTAGCTACTTTTTATTTAATAGTTAGAATTAATATAAACATGTATATACATGTGACAAAATCACAATATTAAGTGATAATTAATTTTTATTAATTATAATTAAAGTATCGTATTGTTAATAAGAAGATAAGAAAGATAAGAAAATGTATATAAAATTGTTTTAAGAATAGTATTACAATAAAAAATTATTTAAGTACAATATTTTGATAAAAAAATGAACATAGAATGACCCATATTCAGTCATTCCTTTTTGTGAAAAAATGCTTAGTTGAGGTAATATTTTGCCTGTATATAGCTTAGACCTCTGTATAGAGGCTCAACTAGAATTTTTGAAATATATAACTTAGAAGTGGGTTTATCCATGTTTTACGACAACAGAAGGGAGAAATGTTAAGAAAAAAAAGACGATAATTATATTTCAATGAGTCGTAACTCTAAAAATAATGTGAATTTTTTCAAAACTCATAGTTGAGCATCTGTACAGAGGTCAGAGCTGTATACGGGCAAAATATTATTATAATAGAAGCATTTTTCACAAAAGGAGAAAAGTTGAAAAAAAGATTAATCTTAGTTAATTTCTTGCCAAAATAATGTATTTAATTTTTTTTTGTCAAAATGTCCTTACAACACCTTTATACATGTATTCTAATCTAAGTGACACTAAATATCATGAAAATTATCCATTTGTGCGATTTTTTAAAATCATGGTTCCGAACGTAGTCGGATACCTTACAGAACATGGCTAAAAATGTGTTCTAGAAATGTTTCGATGACCTTTACAAGCCATGGCAAAGTGTGTTGGAACTCAAGGGTCTTATTTCAAAGGAGGTTGTGTTTCAGCAGTTTAATTGGTAAGTCATAGACTCAGTCTGGGAAATTTTGAATTCTACTACGTATATGACAGAAAGAAAATGGTATTGAACTGGTCATGCGAAAGAAAGTGAAGAGTTGTTGGTAGTAAACAACAGTTATAAAACATATTTTTTCATCAGACTTTTTATTTTTAATGACGAGGACGGATCTCAGTTTTTTTTGTCATCGACACTTTTTTTCACCCAGGAGAAGGCGCGCACACGCGATGCTAACGTAGCGGTCACGCGGGTTGACGGAGTTTTCAATCCAAATAATTTTTTTTATAATTATTTTTATTGTACACCCTAAAAATCGAAATCCCAATTAATAATTTAGTTAAGAAAAATATACTTATATACTTTTAAGAATTTTTTAGTTTTTATTTGATAATTTGAGATAAAATCTATTCAAACTGAACTCTAAAATATTTAAATGGGTTTGTGACTTTCATAAAGGACACAAATCACTGACGCTTTTCACTAACATTACTATATTTATATTTGCAAGAAGAACCGTCCTGTTTTATTCAAGTTATCGCAGTTTTATTGAACTTTGATGATCAACAATTAGCATGTTGAACATTTTCTCGCTTGTGTCTTTTTGACATGGCGCAGTGTGTCTTGCGGTACACTTGTAGCTTAATAGCTTTCCTGATGTAGATTTTTAGGTAACATTTCAAATATTTCATTTCAACTCAATGTTTTATATTAATTTCTTTTCTGAAATTTACCTAAACGACCAAGATTATAATATCCATTATTTCACGAAGGCCATCCCTCGTTTAATTAGTTTCAACTTCATCCTATACAGATCGCAAGGATGTTCAATTCTTTCTTTATATTCTGTTCATTTACATTTATAAACCATAATAAGTCGTACAAAACAGCAATCGAAAACTCTAAGTCGTTCACAGGGAGAAAATGTAAACTGTTCATAGAAATATTTTGTAACAAAAATGGTCACGCGTCTCGATCACCCCAAGTACCTTAAGGTAGTAAGAAAAAGTTTTCCACTCTCATAGAAGAAGATATGTTACAAATACATTTTAGTTTCCATGAAGACTGTCATACAGGAGGATACTGACAAGGTCATTGGTAGCAAATAAGCAGTTTTCTCTAAGAATTAAAGTTCTTGTGGGCCCTTGGGGTGACTCCGTGTCCTCCATGACTGCTCCCGGGATAATACTACAAGACTAGTTAGTGGCTACTGTTCAAATAGAATTGTATAAGTGTTCCTTAGTGAGTCAGTTCAGTACTTATTTTAATAACGCTAGCTTTAACGTGATATACCAATTATGCTCCCACGAGATACCAATAGTTCGCGATCGAGGCTTTGAAGAAAACTATTCTAGTTATTAGGTATCGACTAATCGGAACCTGATTTAAAAGCGCATAAATAGATAAATTTTTATGATATTTAGTGTCACCCTTTTAAATTTATATATGTATAAAATTGTTTAAGGACACATTTTTTAAAAAAAAAATATTTAAATACAATATTTCGGCAAAAAAATTTAAATTAGAATAATCTTTTTTTTAAAATGGTTCCCTTTTATGAAAATGCTTATTTTATAATATATTTTCAGTTTTCTCAGAACCTTCTACAGAGACTCAACTATGATTTTAAAACCCAAATTTTTTTTTAAAATTACAAAACCATTGAAATTTATCGGGGTTTTTTCTTAAAATTTCTCCCCTGTAATGTCGTAAATATGGATAAACCCCCTTCTAAGTTATATATTTTAAAAACCTAGTTAAGTC
>BMAV01021144.1:76977-94453 GCA_019973955.1 Trichonephila inaurata madagascariensis | reverse complement strand
GAAGGAGAGAGAGAGACAAAGGGAGAGAGAAAGACATAGAGACAGAGAGAGTTAAAGAGAGGGAGGCAAAGAAAGAGGAGTTAAAGAGAGAGGTAGAGAGAGAGAGAAACAGAGAGGCAGAAAAAGAGACTGAGAGAAGCAGCATTAAAACTAGACCATTTCCTGCATTGAAATTTTATTATCATGTAGTTAAAGTATTTTTTAATATAAAATAAAACAATCAAAGTATTCATAACCAGAGTAATAAAAAAAATCGTAACTCTTCTTCCTGTTTCATTTATAAAATGTCATGTGCTTCAAAGTCAGGTGTTTCCTTTATAAAATTAAGTAATAAGGCAGCGACGTTTACTGCCTCAGCACTTAAAAGTTTAATCTCTTCTACTTTAAAATAACAAAACAATTTGTTCTAGACGTTTTCTTGTGATAAATCAAAAAATAAGATCACAAGCTTATTACATAACTCACAAAAAAAAAAATCTTTTTTTCCTGATGGAAAAAATTTTTTGTCACTAGCTTTTTTTTATAAGATATGAAAATGACTGCTTCTATTTAGTTGGATTCACATGAGAATTTCTTTCAACGTTGAATAACACATCCTAGAAAATTAAATCTTCCTAAATTAAATCAACATTCTTAAATTCCAAAATCTTGAGCAACCAACCGCAACAACTGCTTGTTTACTGAACATCACAATCTATAACTAATTCCCCTCCCCCCTCCCTTCCGAAAAAAAAAAGAGAAAGAAAACACCCTCTCCTTTTAAGCGCAGATATGTAAATCTTTGCAGAACCTATTTAGAAACTTATTAAAACATATTTAAACTCGCTATAAATGTCCACCGCCAAACTCCCCGCCAAAACTATTCTAAAAATAAAGACCGCGCCGAACCTCCTCATGCATATGCAAAAGTTTTCGCAGTCGAGACCATTCAACTTTGGCGGGAAAAGAGACAAGAGGCGGCAAGGGAAGGGGGAGATCTGTTCGTTCGAAAACTTTTGGAGCCCCAAATAATTCTGTCGGGCTCGTCACGTGGTTTGGATTTGCTCATTATGCAAACGATTTCTAGCGCAAGTTAAAATTTCCGGCGACTTCGAGTGATAAAATGCACTTGATGGAGATAAGGTATTGATTACGGCTCGATCTCTCCACGGATGTGACGAGTGTGTTTCAAAAAGAAGAATTTTTCGAATAAACGCGGAAGGATGCGGGGGAGGGGGTGATGGATGATTGAAAAAACGTTATCGTCACTCTTTTAACTAGTATCGAATGTATCGGCTTAAAGATGTATTTTTTATTTCTGATAAAGATTGAGTTTCCAGTTGTATTTTCTTTATAAAAAAACCTTTGCAAGTAAATTATAGGGGAAAAAATAGTTACAGGGATTTTTTTTTTTTTTGCGTCACAACCGAATAGAAGTTTTACGATCAAACCATTTAAAAAAGTAGTATTGTGTTGCCATATTGCATTAAAATTATCTATTCATGATAATATCTCTCTTTCAAAATTCAAGAACACATTGAAAGAATAAATCTTATAAAAAATATAAGAAAGAGATAAATTTTACAAAGTCTGACAAACAACGACTAACTGCATTTTAAACTCATCTTTAGAATTTATGACATGTATTGAATTTATAATAATTAAAAATTTATCTTTATTTGTAACACACACAAATTCAAATCCTTACCAATATTATAAACGCGAAAGTTTGTATGTGTATATGTTTGTTACTCTTTCACGCAAAAACAACTGAATGGATTTTAATGAAACTGCACAATAATATAGCTTATACATCAGAATAACACATAGGCTATAATTTATAAAGATATTGTGTGAATTGTCCAAAATATAATGATAATGGTCAAGTAAGTAGGAAAAAAAATTCTGCCATCTGCAAAAAAGCCCGCGACAGTATACACTTGCCTACGAAAGTCTGCGTACAGGCAATCATCTTTCATATTTGTGCAAAGATCGCTAATTAAATTAAGTCTTTCTGAATCAACACTATTTTTTATTGATTCCTCCTGCGCAGCGTTTCTCAAACTGTGGGGGGCCCCCCCCCCCCTTGAGGGGCGGGACAACTCTACGAGGGTCAAGGGGGGCGCGACAACCTTATACAAATAAAAAACTTACTTAAAATACATTCTGACATTATAAAAAATAAAATACACATTTACATTAATATATTACACTTATAAATGTATCAGTGCTACACAATGGATTTGATGATTAATTTAACAATACTAAATTAAGGACAAGTTTAATAATTACCAGTGACCTCATGGGATTATCATATATAAAATTATATAAAAAATTAGCACTTATCTTGATAATTTTTTTGTATAGTTTATAATTAATCCTTTAACTACGGATTAAAATTTACGCGATTCGCTTCTCAATGCCAACCATTTTCCACGTAAGCGTGCGTACGTGATGTATTAGGGGGTATGGAATAAAGAAGCAAATAATCTGAAATAAGTATATCCTATGTAAACATTGTGAAGGTCCTTTTATTGCATTCCTATAAGTCTTCGGAATAATTTTATGGTTAGCAGTGAACAAAAATGATCGTACTTCGAAAAAACGTAAATATACGTCCGGGGAAATTAATGCTTTGACTGAGCGAAACGTTTATATACGCTGGTGGCACTTAAGAGGTTAAAGACGTATCGTAGTTTTAGCATCGAAGTATAGTACTATTGAATTCCATACATTGTTATTGTATGAGGAGGGCGCGATGAAAATTATGATTAAATATTAGGTCGCGAATAGTGAAACTTTGAGAAGCATTGCTCCAACGTCGTAAATTCAAATAGTATAAGCAACAATCACCTGTGAATATTACATAAAATAATACAAATATTTATAACTTGAGAACGACACAAATCGTGTGCGTCAAAAGTCTGCATACACTGGAAAAAACCTTTAAAATAATGTTTTGCAACTAAAAGTTAATACTTTTTAAGTTATTCCGTTCTTTCTACAACTCTCTCAACATATTTGGCAGGAATTTAACTAGCTTAGTTGTTTTATTTGTGGATATTTTGTTCCATTCTTCTACTCTGAAAGATTTGAGCATTTCCTTGGATGTTATTACGTTCTCCCTCATTATTCACTCGAGTAAATCCCACAAATACTGTATTGTGCTTAGGTGTGGGGACTAGGCTGACTTTTGGAATTAGTTTTGGACATGTCAGAACAGCCATGGCTTCACAATGACTTCACAATGTGGGCCATTTGCTTGGTACCTTTTTGCCGCTGAAAATAAAAATCATTACCCACCGCAAATTTCTCGGTATATGCCTAATATTTTACTTCAATAAGTTCAAGTAACTAATTTTGTACATTGTTGATTCAATAAATTCCAGATTAACAGCCGAAAGACTTCCAATGCACCCCAAATATTATGCATACTCCTCCGTATTTGATAGTCGAAAAAAGGGTTCTCTTTCTTAAGATCTGTCCAGGAATTTTTGCAGGCATATTTTTGATGCTAAATTACAAAAATTACTTTCAATTGAATATATATTACATTTTTCTAAGAAATATGCGTCCTATTTAGGTGTTTTTTGGCAAAGATCATTCTCTTATAGCTCTGTTTATTCGTAAGATAACTGGCTTCTTGAGTGCAATTCGGGAATGATAGTCATCCTTTTTTAGTTTTCTTCGAATTGTAATAAAAGTCTCACTTTTTTGCAATATCTCAGCTTCACTTTTAGCTATTTGTGAAGCTTATAGTCTTGGATTTATTTTTATAGAGCGTATTATAAAGCAAGATTCTCGAGGTGAGACTGCAGACGGGTGGCCATATCTTGGCTTGGATGCTAAAATTTTAGTTTATTTGTAGTTAAAGAACACTTTTTGAATCAATGAATGAGTTCTGTAAACACAATTTCAACAATTGCTTTAAAAATTTCCCCCTTTTCTGAAGATCTATGGTGATTTTTCTTTCAATAATATATCGATCTTTATTTTGTAGCCTGTCATGGAACCACAAAATCTTTCAAATCTCAAATCCTAAGTAAATCGTAAAAGAAGGTTGCAATTACTTAAAAACACGATTTAGTGCAATTATTTTACAATAAAAGTCTTTAAAAGCTCTATTTTGTAAGTGTACGCAAGACTTTCGGCGCGGATGGTTGGTGATTATTTGGTGGTCATTCTTGTTTTTTCTCGTTAAGGTGAATTTTGTTGCCGTTGTTTGAGTAAGGAAATTTTTAAGAATTGCTGACAAGTATTTTGATTTTCTAAAGCGAGATTTTAATAGTAGTTATAGCATAAACATGCAAGATGATTGCATGTACGTAGACTTTCGGAGGCAAGTATATATCTATCTTTTATGTGTGAAGTAAAATTTTGCCTTTTTGTTTTGTCTACTCCAGGAGCAAGTGTGCGCTCACTTCTAATTTATTGCTTTGATCAGTGTAATTACTATTTTTTTTTTATTTCAGAATAAAACTAGATTTCGAAGGGAGAAATTGTGGCAAGTCTTTCTTTATTTGAGTAGCTACTATCGATTTTTTCATGTGTAAGCCATTATCGCCAAAATAGTGAACCATAAATACAATAAAAATGGATAATTAATTTCTATGCCCGTTTTTTTTTATGATTTTACTATGCACATTTGGTAGTAACAAATTGATCCTCATATCAAAATAAATACTTTTATCGCTTCTGGTATTTAAAGTAGATAAACTTTGTCTTTCACACTACATCATTTAGTCAAATTTGCACAATTTTTTGTGGTTAGTAGTAAATTATAACGCTATAATTGTAATTGAATAGGCAAGTATTGCATTTTTTAAGTATAAAAAAATAATAACTACCGTACAGTATTTTTTGGAAGTGTAGAAAGAGTACCTATTAAGAATTATGCCGCGAAAGCGTACGTCTAATCTTCCCAAAGCTCTAATAAAGCTCAAGCTATGAAAGTAGCTAGACAACGAAACGTTTCCGCAAGCCGAACTACGAAGGCTTGAACAGGTGGAGCGTGAGGTAGATTACAATTTTAACATAAAATAAATACAACAGAAAGTAATATTAACGTATTACACTTCTCTAGATATAAATTATTTACACTATTTTAAGCGTTCATTACACAAAATTTGTAGCAATGTGTTACTTTTGCTGAGCAAAGATCAGCTTAGGAAGGTGTTTTCAAAAATCGACCAACAAGAATGTTATGGGGAGTTATAAATAAAAGAAAATCCTTTTCATCAGCTTTGATCTACAGACTTAAAATTTAACAAATAAGGGTTTTTTGTTCAACTGAGATATGCAAAAAGCTTCTTTTTTATTTCATTTGCAATTCACGTAAAATTAGCTCATTAAAAAGTTCTTCATCCTTCAATCTGTATTGTTTAATTTTTCAATTTACCCGTGCGAAGAACGGGTATACCAGCTAGTAAATATGTATAGGGAGATGGTGAATTAATAGTAGGAATTGAATAACCATATAGTATCGTTACATTTGCTAAAGAACTTCCAAAATAGTGTTATTTACAGAAGATTATCATAATTTAAAAATATTTTGAGCCACATAAGCAAAAGATATCTAAATGATATCGATCTTTTTATAACATGTTTAAAACTAAAAGAAAAAAAAAGCATTGAGCAATGAATAAGTCTGATGAAATCATACCATGTTTTCTGCATCAAGTTAGTAAAATTTTAATTATGAAAGAAAACCACTTCTTAATTTGCTTTAATTTAATCGGTCATCAGTTTAATTATAATGACGAAAATGATTAAATCTAAAATTGATCAATAAATTTTTCTAGAAATAAAATACTTTATTTTTTCATGTAAATATATTCTAAGATTTAATTTAGAGATTTTAATTTTTATTATAAAAACTTATTCAATATAAATTATAGTAATTTTATTCTTAAATCCTAAAAACCACACCCTCAGAGATCAACACATGATATCGAAGTGCAATGAATTGACTATTAATGACTATCGATGTACTTTTTACTGATGAATCCAGCAATTTTTTTTATAGAACTTCCGAACTGCTTGCAATTACATACGTTTGTATGAACTGTGCTATTTAATTTCAGCTTGTGTGTTTAACGATTGTTTTGATTTACTTTCGTTACTGGCTTGCTTGATAGACTTATCAGGACTCTTACAAAATGAATCACGCACACGATCAACAGTGTCTTCTATCGCGAAAACTTAAGGATACTTGCCAGTTTGAGATACTAAAATTCCTTTCTCTTTTAAAGTTCTTTCCCGTCGATGGATATATTTTGATGTCGGAGGATCGACATTCCATTCTGTTCGAACACGTCGCTGTACACGTGTGACTGATTTAAATTCCTTTAACCAAAGTACGTACTGAACCTTTTGTTGTGGCGTCCGCATCTTTACTAATGAAGTCAGTGTAACAAGTTTATCGTCTGCGATTGCCGTCGAATAATGTGCACACGTGTGGCCAATCGGACTAGATCCAAAATATCTCGGAGGGGTTTTCAATCCCCGGATGAACAGTTTATTACAGTCTGATGGGTAGTTCCATAATAATAAGCCATAACTTTTGAATGCTTTAACTCGGGCACCCTGCATTAACAAATTCCACTTTTAATGCATTTTTGCAGTGGCGTAACGGAAAACATTAGGGCCCCGCTGCAAACTCAGGTTTAGGGCCCCAAGCCCAAATACATACTTAGCGTCAGTCAAGCTTTGAGCCTCTTAGAGTCATTGGGCCCTCCACAAAGGGGAGGGGGTGTACGTTACGCCACTGCATCTATGACTCTTTTTGTATCGTATAACAAAAATAAACATTACATTTATCCCATATATAACAATCTACTCAAACTCTAAAAGAATATTAAATTTACAATCTTTCCAAGTACGAAAAAACAGCGAATGGGTTCAAAATAATTCAATTCCTTCCCATTTTACAACATTGCTACAATTGATGGTGTTTTCAAAATTTCCGAAAGAAAGCGAAAGTAACTTCATTAAAAACAACAATATACCTTTGTTTATCTAAACAGAGTTCGAAAATCGCTCTTCCGCGTTCTTTTTTGTCGTTGTTCGAAGGTTCGAAAATGGTGAACGAAGCAGTGACGAATGCAGCCGTCAACAATCTCATTAAATTTCCCGATCTTAAGTGCCTCAGTTTCATTTTTTTTTTGAAATGTCATACTCCGCGATGTGTTCCGGGTCGCACACAGCTCTCACTTTCTGATTCCCCTGTGATTGGATTAAAAGTGCGATCAATGATAGGTCATCGACGATTCTGCCATTCGATTCGTAGCCTGTTTCGGAAGACTAGTCAATCGAACAGGAGTAGAAATAAAAGTGTTCTTTAGAATTTTCGCTGGCAAAGAAATGAAATAAAGAGGAATCTTTAGGTATTTGAAAGCCAGATACTTTTTACTTGTTTTATTTTTACACAATATTATGAATTGAACGAATATTTCTTACTTATTTGCTATCCAGATAAGAAATAAAGGTACTTACGTATTATCGTAACAATCGCCAACTCTATTAATAACTCGCTAAGTTGGCAACCGCAATTTTCTATGAGTTGTGCAAGCTTCCATGTGCTTCGTTTCATATAATGTTGCCTATAGTTGCGATAATACGTAAGTACCGAAATAAATATTATTTATAACAAAGAACTGTTCTAAAAGTTAAAAATGATGTTGAATAATCATTTTCACTTTTTATTTTGCTATTGTGTCTTATATATATATATATATATAATTACAATAACAAATTATGAAAGGACTATTTATAACGTTTTGAATCGCTCCCCCCCGTAGAAGTTCATTTTTCTTTAACTCCCAAGTCATTTCTTTCATTGATAACTTCAATCATAAATTAAGTTGCCAAATAAGGTATGCAATAATTTATTAAATCAAGGAAATATTTGCTCAATTCACCATTATTTTATCAAATTTAATATTAAGGTACTTTTCTGTTTTGCCGGTGGTCGCCAAAAATGATACAACTGACGCCAAGCAGAATATTCCCGCTGGTACTCTTTTATTACCCCATTTTCAAAAAATGTCGTGGTCTTTTTTTATCAGTAACGTCCTTTTCATAAAATATCAAAAACAGATAACCCAATGAAAACTAAAATTTGAACATTTTTTATGTGTATATTGTATTGTCGCCAATGAAAACTCTTTGACGAGATTTGAGCAGGTGAAACGGAAAAGTACTAATATCAAATATTTGAGCAGTTTAAAAAAATCTAAATTTCAAAGAAAAGATTAATTTAGAACAAATTTAATGCAATGCAATAATTTTGGATCAAATGAAAAAAAAAAATTAATTTACAAAAGAAATTTAAAGTAGTGCCATTTAACGAAAATATTAAAAATGTTTCGCATTTGGCGACTAAAAGATTAAGTTACAACCTTAAAGTGAAAATGCTCATGGTTAATACAAATACAGCAAACAAAAAAACAAAACAATCAACAATAAAATCGTGTTTTTTTTTAGTTTTTTAAACATAATTTATTTTATGAATATGCACTATTCTTTTTTTTTTGTTGTCGTTATTGAATTTTTTAATATTTTGTCAGTTTGAATGCTAAAACTTTTTTGGTCTTCAGTTTGGCATAATATATAGCATATGGATTCAATGCCATAAAAAAGCAAGTCAACTCGACTTAGGAAAAAATCCAATAGGAATTATGTAAATTAAAAACTTGTCTTTTTTTACCCTCGAAATTAGTTAAATTTGAATCAAATTTTTTTGACGGAAGATTTCTGAAACCTACGTCTTTATTTCCCAAATGGAAAGGGTAATTTTGATATTTTAACAAAAAGGATCCTTTCGCCAAATGAAATGGATTTTTTAAGCCATAAAACATTCGCGAAATTTTGATTAGATTATAGAATGAAGAATTTCGCATCAAATGAACCATTTGAATATTCTTTGAAGTAAAAAGGTAATAAGCAAGGAATATAATTATAAATAATAAGAAATTTTTAAGAAATGGGAGTTTTTTTGAAAAGAGGACCTATTCTATGTTCTATTTTAAAACAGATTTTGCCTTGTATATTACATTTCAATCTGTTCAAATTCAATGATAAATAATTCAGCGGGGTTTTTAGTATATTTACATAATAATAAGTAAAGCTCCTTTTTTCCTAGCTGATGATTTTTTAACGGAAATAAAGAAAAAATAAATGAATGTTCTGTATCTGTCTGTTTTATTTCCGTTTCCGATTTAATATAATGCCTACTTCTAAATCAAAATGCGAAGAAAAGTATTTTTGTGGTATGAGTCTTTATTTAACAACGATGGTTAAGCAAACTCAGTTATTCCATAACAGGAATATTTTCAAATAAGCGTTTGTATGTGTATTCTAATTATTGTATTTTATAAAATAAAAACTGTATGAAACATAACTTGTAATAATAACCCTATATAATTAAATGTATCTTTTTATTATTTTTATGTTTTAGTATATTTGACATCGGAAAATATTGCTAAACATCTATAAAATAAGAATCAAAATTTTGGATTAAGATGAAAAAATTGTTTTTTTATACTTGATCGCTGAAAAAGTATTAACGCTTGAAATTGTATACCCTCCCTCTCCCCCCACTTAAAATATCTACATATAAAACCTTTTTAATAATGATAAATTCACAGGTAATAATTTTTAAATTTTTTTAAAATTTACTATTTTACAAACTAATATACAACAAAAACGAAATTTTTCTAAATTTTGATTATTTCAATTTTTTATGCACAACATCCAAAATCATCAATATTTTATTGATTCGCTAGAAGGAAAACATAGTAATTATTCTTGATTGGTAAGGTAGCTTTCATGATGGTTTGGTTTAAGAAGATAATGAAAATTATTTGTCAAATTAAATTATAAGAGTGAATTTTTCGAGGAATATTTATATGTAAGGAAAGAGATTATTTCGGGTTTCTTTGATGTTAATTTCTTCATTGTTATTTATCCTTCTATAGTTACTTATTTTTTCCACAATTATATTCATTTTCTCTCTTTTATATTTCCTCTATAATCTTTCATCTAAAATTAAAAGGCTATCTCTTTCTTTCTTCCAGAATTTAAAAAAAAAATCTAGCTATTTAAAAATGTATCGAAAAATTTATTTTAATAAAATCGTTTTCGTTATATCCATATATAAGGAAAAAGAAATCAAGAAGTTTAAAATAAAGTACTGAACAGTTTTGTAGAACATTTGTAAAAAGGGGTTTCCATGCTGATTAATAACGCATTTCCTTTTATTTTTAATAAATAAAGGTGTTTTTACTATTTTTTATTCCAGAAAATCTTTTAATTTACAATTCAAATATTTTCTAAAGGAAGTTTATGTGATAAAAATTTCATATTACGAGAACTTCAAAATACACTTTTGTAATTTGCTTCTACTTTTATAGGTATAGAACTCGGACCTAAAGATGGATCTAAAAGCTGTAACGCTTATAGCTTTCATCTTAACAGCAGCAACATATTTGACTATAAGTAACGTAGATTTCACTCAAACACGTAAGTACAGAATTAAGTTTATTTGTAAATAACGTCACTGTCATATTTTAACAAATCCATTGGAAGTTAAATATACATTGACTAACATTGAGTTTTGTTTGATTTCTATTTTTAATTACTCTCTTTTCATATCAGGTATTAAAAATTGTTTTACATTACAATTCATTTCTTGTAATTTTTTGTCCTTATACAGTGCCCTTCTTAATTTTCAGTTCTGGTATTTTGCATGTCTTTTAAACTAAAATGTAAATGCGTGTAAAATTACATAATACTTGCTATCACGTGTTTTCCAATGAATTCAAAATTGACATTAAATTTATACATGTTGTTCTACGTGTAAAATTTAGATAAAATTTCAAATTTTATAATTGGATAAAGGTGTTCAAGTATTAAGATAGATTCAAAAAGTTTTTCAAAGTTAAAATAAAGTCTTATATTATACATGTACTTTTGAATCGAGTGCATATTGTTTACTTATCTGCATCATTATTATTGACAAATGTCTGCTTTTTAAAATAACGTTTCTGCAAAAAGCAAACGTTGGCAACACTGAAGCGAATAATGGACTAAATTCACGTGACGTCATTGTCATATGATAATGATAAACATGTGATTCTAGCCAATCAGTTCAAAAACTCATGTGACGTCACAGTCACGCGATAGAAGCAATCGTGTTTCCAGCTAATCAGTTCATCCGCTTCGTAGTTGCCAACTTTTGCTCTTTACAGAAAGTTTCTCTTGAGAAAAAAGTACAAAATGTAGGGAAAAAAGTACAAAGTATGCATACAAAATGTATTTTATTTAAATGTACGTGCATAAAATAAGTTTTTTTTTTTAAGTTTTAAAATCTTTTTGAAGAAATTTTTTTTCATAACATTTAAATATGTTTATGCAGTTATGAAATTTGAAAGCTTATGCAACATTTTTAAAATAGAGCAACAAGTAAAATTAGTTTAATATCTGTTATGAATTCAATGGAGAACGCGTGTTTGTTTTTATCATGTGACTGTCATGAATTGAGCCCATTGATTGGTTAGAAACATGTGATTACAGTTATGTGACTACGACGTCACAGGAATTTATGAGCTGATTGGCTAGAAACACGCGATTACAGTTGTCATATGACTATGTCGTCACATGAATTTGCCTATTTAGTACATATATTTCTGCCCGTGAAGCAAATTTTTGAACTGTGTGCAGGATTTTTTTTAAAGATTGAAGTCTTACAAGAACATGTTGAAAATAGCTTTTCCCTTCTATATTTTATATAAATACTTATTTTGCTTTAATGACTACTTATGAAAATTAATTAAATGCACCATTTAATTTATTTTCTGTTTAATAACTTGATAATATCTACATAGTTGCTGAAAGAAACCATACTTTGAGATACAACTGTAATAATCTTTGCGATAACAGATTTACGTGTTCCGCGAATATCTAGAAACAACGCAATAGAACCCATCCACATTCAATGTAACTCTCAAAACTATTTTACATAATCCCTTAGTCTTTTACAACTTTTGTTGTCTCCTCAAAAAGTGCGCTTCAATCCCTTCCCATTGAAAAGCATCTATTCCACACAAATTCATTTGCAATTCAACAATGCCTGCACTCCATCTTAGAACAGTTCTGAGATGTTTCGACCCCAATTGTGAAGGATGATCATAAAAACGATCGCCCCTTCCACCAATTTTTTTGTGAACACTTCCTCCTTTTCACATAAATCTCTAAAAGAAACAGCCATTTATTAAACACCAGCATCGTTCTAGCTTCCTCTGTGATTGACGGCACATTCGTCTCTGCTACAGAAAAAAAGGAAAAAAAGATACTATAACTAAAAGAAAAAAGATTTCACTTCGGTATCAGAAAAAGAAGATCAAAATAATATCTTCCCTCGAAGACGCTCTTTGCAGTGTTGTTGTTTGGGGTGAAAAGTTATTGGATTTTCTTGAGGAAGATAAGATATATTTTTAAATACTTGTTTGGTGTTAGGGATGTGATTTATTGTTGCGAAGTGGTATTATCTTTTCTAGGATGTTATATGATGTCAATTGGGGATTATGTTAGGAATGATTTTAAACAAGAAGGTATAGGAAGAAAGATTCCGATTCCGGCTGCGCTTTAGATTCTTTTAAATTTAGCAAGAGTGTGACAGGTATACACTTATTCATGAATTCGTCTTGTTAATAAGTTCTTGAAATGTTTTATTTTTAGGTCGTAGCTTTGTGACGACTCCAAGCCACGTTTTTCCATTAATCCTCTTGGGAAAATACTTCTTTAACTGTTGTTTCAATTTAAAATCTTCTTCCGTAGAGAGAGAACTTGATTTTATGCTAACGAGTGATATTTAAATCCTGGCAACGTGTGTGTTAGAGTTAGTCGTTACGCTATTATTAAAGTGAAATTAGAGAATTGCCTTTCAGAACCTCCCAGATAAGTGTTTAGTTGTTTATCTTAAGATAGTTGCATTTCTTTGAATGGTTTCCCCAGTGGGTGATGGGAAAAGTACTTCCGACCGAATAAAATGATTCAAAATTTCCATTTAATTTCAGGCAATAAACTAAATAAATTTCTTTTTTTTAAAAAATAAATCTCAATCCCTAAAATATTTTAACATGAGATTGCTAGAAAAAAATGACATTTGTAAGCAAAATATAGTATTTTAAAATCTTCATGATCTTTTTAAAAAAATTAAACAGTTTATTTTTTGTGGTATTTTGAAGCTAACAACTTGTTTTACGTATTTCACATAAGCACAGATTACAAGCAAACAATTTATAAAAACTATTAAATCAAAGGGTTTTACTGAAATCGACTGCGCGCGTGTTCCCTTAAATTTGTGAATTTATGCAGTACGTTTTTTTGAAATTAAATAATTATCTTCATTTGGCAATGTTCTTTGAGTCAGAAACACTTCACTATGCATAGTGTATATCACACATTTATAAAGGAAAATAAAATTAAAGCTCCTCAGAAACACAACCAATAATGCTATTGTCGAAAACCTCAAAACTAATTATACGACTCCGAACGTGGTCACATAAACTGGATGCGTGAAGTTACCTGGTCGTACCGAGCAGTAGGCCACTTTCTACACTAAACGGATGTTGTGTAAAAAAAAGATACCAGCAATAGGTGCTGCAGGGAATTTATTGGCGGAATAAAGGTTCTGGAAAGAGAGCTAAAGTGCATGAATGCGAAGATCAGATGATTGCGCGACAAACAAATTGTAGTTGAACTGTTCCAATGATATCAAATGTCTACTTCCAACATGTTGCAGCAGTTTCCTTACCATCGATGATACCTACCATCATCTCACGGAGTGTAATTGTGTGTGTGAGGGGAAGGAGGTTACGATCACAGTGGTCTTTAAGATATTTACCCTTAACCCTATAACATCTGCAGAATACTTTAACTGATTCTGCAGATGTTATAGGGTTATAACACTACTTTGTGTCATAATCGATCTTTGATGATTGCCGGCAGAATGGCATCGCGTATTGTTAAATAACGATCTTGCTTCAGTCTTGAAACAGATGACCATCGGATCTGTGAGTAGGAAGTCCGAGGATAATAGTTCCAATCGATATATTTGTGTTTTACAAACATATATGACCATTATCCCTGGTGAGATGGTGGGGACCAGAGGTCGCCAAAGTGGTAGTCTGTGGACCACTAGAGGTCCACGAGAAAATTTCGCTGGTCCCCAGAAAAATGTTGAATATACTCACTTATCACGTTAAGTTATGTTTTGAGATGCATTGATTGCGATCTTAGATCATAATATTTTTTTATAAACATATTTAACATTCACAAAATCCTATTAATGGTCGGTGGGATTTAACCCTCTAAGCAGTCTGCACTTAAAGTCTTGCCATTCTGGAGATGCTTCAAAAATGCACCACACATATTTTTTTGCTTTCAGGTGGGGTTCTCAAAAGCGGTTGAGCCGTATTTTTAAGAATGCGGCTCGGCCGCTTTTGGGAATCTTGCTTGAAGGCAGAAAAAGCATATCTGGAATGGCGGAATTTTACGTGCAGACCGCTTGGAGGGTTAAATTATGAATTTACTAATCCATGAGGTCAAAAAGTTTGGCGACAACTGGTGTGGATTGTTATCTTTTATGGTAAAGGGGAACGTCTAGTTATCTTGCATGCCATTTTAACAACTCAAGAATATATTGATGACATTCTGTAGTTAATTGTGTTGCTCTTCATGGCATGCCATCCTCGTCAGCCTACATGGCTCACATACCTCTGAATTGTCTTCGTGTGCTGCTGATAATCTTCCTTGACCAATAAGTTCATTAGATTTTTTGGCAGTCGAGCTTATAGGGAAGATAGCCGGTGATCAGATTTGGGCAAAGCAAAATGTCACAGAAGTGGAACAATAATTAATGAATACCTGGTAAAAATTATTGCAAGATGAGATTAGGAATCCTCATCACTCTTTACATTGATGTATACAAGTATCCACTACTTCCAGGAAGTTCCAAAATACTGATTTTAACATTCAATGCACAATTGATTACTAGTGATAGGTCTTACGGTTTTGAATGCTTTTATGAACAAGCTTCACATTAATTTCAACATTTACGTTCTGCATAGGGTTTTGTGTTCTTTTTTGCAAAAGAGTACATAAAGTGAAGTCTTTACTTATTAAAAATATAACTGATGAATAATTAATACATTTTTCAATCAATTTTGTGAATTCCTATCTTAACAATAATTTAGTTTGCTCCAAATGTATTTATATTAAGAGGTCTCAGGGGTGTTAAACTTCTCTAGAGGCCTGAAAATATAAACAATTTTCAAACAGGTATAATTCTTTTAAATTTAAATTAAATAATTCAAATCTTCTACATATTATTTATAAAGGAATGGGACTTCAGAAAAGTATAAAATGTTTAAAATATAATCATAATTTAAAAAATTATAAGCATGTGATAATAAGAAACTTTTCTATAAGAAATATTTATTAAGTTTTACGTCACGCGTGCTATTTTCTAAAAGAGTTGCTTTAACTACTAGCTATAAGTTGATTTGTAAAGATAAATGTATTCTTATTACACTGTAGCTACTTTTAAAAATAGAATAACTTACATATTTTAATTAATAAAAAAAATTACATTTTTAAAAAATATTTAAAAAATTGCCCTCATTTTACAAATATTTTAAAATACAAAAGATATACAACACTAAAATTAGGTAGGGTTTAAAGAGAAGGATGCATTTTATAATTCTATAAAGTTTTATACATCAGAGACTACTATTTTAGAAAATAGTATGCGCAACTAAAAAAGTACTTAATATTTATTATAGAATGTTCATAGGCTTATGATTTTTAAAATTATTATTATATTTTAAACATTTTATATTTTTCTGAAGCTCCATTCTTTTATAAATAATGTGTAAAAGATTCGAATAATTTTATTCAAATTTAAAAGAATTATACCTGTTTGAAAATCGTTTATATTTTCAGACCTCTATAGAAATTTAACACCACTATTAAAGTATCAATAAAGTTTTATGTTCTCTTTGAAATATATAATTCAAAGAACGAGAATGATTTAGAGGTGAATATTACACACATCAACATTTTACATCAATCCTTTTTTCTACACTCCTTTCCTTTTTTATATTTATATAAATATTTATGTTTCGGAAAAGTTTATAAAACTTTTTATTTTATACAGCTAAGAAATCCTTTTCAAATCTCATTCCTTTTACAGTTACTACCGAAGGCTGGAGTCAGGATCATGGCAAACAACAGGAGAGATATCTTCCATACCTTGCAGATGCCGAGTCTAAGGTTGATATTAACGAATTTTTGATTGGAGTAATCGAAAATTTTAGGGAAGATATGAGTGTGGGTATTCCAGAATTGAAGGTTCCTATCCTCGACCCTTTTCAACCTAAGAAACCCATCAAGGTAGACGTTGAGGACAGTAAAGCTTCGGTTCATGGAAACTTTACCAATGTCCATGTAGAAGGTAAGATTTAGAAATGCTACAAGATTCGATTTGCGTCTGATATCATAGAGGAATTTAAAAAGGGAGGATTAAATAGGAATGAGGAAGTACTGACCTCTAGGGCAGCGTTTCTCAAACAGTGGGATGTGGTCCCCTAGGGGGTTGTGATAACCCTACCGGGGGGCAAGAGCATATCGAGAAATAAAAAATAAAAGATTTATAAAAAAATTATTAATTTACAGAAAGGAATAAAAAAAAATTTAGAGATAATAAATACAAATTTACAATGATATAACATACTTATAAATGTATTGGTACTGCACAATGTATTTGATCATTAGTTCATCAATACTAAATTAAGAACAAGTTTAATTGCTACTACCAGTGGCGTTACGGAGAATATTAGGATCCCCCTGAAAAGTCAGGTTTTGAGCCACAAGCCCAAATACGTATTTGGCGTAAGTCAAGCTTTGGGCCCGTTAGAATCTCTAACCCCCCAATAATGTGGGGGTTGCGGGGGTGTACGTTACGCCACTGGTTACTATTGATCCCATGGACTTGTCATATACAAATCTTTATGCAAAATGTAATACTTATCTTGATAATTTATACAGTTTATATTTAAAGTCATACCGTAGCTTTAGCGTCAAAATATTATTGAATTTAATACATTATTATTGTATGGAGGGGGCGCTATGAAAATTATGGTTGAAAATTGGATCGAAAACATTGAAAGTTTGAGAAGCAATGCTCAAGGGGTTTCATGTTTTTTATTTTCATTCAATAGTTAAGTCCTTTTTTGTCAACCATTTCTGATAATCGATAGCCAATTATGAAAATTTCTGTAAATTATCTGCATCAATACTAATGCTCCCTTGTAGATCACATATACAAGATTTATTATTTATGTTCATTATACTTCTATCCGTTCGTTAATTATAACATACCGTGTGTTTAAAAATTATTGTTGGGTTCTTTGTGTGATAACTTTTAATAACAACG
>BMAV01021144.1:37847-66977 GCA_019973955.1 Trichonephila inaurata madagascariensis | reverse complement strand
CTCTCCCTCTCTCTTTCTCTCTCTCACCTCTGTTATTCATTCTCTCCCTCTCTCTCTCTCTTTCACCTTTGTTATTCATTCTCTTTTTCTCTCTCTCTCTTTCACCTCTGTTTTTTATTCTATACCTCTCTTTCACCTCTGCTATTCATTCTTTCTCTCCCTCACCTCTGTTAATCATTCACTACCTCTCTCTCTCTTTCTCTTTCTCTCTCCCTCTCTCGCTGTTTTCTCTCTCTTAATCTCTCTGTCTATCTTTTTTTTTATTAAATATTTATTGAAACTTTGAGCAAGAGTTAGTAAAATCTTTAAAAGTAATGTGTTAGTTCAATGACCGTTCAAAGAACTTTGTCTTTGGTTACTTCCCCTAGAAAATCCAGGAAGCAAGCCATAATCCTCATTGAGTCCAACTAGCTTCTTTAAGATTCCCGAAACTAATCTCAGACAATTGTCAACAATAAAGAATGGAAACTCTCATTTAAATTTAAAGGTTCATTGGCTTTTATTGCGTTATTTAGAACTATTTTATTCTGTCCCATCAATTATGCTATCGATTCTTCCAACGAGCCCATGTTCATTTCCTGCAGTTAATTCATATCAATAGATCAAGGAATAAAGTGAATTTTTCTCGTTTCACCTATACGTCTAACTCTTCTTTTGTAGGACTCGAAAAACTTTGTAAAAATGCCGCGCAAAAAAAATGCGATTTGCATATTAAAAAATGGGTGTGATCCCCATGTTATTTGAATTCTGTGTAAAATAAAAAAAATGTTCATTTTAAAAAGCTGTGAAAAAAAAGAATTAAAAATTAAGTAGACAAGTTCTTAGATATGTGTTTTGTATATTTACATTTATATAAAATATACCTTCAAAACTTTGAATAAAAAAATAATAGAGATAATTTTAATTAATTATTCCTCACTATTTATGGATAAACATTTTTTTTAAATATTGTTAAGTTAAAATTGCCATCTTTACTAGAAAGATCTATTACATCCGTTATGCTAAGCTCCAATTAAGATTTTCGTCGGGTAGTGACATTTTAAGAATAACTATACTCATTCCAAAACGGTCACGGACATGTTTTTCGTAATAATTTTAAAATTCCTCCAGTAAAACTGACAGAATTTGTATTTTATATATTTTGAAGAACGGTTAGTACAATATCAACCTTCAGTGTAGGAAAAGATGTTGCTTGTCGTTAGTTTTTGCAGAATTACTGGATTGAGGCCATTCAAGCATATGGGAATTTTGCCTCCAGTTTGGTGAATATTGCATTAAAACAAACTGGTTAGTCCAGTGCTTCTCATACTTTCAATATTCGCGACCCAATATTCAAACATAATATTTTCATTGCATCCTCCCCCTCCATACAATAAGTATGTATTGAATTCAATAATACTATAATTTGACACTCTAAAGCTACAATACGACTTTAGTCTCTTAAGTGCCACCGACGTATATAAACGTCTCGCTCAAACAAAGCATTAATTTTTTGGACGTATATATACGTCTTTCCGAAGTACGATCTTTTCTGTGCACTACTGTCCATAAAATTATTCCCAAGGCTTTGGAATGCAACAAAAGGACTTTGACATGTTTGCGAAGGATTTACTTATATTTGCTTATTTATCCCTCTTCTCCCGCTCCCCCCCCCAAACATCTACGGGAAAAACGGTGGCATTGGGGAGCGAATCACGTAACTTTTAATCGGCAATTAAGGGATTAATTATAAACTGTACAAATTATCAAGATAAGTTTTAATACAAACTCATAAGGCCGCTGGTAATTATCAATCTTGTTCTTATCTTAGTATTGTTAAATTAATTATAAAATACATTGTATAGACTAATACATTTATAAGTGTATTGTATCAGTGTAAATGTGTATTTTATTTTTTATTATGTCATAATGCATTTTGTTTGTTACTTACAGTAAATTAATAATTTTTTTTAAATAATCTTTTGTTTTCGACTTTTTAAGATCCTCACGCCAGCCTCGTAAAGTTATCATGCCCCCTGGGGTTCGCGTCACACAGTTTGAGAAACACTGGGTTAGTCTTTTTCTAGTGAAAATGACTTCTCACAATCGTTTAGATCAGCGTTTTTCAAACTGTGGGGCGCGTTCCTCTAGGGTGGCGTGTAGCTCTGCGAGGGGAGCGCGAGCATGTTGAAAAGTCGGGGAAAAAAAAGCTTATTTTAAAATATTATTAATTACTGAGAGTAAACAAACAAAATGCATTCTAAAATAATAAAAAATAAATACACATTTACACTGGTATAATACACTTATAAATGTATCAGTACTAAATAATGTATTTTATAATTAATTTACCAATGACCCCATAGGCTTCTCATATAAAATTATATACAAAAATTAACACTTATCTTGATAATTTTTTATACGGTTTATAATTATCCCTTAACTGCCAGTTAAAAGTTACGCGATTCGCTCCCCAATGCCAATAAGTAAATCCTTTGCAAACACTGTCAAGGTCATTTTATTGCGTTCCAAAGCCTTCGGAATAATTTTATGAATAGTAGTGCACAGAAATTATCGTATTTTATAAAGACGTATATATACGTTCGGGATAATTAATGCTTTGGCTGAGTGAGACGTTTATATACGCCGGTGGCACTTAAAAGGTTACAGTCATGTTGTAACTTTTGCATCAAGTATAGTATTATTGAATTAAATACTTGTTATTGTAAGGAAGGGGGGTGCGCTGAAATTTATGATTGAGTATTGGGTCGCAAATATTAAAACTTTGAGAATCACTGGTTTAGATGATTCCTTGAGATGGAGAGCAATTAGCAGGCTTGAAGCTTGCCAGTCTCAAGCGGAGGTGGCTCAATGGTTACAAGTGGCACGAAAGTGGTCTCCCGGTTATGGAATCAATTCCAAAGAAGTGGTACTATGACCAGAAAGATCATCCAAGGTCGCCACAGAAAAACGGCATCTGCACAGGATCGCTATTTGGCATTAAGCGCACGACGACATAGACGGATATCAGCTTCTTAGCTTGTTGGTGACCTTGTTACGGGGTCTGAAAGAAGATTTTCGAGGCAAATAGTCTACAGCCATCTTGCAGAGACTCGCCTTTAAACCCGGTGTCAAGTCTGGTGCATACCTTTTACTGCATCCAGCAGGAAAGATCGGATATTGTAGAGCTGAAAACATGTTGTGGACACCACAAGAATGGGGGTGGGGTTCTTTTCAGTGATGAGTCGGAATGTACCAGACAAAGATTCTCTTCGAGTCTTCTCCTGGAGATAAAATGGAACTCCCTTTCATCCCTACTATGTAACAAAAATCGACAGATTTGGTGGTAAAGGAAACCTTGTGTGTGGTGGCATAATGTTGGACAGTCATACACCCCTGTACGTTTTCGATGCGAGTACTGTCAACTCACAGCGCTATAGGGATGAGATCCTGGAAGCCTAAGTGAGGTTCTTCTGGGGGCTTTGGCCCTCGGACATCATTTTTATGAATGAAGTACAGCCACACAGAACTCACATTCTTGATGAATTTCATGAAGGATCCGATATGCGCCGTATTGATTTACCCTCAAGGTATCCGGACCAAAATTCTATTCAATATAATTTGAATAGTTTAGGAAAAGCCATTTCTCAGCTTAGCTTCCCTCCCAGGATTCCCCAGGAATTAAAAGTCTCACTTTTGGAAAAATGGGTTTTGTTGCCACAAATACTTATTGACACCCTCATAAATAGTATGGCAACTCGTTGTGAGGCTTGTATAGAAGTTCACAGTGGTTACTCTCCATATTAGACTTTTTCCGAGGTAAAGGCTTTATCTTTGACTCATCATTGCACACTTTTTGATATGACTTGTATAAGTTGCTATATTCTATCTGACATTGTAATATGTCTCTGTGCCAATTTTCTTGGCAACGCAGCAAATAGTTTATCAATTTTTACAGATGTTATGTTTGTGACCTTAATTTTGGACATGAGTGTACTTTCCAAAACATTTTGAGGCACAGATTTTTTTCATCAGAAAATCTGTTCCTTAAATTTGCTTACTTTGATGCTTTTATTTTCTGAATTCTTTATATAATTCTCGATACCCAGCTAGCTTCAGATCCTATTGAAAGTTTAGGTCGCGTTCTATATTATTAGGTCAATATTAGAAAATATGATTTTCCAAGACTCTCTTTTACGAAGTGTAAGCCATCAGACATTAAACTTTTGTTTCCTTCAAGAAGAGGTTTGATTTTTACTTGTTTTTCGAGGCAAAATTATTAACTGGTTTAATTTTTTTTTTTAAAGTTTTTATTCTTTTTTAGTTTTTGTTGCTTTTGATTCGATTCCTGAACATTATTCCAATATAATAAAATTCTCTTAAGATATCCGACTACGTTCGGAACCGTGATTTTAAAAAAGCACATAAATGGATAATTTTCGTGATATTTAGTGTCACTTAGATTAGAATACATGTATAAAATTGTTTTAAGAACATTTTGGCAAAAAAAAGTTATTTAAATACAATATTTCGGCAAAAAATTAACTTAAAATAACCTTTTTTCAAAATGTTCTCCTTTTGTGAAAAATGCTTATATTATAATAATATTTTGCCTATATATAGCTCAGACCTCTGTACAGAGGCTCAACTATGATTTTTGAAAAATTCACATTATTTTCAGTTACAACCTATTAAAATAATTATCGGAGTTTTTTTTCTTATAATTTCTCCCCTCTGTTGTCGTAAAACATGGATAAACCCACTTCTAAGTTGTATATTTCAAAAATTGTATATTTTCAAATTGTATATTTTCAAAATACAATTTTATGCATGTATTCTAATCTAAGTGACACTAAATATCATGAAAATTATCCATTTATGCGCCTTTTTAAAATCTCGGTTCCGAACGTAGTCGGATACCTTAAAAACCATTAAAAATATCATCACATATATAATTTTTCTTTCAAACGATTAATAAAATGAAATAATTTTTTGAAAAAAAAAATACGTCATATATGTTTTTTAAACTAATCAGTTAAGTATAAATTTCTTTTCGATGTATTCGCATAACTATGTCATCACATTGGTAGAATTTATTGAAAAGAAGCTTTATCCATCACCCAAATATACAAAGAGAGTCTAACTTGCTATATAAACATTTTCCCTTGAAATGATTCCCAGTAATTTCTTAACATGGATGAGTCCGTTTTAATTTCACTGCATTTGTTTCTTTTCACAAATAGATTTTTAAGATATGAATTACAGGAAGAAATACATATCAATAGTAAAATCTACGTTTATATACAATTAGTTTCAAAAATTCTAGTTGAGCCTCTGTACAGAGGTTTGAGCTATATACAGGCAAAATATTATTATAATAAAAGCATTTTTCACAAAAGAAGAATATTTTGAAAATGGGTCATTCTATATTCTTTTCTTGTCAAAATATTGTACTTAAATAATTTTTTTATTGTAATACTATTCTTAAAACAATTGTATATACATTTTCTAATCTAAATGACACTAAATATCATAAATATTATCCATTTATACTCTTTCGCAAAATCACGGTTCCGAACGTAGTCGGATACCTTAAAGATGTTACGCTGTAAAGATTCGAAAGAGAAATTCTCTGTGTTGTTTATCTTGGATGGAATTTTACAGAGTTCAGATTTGAGATATGAATACATTCGCTATTTTAAGGATCTGGACGATAGAGTGCTCATTCTTAAATACAGATTGGATATTTTTGAAGTGATTTTTGGAATGTCTTATCAAGTTATGTAATGGAAAAGGTCTATTTTTAACTTTTCGAACTTTGATGCGGGAAATGTCATTCTATTTTTATATCAGAAATTAAAATGATAATTCACAGTAATTTTTGTGCTGGTTTTATAGATATATATCAAAGTGATAATTGTATTATTTCCAAATTACTTCTCATATTGTGACATCTCACGCGTCCTTTCTCTAACATAACCTCTGTGTTCTTTGACGGCCACGATTAATGGCAAATTTTTTCCAACCCAAATCCAAGAAGTGAAACGAAGGATAGATGCAAATAAGATAACCTTTAAAAGGACAGAAGTTTTAGTGAGCGTGATGGCAATTTAGAGAAAGTTCAGTTCCGAGAAGATAGAAGTGTAAAGTGATGGCTTACCTAAGAATCACGAAAATATCGCCATTCATCCAAGGTACATACCATTGAACGCCAACTTAGAAAAATATCTGAAGTGGAATGGACGTTGCGTAGAAACCAAGGTGGGAAGATTATATTCTGAATGCGAATATATTATTAAGATTGAGAGTAAGCGGATATAGTATAATTATATTGATAAGTGATCTAATTGCGCGATCTGTGTTAATTAAGGCTACGTGTTTTGGTTTATTCTCACTTAATATAAGTTTGTTCGACATATAAGTAATTTAAGTTAAATTCTTAATAAAAGTCATATTAAGAATTCTAAAATGTCTCATCATTTCGAGAATCCCACACTTCAAACTTACGCTGAAACCCCACGATATGGTCAACGAAGATCGACCATGTCGCAATATTAAGCTCATTGTATTTTAATATTTATATGTAGGAGAAAGCCAAAGTTTTGTATCAAAATAATATAAATAATCTTGTTTAACAATTTCTCCTTTGTTGATAGACATATGTTTTTTGTAAACTGTTGAATCAACATCCCGGTATGCACTAGAAAGGTCTATCACTTCCTCTATGTTTTATTACAACAGATTTTCCTCCTTAAGTGACATTTTAAGAATATTAATTACTCACCGAAACATTTTGAGGTAGAGACTAGGAATTAAAATTTGTAATTTATATTAACTTACTCTGTGCTGTCTTGGTTTTCTAAATTCCCTTTATATAAAATTCTTGGATCAAGCTAAAAAAATTCTTCAGATCTTGCTGAAATTTTAGATCACGTTCTACATTTGGTTCAGTATTTAAAAATGGTTTTCCAAGACTTGTACAAAGTTTAATCCATCAAACATTTAACTTTTGTTTCCTTCAAAAAGAGGTTGGATTTTCACTTGTTTTCCATGCGAAAAATTATAATAGCTGATATAATTTTTTTTTTTTTTAATTTTTAGTGCTGATTGTTTTTTATTCGATTTCTCTCTGAACAGTATTCCTACGCAATAAAACTTCCTAATATAATTATTCACAACGACTTTCTAACTATTTAGACCATGATATAATAGCTTAATGATATAATATATGTTTTAATGATCCAATATGAACCGAACATCACTAATATGAAATACAAAATGTAAAAAATATGTAAACATAAAAAAAAATTAAACTGATATTCTAAATTTCTTTCTCAAAAAATAAGCAAAAGTATCTTAAGGCATGCAACTACGTTCGGAACCGTGATTTTAAAAAAGCGCATAAATGAATATTTTTCATATTTAGTGTCACTTAGATTATACTACATGAATAAAACTGTTTTAAGAACATTTTGACAAAAAAGAATTATTTAAGTACAATATTTTGGCAAAAAAACTGACTCAGAATAATCTTTTTTCAAAATGTTCTCCTTTTATAAAAAATGCTTCGAAAATAATAATAAGACTTCTCCAGAGAGTCTGAACTAGGATTTTTGAAAAATTCACATTATTTTCAGAGTTACCACCAATTGAAATAATTATCGGCGTTTTTTTCTTAAAATTGTTCCCCTCTGTTGTAAAATATGGATAAACCCACTTCTAAGATATATATTTCAAAAATTCTAGTTGAGCCTCTGTACAGAGGTCTGAGCTATATACAGACAAAATATTATTACAATAGAAACATTTTTCACAAAAGGAGAACATTTTGAAAAATGGTTATTCTAAGTTAATTTTTAGCCGAAATATATTGTACTTAAATAATTTTTTATTGTAATACTATTCTTAAAACAGTTTTATGTACATTTTCTTATCTAAGTGACACTAAATATCATAAATATTATCCATTTATACGCTTTTGCAAAATCACGGTTCCGAACGTTTAATTATTTCTGTTCCCTTTTTTGACATTTCAAGAAACTTCTTTTTTTTTAAAAAAAAAAATTTTTTTTAATTTGTCGAATGCTTTAGAATTTCTTTTTAACTTAATCAGGAAAAGAAATTTTATTTAAACTAAGGCTTTCTGTTTTCCTAACTTTTAAAAAAAAAACTACTTTTCAAGGGTGTGTCGAAAACAAATAAACAGCAAAAAATTACATTCTGTAACTTATTATCGTTCTAATATTTATAATATTTAAAAAAATTTGATCATTTTTAATTTTTCATGGCATTTTTTTTTTTTGTGAGTGGTTCCGCAATTTCATATTACACAGAACAACCATGTGAAAAAAAATCACATCATAAACTATTACTTTGTCACGGGTGTGTTCATACACTCTAAAACCATTTCTGATACCGAGAATGCACTACTTTTAGCTATGCTGAATTCAAATCCCAAGCTTTAAACCATCAAGGAAAAATATTCATGCAAAGCTTTCTCAGCTCTGGTAGTGGCCAATTTTTTATTCCTCCCGAGCGGGTGAAATGGACAAAAGGAATTCGAATATTCTCTGTTTCGATGAAAACAGGTGGGAATTCTCCCATGGGAAGAAAACATTATTCCTTAAAGCTGTGAGGCTGTAAAGACTCGGGAGAGAAATTCTCTGTGTTGTTTATCTTGGATGACATTTTACAGAGTTCAGATTTAAGATATGAAAACACTCGCTATTTTAAGAATCCAAGCGATAGTGTTGACTCTTAAATATTGATTGGTTCTTTTTTTTTTAATTGATTTTTGGAATGTCATATCGAGTTATGTAATGGAAAAGTCTATTTTTAACTTTTCGAACTTTGAAATGTGAAATGACATCTTTTTATATCAGAAATTAAAATGTTATTTCACAATTCATTTTTTCTACGGTTTTGTCAGTAAATATAGTTCTAGTTGTGTTCTTTTCAAATTATATTGAAGATAGAAGATATATATAGAAAGGAGAATGATTTTATAGAAAGGAAAATGGAAAATTGCAAGGAAAATCGCTTTCTATTTTGTCATTTAATATTGTGATTCTGTCCTATGTATATACATATTTGTATTAATTGTCACTATTTAATAAAAAGTAACTAAAATAAAAAAAAAATTGTTGACCTAAATAGGAATTGACCTAAATTTTTTTTTTTTATATTACTTGTTATAAGTTCACTTTGCATGCTATCAAGAACGTTTCATATATCTTAAAATAATTTCTCTCATACTTCCAAATATTTCATGTTTGCACCTTTTTGTCGAAAGATTGAGGATTTTGTGTGTATGCATATACATATGCATACACAGTTTGAAGCTTGGTGTAATACTAAGTCTTGCATTGCAATGAGAACAGGGATATTATAGGTTTTTTTGCAATATCTTTCCATTCTCATTTCTTCTCAAGCAACAATTTACACATTGCTTTGCCATTCTCTGTTCTTTATCGAATATTTTCAAGAATCTATCTTCCTGCCTTCAATGAAAAATTCTCCCCTTTACCACAAAGAAAATCCCGGTTAAGAAGTGTTTCAGTGTCATGGACAATCTACATGTCTTAAAAACACTAGCCCTAATAATCTCACTATAAGAATTAAAAATATGTACAAATCAAAGATCGAAAAAAATATCAGTGCCCGTACAGCGTACGAACAAAGCGATTGTGGCCAGCTTTCGGTAGCCCACACGGTACACGGGTAAACAAGTTAAGGGCTTAAATCAGCGTTTCTCAAACTGTGGGGCGCGCCTCCCTAGGGGGGCGTGATAACTCTAGGAGGGGGGCGCGAGTATATTGAAAAGTCGAAAACAAGAGATTATTTTAAAACAAATTATTAATTTACAGAAAGTTAGCAAACGAAATACATTCTAACATAATAAAAAATGAAATGCAAATTTATACTAATATATAAAATACATTGTGCAGTACTGATATATTCATAACTAATTTGACGATACTAAGTTAAGAACAAGTTCAATAATTACCAGTGACCCCATGGGCTTGTCATATATAAAATTATATACAAAACTTAACACTTACCTTGATAATTTGTGTGGTTTATAATTTATGCCGATTAAAAGTTACGTGATTCGCTCTCCAAAGCCACCATTTTTTAACACGTAGGCGAGTACATGGGGTGTATTGGTGGAGAGAAAAGTAAAAAATAATCAAATCCTTTGTGTGAAATAAATGAATCCTTCGCAAACACTGTCAAGGTCCTATTATTGCATTCCAAAGTCTTCGGAATAATTTTATGGATAGCAGTACAGAGAAAAGATCATACTTCGGAAAGACGTATGTATACGTCCGGGACAATTAACGTTTTGGCTGAGTGAGACGTTTATATACGCCGGTGGCACTTAAGAGGTTAAAGTCGTATTGTAGCTTTAGCGTCAAAGTATTGTATTTTTGAATTCAATACATTATATTTATGTGCAAGGGGGCGCGATGAAAATTGTGATTGAATATTGGGTCGCAAGTATTAAAACTTTGAGAAGCACTGGTTTAAATTGATAGGTGTGTGCGAAAATTATAAGAAATCATATTTTCTAAATATTTAGAATTTGATCTAGGTTTGTAGAAATGTCAAAGTTTATCGAAAAATGAACTTTTATCCTTCCAAAAGGCATAACACTTCTAAATAATAAATGAATTGTGAAAGGGATCAGTTTCATCTATGAGAGATAAATATTTTACTCGTGAAATAGAAGTTTCCATTAGTAAAATATAGGGGGAAGGGGAGATTCTAAATTATTCTTTAAGCAACTGGTAATACGAAAAATGAGCAAAAAGAAAAATAGAGCACTTTTTAAAGAATTCAGACTACCGGCAGAATGAGTTGCCAGAACGGAATAATTTTAAATGCATTCGGCGTAATTTTCATTTTTTATCGCTATTGAACGTAGTGTGTTTCTCTAAAATTAAAATTTTAGTTTTTTGTTAAAAATATCGACATAAAGTTTAATTCATTTTTCCTTAAAAAGGAATTTTTTCTCTGATATTTATTAATACGTTTGAAAAATATCTTTTTTTTTTTTAGAATTGTAAGAATTTTTTTTTTTATTTTTCAGATTTTTTTTTTGTTTTATATTTTTTTTTTTTTTTTTTTAATTCATTGTGTAATATTGATCAAAATTACAAGCAGAAATGTTATTTTAGAGTAAAAAAAATTATGTAACTAATAAGTTACTTGAAGAAAGGGCTTTTTTTGCATATTATAGTAAAATATAGTAAAATAAAATACACATATAGTAATTCTTTATTCAATTTTACGTTATTGGCACATATTTTATCATATTTTAAGCATTTAAGCTCATTCCTTAAATGAGTTTTAAGAACATAATTTATAATTTTTTTACCAAAAATTATTACTTTTATAAGATACGAGTTGTGTTACTTTTTTTCTATACCGAAGTCCTTGAAAAATGTTTATTGCAAGATGCGGTTGTTCCGGGTTCCATTCGCGATTTTACGAATCCTCTTAGCGAAAATATCTTTATCAGGTGATATAATTACGAGACAGCTCTCTCTCTCTGTCAAGTAACCGCGATTTATGTTAATGAGAGTTGCTGTTTTAAATCAAGTGAAGAGAGAAGTTAGAGGAAGGTTGGCAATTGATGTCATAAGGAGCTAGAAAAGTAATAGTTGAAATTGACGCGTTCCAAGAGTTCTAATAAAAATCTGAAATTTCCTTTTAAATAATGTTGATTAACTACACAGTATAATCGTTTAACATATTTAAAGATCATGCCAATTCTAAAACACGTTATTCGAATACCATCCAAAACACCAATAAAATTGCCAGATTCAATAATAAAATTACATCGATTATCATTAATGGTCAATTCACTACACTTTGCGAAACGTAGCGGTCTATGACGGTAATTTCAAGATGAAATAATAATCAGTAATAAAAGTAATGCTTTGAGAATATTTTTTTAATTTTATTATTATTATAAAATCAATGCAGTTTTTATAATTCATATTAATTTTCGAATCTATTTTTCTTCAATTAGCCTGTTATTGTGAAAAAACGTTCTATTATAATTGAAGCATTAGATTAACTCTTAACCAAAGCATTTATAATACAAATAAAATCTTACATCTTCTTCAAAATGTGACGTGGGTATTTACAATGAAATATTATTATTCATATGTGTTAATTCTTTAAAATCATGAATTTCAATGAAATATGAATTTAAATGTAAAATGCTATTTTGAAAAGAATTATTATTTAATACTCAATGAAATATTTATTGAAATGCGATATGCTTTAAAATATTTTTTTTATCATAAAAATATTTTATTTTTAGAAGTATATTGCTTGATACATATTTTCATTGAAATACAATAAAATAATTTATTGAAACAAATATCAATGTCAACTATGAAACGTTGTTTCACTGTTGACATTGTCTTATCGATACATGTATTACAACAGCTTGCAATCAATAATAAAAAAGAATTAATTCTTCTCGATTTTGAAAGCATATACATATGTTTAAATAATAGAAATACAAAATAACCTAGTCATTATTTTAAAAATACTGGAATATTTATTGCAGTATTTTCATTAATTTAACTTACAAACTATTTTTCTATACGTAGCGAAAAGTTCGTTGAGATATTTCAATAAATAAGTAACACTAAAAACAAATAAATAAAACTATATTTCTCCACATAACTCCCGAGAAATAAACGTAACGATGTGTGTTTTATTACAGAATTTATACGATGTTAAAATACACCAGTATAAAATCACTATTATAAGACAAATCATTTTAAATAGATAACTGATTTTATTACAGATTAAGAAACATGAAAAAACATGGAACACTTTAGACGTCTACTTACCACAAACTTTTACCTTTTTTTTTATTTCTTGCGTTTATTTAGACACCAGTATTGCAAAAAATCACAAAACAAATAATGACAAAAAAGGAGAAGTGAACTTCTTGCTTGCCTTTCATATGTTATCACTGACTTGGTGATAAATCCTTTATCGTCTTATCACATGCTAGTCCATACCAATAGCTAATAATTGAAGACGAGCTTTATAAAATTCATAACGAATTGCTGTTATCTCCTGGAGGCTTTATAAAAGCATTTTTGTTGGGAGCAATTGGAATGACTATTTCATTTCATATTAATATATCTTTTGAAGCAGCTATGTAACACTTTTAAGCGATTTTGGTAACTCGGAATAATTCGTATCCAAGTTATTTATTTAAAGAGACGGACTGGATGTAGAAGCTTGTATTAGTAATTTTAAAACTCTTCTAAATATTATATTTCATGCGAAATTCTCTTACGAAAATTATTTAGGAAATTTTGAAAGGCTCAGTTATTGATCGAAAAACTTATAAACGTCTCTGAAGAAATAAGGAAGCACCTTTTATTGGAATTTTTTGTTATCGTTTTTGTTATTGTTTCCCTTTATTTGTTACAGCCTAACTGCGATAATTTCTATTTGTCTGTGGACAAAATATCCCGTAAATAATTCCCGAAATATGATTCAATCATGGATTATGAATTTGTTTCTGTGTTGTTTTCTTCTATGAAAATTTTACGAAATTCGCGTACAATTATAGTATTATTATTTATTTATATGATTTCGGCATAATTTATTAAATACGAAATAAAATTTCAGTTTGCAGAAAAATGTAACCGTACACGGTCAGGGGAGGGGCTACCCCCGATTAAATGGCATAGACTCGGTCTCAGTCTCGTCTTGATCTCGACTCACCTTCAGTAGGACATGGGCTGCGGTAGCCCAGTGGTCAAGGTATCGGATCGTGGCTGGCCTTGTCACGAGTTCGAGCCCAGTACCACTATAGACCAATGCACTAGGGGAGCAATGCACGTTAAATCTGTCGAGAGCTCAAACGTCCTCCCGTTGCTGTGGTGTGGTAGTTAGGAGAGGGGTGCCAGCTCAGGTGTCGTCCACGTCACTTGAACATGGTTCAAAATTACGTGGTCCGTCGCCAAAAACCCTCGAGTAGCTGAACAGTGTGATGTTAATATTCACTCACTCACTCACTAAGATCATAATCGAATAATTTTAATTGCCAAATCTTACTCCCGAACATAGTTTCGAATTATATGCGAACTGGCAGCAATGGTACTCAAATATCGATCAAATTTATATCCTCCCAAAATTCAAAATAAGCAACAAAATGGAACACTTTTATTACACTTCTTTATTAGCCCTTTAAGGTATCCGACTACGTTTGGAACCGTGATTTAAAAAAAAACGCATAAATGGATAATTTTCATGATATTTAGCATCACTTAGATTAGAATACATGTATAAAATTGTTTTAAGGACATTATGACAAAAAAAATTATTTAAATACATTATTTTGGCAAAAAATTAACTTAGACTAACCTTTTTTCAAAACGTTCTCCTTTTATAAAAAATGTTTCTATAATAATATTTTGCTTATATAAAGTGAAGACGTCTCCTGAGAGTCTGAACTAGGATTTTTGAAAAATTCACATTATTTTCAGAGTTACCACCAACTGAAATAATTATCGGCCTTTTTTTCGTAAAATTTCTCCCCTCTGTTGTAGAAAAATATGGATAAATCCACTTCTAAGTTATATATTTCAAAAATTCTAGTTCAACCTCTGTACAGAGGTCTGAGATATATACAGGCAAAATATTATTATAATAGAAGCATTCTTCATAAAAGGAGAATGTTTTGAAAATTGTTCATTCTATGTTCATTTTTTATCAAAATATTGTACTTAAATCATTTTTTATTGTAATAATATTCTTGAAACAATTTTATATCCGTTTTCTAATCTAAGTGATACTAAACATCATAAATATTATCCATTTATAAGCTTTTGCAAAATCACGGTTCCGAACGTAGTCGGATACCTTAACTGCCACCGGCGTATATATCCGTCTCACTCAACCGATGCGTCAAGGGCCCCGGGCGTATATATACATACATCCTACTGAAGTACGATTCTTTTCTTTGCGCTGTTTTCAGTGAAACTATTCCGAAGGCTTTGGAATGCAATCAGATGATCTTGACAGTGCTTGGGAAGGATCTACGTTATCAGAGAAAAATTTGCTTGTTCTTGCATTTTCTTTTTCCCCCCAATACGCCTCATGCGCGCACCTATGTAAGAAACTGTGGCAAGGGGTGGGGGCGAATCGCGTAAATTTTAATCCGGAGTTAAGGGGTTAAAATGTGACTCTGGCAATAGGCAGTAAGATTATAAACAAGGTTATTCCCCAAAAACAAAAGATAAGGACAACAGGAAGACAGATGTTCACATGTAAAGAAAATTTGACATTTCGTACGAATGTACCAACCTAATATATACTCTCTACTTTAAAAAAAATGGCAGGATGTGGGTCTACTTGTGTATAGGAGACCAGGATCTCAAAAAGCCTTAAAACATTACTGTCTCTGTTGTGGAAATTCCTACACTTTACTCTATTTACCTCCTCTTATCATAGCAATTCAGTTTCAATTTAAACATTATTCCGTTAAAATTAGAGAAAACGTTACATATTATAAGCTTGAGAAGTATGAGAAATCTAACTTTGCTCGTCTGTTGAAATAAGTAAAGTTGACATTTTGATTTGTCAATCGGTTGAGATAATTTTCACTGGAAAGAATCCCCCTCCTCTTTTTCAATTCCTATTATTATTTCACTCTCTCCCTACATATATTGTTCAAATTTTCAATCGTTGATGAAATACTTTTTATCCATCCATTCAAGTTCAAATACATTTATTTAAACTTTTAGTGGATGCCACTTGATGTTAATACAGTTTTTACGAATATTAATTCATTAATTAAATTTTATTTTTTAATTTTAAATTTATTCGGCATTATTTTTGTCGAAGTTACAACTGGCTCAAGTACATTTTTCTAACGAAGTAGGAAATTGGTTTAAAAAAAAATTATATTACTTGTTCAATCGAGTTAACAATGAAAAATGCACTTTTACAACTATCTAAGAACGGAGGTATGGATTTGAAAGACTGCGTTCACTATTGCAGGGAAATACAAATTTAATATGCATCAAATTTCAGATTCATAGAGGAAAAAAAAAGGTACTTTACATATAATTAGTATAGAATTATCCAGAAATACTTTCACCAAAACTACTAATCGTAAAAATTCAACTATAAGCGTTTAAATACTTTTTTTTTACAAACCCACTTTCTATATATACTAATTTGCTTACAAAATTACAAAAGGTTCACTGCGACTAAAGCCTCCTAATCTGTTCATTTTATGAAATCTCAAACTTTAATTAATATTTTAACTAAGGCTCTTTACACTTAGTTTATCTAATGATAATCATTTAGCATTCCAACATTCTTTCAACTTTTTCGGTGGCCTTTTTCTCACTCTACTCTTTTTTTTTTTTTTTTCCTTCTTTTCATTTCATATTTGGAATTTTTTCTGTTTTTTTTCATTCAGTTTTTTTAAAGTTTTTTCCCCGCCATCTTTTGAGCATAACCATCTAAGCATTTAATTTTCGTCGTCATATATAAAGGGAAAATATGAAGTTACTTTCATGACATTGAATTTTAGTCAGTTTTTTTTTTTAGTAGTTTCATTACTATCTTAAGATTATATCCTCATGTACGTGAAATTAAGTGACTCACTACAGCGACGTGTTATTACTGTTCTTGAAAAAAAGTTTTTATTTTTAAAGGAAAAAGTAAGAATACAAAATATTTTTTTTATCTCTCTTTAATTTTATTTACTTGGAACTCTCGAATATGTTGTGGGTCTACTTACCCCCCCCCCCTCCCTAAGTTATTTAAGAATATAGTTTATATTAAAGCTTGGTATATGTTGTTACGTGAAGATTAAATTAAACCATTAACGTTTGGCGAAATAGTTCATGTACTACTCAGCAAGATAAAATGTAAAACCATAATCGTTTGGCGAAGTAGTATATGGACTACTCAACAAAAGATAAAATGTAAATAATGTTCTTAATTGCTGTTCTGTGAATAAATGTTTTTATTGGAATAAAATGACGGCTTAGTTTGTTTCTTGGTGCCGTAAATTAATTTAAAAGTAACTTTAAATACAGATTGATATTTAAAAAGTTGTAGCATATTATAATTTTAAAGAATCATTTAGAGTTTTACTTGAATGAGTTTAAATCGTAAGATAAAAATATGCAGAAAACATATTACTTAAATTGATGCAAAATGTATTTATTCTAAGAAAAATTTATAAAACCAAATTATTATTTTTTTTTCATCCTTCGCATTCCAATAGACTAAATTAATGGCGGTCATGTGACAAAAGAAATCACGTATTCTCCATTGAATTCAAAATTGTTACTAGACTTGTACTAGTTGTTCTACTTGTAAAATGAAGATAAAATTTCAAATTTGATGGGTAAAGATGTTCAAGTACTGAGATTCTTCAAAAAGTTTTTCAAAATTTAAAAAAAAGAATTATTTTGTTATAGATTTGCTTTTAAATCAGGAATTTTGTTTATCTATATGTGCTATTATTGTTTGTAAATATGTACTTTTTAAGAGAAACCTTCTGTAGATAGCAAAAGTTGGCAACAGAAAAGTGCATGAACTGATTGGCTGGAAACATATGTTTGCAGTTACGTGACTATGACGTCACAAAAAGTTTGCCCATTCTTGTTCACGTTTTGTGACATCATTATTAAAAATTGTTTGAATTCCTTATTATTAATAATTGATTTATTTATATGGTTGACAGCGCAAATAGAAATATGCATCATGTTATGCAACTATTTGCAGAAATGTCAGTTGTAAACAACAATTGTCGATTTCAATTAACAGATTATTTATTAAGTCAACAATAAATTTAAATATATTGATCGCATCACCTTAAAAAAAGACATAACAGTAAAAAACATTTTCTTTAACCAGTTAACTGTAGCACTCCTTTTGAGAGCGGACATCTATGTGTGTGTCACGGAAATCGAGCGATGACGAGTATACTCTTCAATCACAGAGTAAGTGTCACTGTTAAGATATTGAATCAAAAAAATGGGTTTACTTGATAAAATCGCCAATTTTATCATTAATACTTATTTATTTAGTTACCATAAACATATGTTGCATATATTACTCAAAACACAAGAAAAATCACATATAAAGGTAAGAATTTAAATTCCTTCTGAATTTTAGTGACCGTCAAAAGTCCTGGACTGAGACCTAAACATATACTGGTTTTTTTCCTTCTTTACTGGCAAAAAAATTTCTGTCTTGACACAAAGGAAGTTACGGAATAGGTGCTGTAGGGTTGATCACTGTCCTCTTACCAGAAAGCATCCTTGACGTTCCAATCCCAGTAAACTATTTTTTAGGTAGGATGTCATTGGCCATTACTCTAATGTCAGCACGTGGTTTAACATCTAACAATTGGCATTTGCACCACTCGATAGCTGGGTAACTTCGAGCTAGCAGCTATCAATGGTCTTAGCGCCTGTTCGGCGTCAAGCATTTGTCCCAAGGCTGACCGTACCTGAAGGAACCCCATTGTAAATAAAATTTCCGACTACTTCCTTTGCCCCTTTTAGGCTAACTTCTAAAAAACATTATCTTCGCGCATAACTAAATCCGGAATGAGAACTTATTCTCTGTTTCAGCCGCCGGTGCATACGGGAACACAAGAGTTTGTGGCGGTGTGATATCTATATGAACTAGTACCAACATCACGCGAAGACGATCGTTTTGGCGTGATTGGTTACGTACTCGCGTTCGGAACGGAAGGTACCCAGAACGAATCTTCCTCCTTCAAGTTCGTCTTAAATATTTCGAATTTTCTATTTATTTGTTTTACTCCGGACTGGCCTCAAAATATTCTAAACATCTTGAAATTTGAGAATATGTTATGTTCTTCTCAAAAATTGCAATTTAAATAGCCAATGGTCACTACTTTTTACACATGACGAGTATACTCGTCAGTACACCAAATCCTGTAACTTTTCCATGACGAGTATACTCGCCAATCACAGTTAACTGGTTAAGTGTAGGTACAAAAACAGATAGGGATAAAACATGCTATTTAGGAAATAAATTCAAGTTTAAACGTGAATTGAACATTAGAAAATATGGCATATTCTTACGAATGTATAGAATAACTCTAATAAGCTAAATCATGAAATGAATGTCTTTTAGTGTCTTCCCCCCCCCGCTGGGAAATGGGATCGAAACTAATAAGCTTTTAGAATCATTGTACATTGTTTATTATGTCTCTGGTCTATCTTTCTTTATTATAATCCTAAGTACTCTGTTCTATACTTGCTAGTTATTTTCTAAGACTTACTATGGATGTACTATATATATACACTGCTCAAAACAATAAGATCAAGCAAAAACGGGAAGAAACCATTGCGCGATAGCCAAAAAACAATTGTATGGGAACCTTTGGAATGGTATAAAGAACATGAAATGTTGGTTCAGGACAACAATTTAGTTACATATAAATGACAAAAAAAAATTATTTTTTTGGAAATGATACAGGATGTTTAACAAACTACTAAGACTGCTGCACACGTGTTTTGTATGGATGTGATGAGGATATCGTTGAGACCTTATGGAATATTGTTCCACTCTTGACGAAGTGCGATTGTCAAATCTTGGTCAATAACAGGGGACCTTGGTCTTGCAGCAACGCCTCGTGCGAGTGTGCCCCAAACACGCGCGATCGAATTAAGATCAAGAGACCATGCTGGCCACTCCACACACTGTATTGTTTCAGCTTTAAGAAAGCTATCCACAAGATGAGCTGTATGAGGTCTGCATTAAAACCATATTGCATTAAAAGAACGGAATCCCCAATGGCTTCAGCGTAAGGTACGGCAGGTAATCTCGGGCTCTCGTCTGTATACCTTTTAGCCGTCAAATTGCCATTCCGAATGATATGCCGATTAATACGTCCACCTATGCTGATTCCAGCATCATCAATCCACATCGTCTATAATGTGATCTTTCCTGAACGAATATAGGATTATTTTGAGTGTGCCCTTTCTCGCCATACTAAAACACGTCTGGTGTCTCATTTTAAACTGAATCGCGACTCGTCCGTGAACAGCACTTGACTCCAATCACTCTTCATTCGATCTCTATGTTCAACATCCCACTTTCTTCGAGCCGCACTGTGTCTTACGTTCAATGGAATATACACCAATGGTCTACGTGTATACAGATCGCCCGCATGAAGCTGATTTCGTATTGTTTGACTTGAGACCCATCGTCCTGTTGCCAAAAGAAGTTGTCTTTGAATCTGAGTTGCATAGGCTGTTATGTTTCAATGAGCTCTTAATAGGATATATCGGTCCTTATTTTCTGTGGTAGAACGTAAACAACTTTGTTCTGGCCGATGTCGAACATGCCCTCTTTCTTGTAATCAATTTCACAGTTTTGTCATTTTTGCAATGACACTTCTCGCCACTCCAACTGTGTCCACTACACTTCTCTGTGTTTTACCGAAATCCAGTCTCCCGATAATGCGCCAAGCCATGGATTCTGATAGAACACGTTGTCGTGACATTTTTTATTCGCCTTTTCTGTAAACAACAACCGAAAGGTCTAATTTCACCACTAAAACAATAAAAAACAGCACCTTTTTCTGGTATTTGACATCATGAACGTTGATTTGCATATACTCTTCTCTTGTTATCTTCTACACTTTAGACTATGGCTGTTTTGTTTCACGTTAGTTATTAGAAGAAATATTTGCGTAACTGCGCTAAATCCAAATGTTCCCTTAAATTTTTTAGCAGTGTGTTTGTGGATATATGTATATATATATGTAAACTCATGGCAAGTGAGGAGATTTTACTTATACCATTAAGTTGTGGTTGTTTAGTGATGAGAAATCCTTTAATGCAAAGAAACATCTTCTTAATTAGTATCCAACATTTATTGATGATCCCACACACATAAAAATTACTGGACAACAGCATTTCAATTTCACATAAAGCAGACACGAAGACAAAAATAGGCTATAGCTTATTGCAGCATGACGAAGACAAAGAGTTTTCAGAGTCCTGGGTATTTATATGAAGCAGGAACAGGAAGTCTTGCAAATCCACGTGACTTCCGTGGATGGAGTCTATGATTGGTGGAAAGCTATCGTTTGATAGTTTTTGATGTAATCTTACTTTTAAAAATGTAAGATGTTAATTTTCCAAAAGATGGTTACAATGGTTCCTGTTAGGCGGGTAAGCAAGCTATTATTTACGCTCGAGTGCTGAAGGCCAAGACCATTTCAAATTAAAATGTTATTCAGGATGAAATTAAAGGGAATTATTACATTTACGATATATAGGAGAAAAGCGGCTCATTCATTCATCACGAGATCTCCGACACAATTAGACCTATAGACTTCAAATTTAGCAGGCATATTCCTTTGAATAATTCCACCAAGAACGGGATTTGTAGAAAAGAGCCCCAAGGATAGTTACGGAAGCATTATTCAGAAAATTTCCCTTGTTTGAACTATTAGACTTATAGACTACAAATTTGGCAAACGTGTTTTCTTTGTTTGAGCAAAGATCTGCAAAGAACGAGTTTTGCGAAAATCGACTCTTAAATGGAGAAAGGGGGTTACGGCGTAAAATAGAAATATACTTCCATTATATATTAGAAGTGCTCACATGTCCCTATTTCTTTTAAATCATGAGGCGATGACTATAAGATTGTTTTTAAATATAATCAAAAGCTTAGTACTAAAAAACTAATATTTATCAATGACTAAAAAACAATATACAGTCAACCCTTCTATAACGCGGTACTCTTACAGCGCGATTTCCATTCAACAACGCCCCATCGGTTCTTTCCGTGCACCCAATGAATGGTTTTAACAGGATATCTCGTCGGTTTAATTATCAGACTGCGTAACTCCATCTGGGATGCTAATTTGATACAGTAGGGCTAGGTGCCAAGTTGTTCTTTATGTTCGCCAAGATAGGTGATAATATTACAATATGGTTTACTTTGTTATTTTTATCGTGCGATAATGTGGTTGCCATGGGGATAACGTATATTAGTGTTAGTTTTTGTTTTTTTTTCGCGGGATCTCTGCTCAGCAAAAGTAACACATTGTTACAAATTTTGTGTAATGAACGCTTAAGGTATCCGACTACTTTCGGAACCGTGGTTTTGTAAAAGCGTGTAAATGGATAATATTTATGATATTTAGCGTCACTTAGATTAGATAATGTATATAAAATTGGGTTAAGAATAGTATTACAATAAAAAATTATTTAAGTACAATATTTTGACAAAAAATTAACAGAATAACCTTTTTCCAAATGTTCACCTTTTGTAAGAAAATGATTCTATTGTATTAATATTTTGCCTGTCTATAGCTCAAATTTCTGTACAGAGGCTCAATTAGAATTTTTGAAACGCATAACTTAGAAGTCCGTTTATCCATGTTTTACGAAAACAGAAGGGAGAAATTTTAAGAAAATATGCCGATAATTATTTCAAATGGTTGTAACTCTGAAAATAATGTGAATTTTTCAAAAATCATACTTGAGCCTTTGTACAGAGGTCTGAGCTATATACAGGCAAAATATTAATACAATAGAAGTATTTTTTACAAAAGGAGAACATTTGAAAAAAAGGTTATTCTAAGTTAATTTTTTGCCAAAATATTGTGTTTAAATAATTTTTTTTTTGTTATAATGTCCTTAAAACAATTTTATACATATATTCTAATCTAAGTGACACTAAATATCATGAACATTATACATTTATGCTCTTTTTTAAAATCATGGCTCCGAACGTAGTCAGATACCTTAAAATAGTGTAAATAATTTATGTCTGGAAGTGCAATACATTAATATTACTTTCTGATGTATTTATGTTATGTTAAAATCTTGCCACCACCTCTCCCTTCTAAATCTAGTTTTATTATGAAATAAATAAAAAAAGTAGTGATTACACTGATCGAGGAATAAATTAAAAGCGGAGCGTACACTGAGGCATGGCGTAGACAAAACAAAAGGATTAAGGAATCGCGCCAAAAAGGTTTTTATTGATCTCCATATAACGCGGTACGAATGATGTGATTTGAACTAATTCTGAGTTTCTTATAGCGCGGTTTCGATACAACGCGGTAGACGGTTTCTTTAGAACGCGCTACGAATTATATAGCCTGGTTTGCACGGTTAAATCCGAGTTTCTTATAGCGCGGTTTCCATATAACGCGGTACGCACTCACCGCGTTATAGGAGGGTTGCTGTATAGCCATACAACGTCATGAAACATTCAGCGAGCAGTCAGGAAACGGCTAGTTTATTACAAAAATGTTCATTCAACTTATTTTTCCTGTATTTTTCATGTGTTTAAGAACAGAATTTTTATCGAATTCATCTATATTTATTATCAAAAAATATTTGCACATCTTTACTTTCATACAGGGAATCGTAACGGAAATACATACGTTATGTTACGTATTGTTGGGTAATGTAGTTTATATATTCTGTCCTATTTTTTAGTTCCTACTATTAGTTCAATCTCTCCCTATATATATCTTGTTCAAATTTTCGATCGCTTATAAAATGCTTTTTATTCATCCACTGAAGTTCAAATACATTTTTTTAAATTTGTAGTGGATGACACTTGATGTTAATACAGTTTTTTCAAATATTAAATCATTAATTAAATTTTATTTTAATTTTAAATTTTTTCTACGCTATTCCTGACGAAGTTAGATTTTTCTGCAACAGATGGTGCCATTAAGTTTTTCTAACGAAGAAGGAATTGACTTTAAAAAAATTTTTTGAAAAACTTGCTCTTTTCAAAGTACCACAGCTGTTGTGATGGCTATTGTTTTAAACCGAATTTTTTTATTATTAAATTCATTGAAAGCGAGGTGTTTACGTTCCAAATCATTAAAATTTGCTTCTAAATTTAATTCGTAGGGGAAAAGTAATTAACTTAGGGAAAAGAGAAAAACTGTATAATTATATATTATTAATTGTATTAGGATGTTAGGAGATATTTAAATTAAAACTTCGAACTATTGAAAGTAATCATAAAACGAATTCTTTGTAGTGTATTTAAATTATTACGAATTTAAAGTATGAATTCATTATTTAACTACAAAATTTAGCGTATTGCTTTAATTTTAAACTAATGATTCCTCAAATGAGATTTTAATGTTGTTGCCATTTCCATAAACAGAAATTATTCAGCTACCGAACTTTGCTCTGCAATCTCTCGTTTATTGGATGTGGTCCAAAAATAGCATTAACGAATGTTCTGTTTCACGTGTTAATAAATAAACGCTGAGAACAATTTGAGAGATTAAATAATTTAAAAGTGGAGTATTAATGATATTCAGTTTCTAATTTCTTGTTTGTTTGTTACATGTTTATATATATGTTACCGTTAAAGTATATAATTCAGTTATATTTCATGGAATAACTAGGTATTTCATGAAGTAACTAGACAAGTGAGTTAAAGTATATAATAGATGAAAAGTTTTATAATTTATCTAATTATTCCATGAAATAACTAATTATTCTTTGAAATAACTGATAGACCATTAGAATGAAAAATAAACAATTCCATAGTTATTTTATTAATTAATTGATCACAAATAACTGAAATCTTTCAAGAAATACATTTTATTCCTATTGCAGTTGATTAATTGACAAATAATAAGGAAAAGCAGATCATATAACTTATTATTGCTCATATTGCTAGCAATAGTTAAACAGAAAGGGTAAAAAAGAATATGTTGCAGAAATAGTTATATTGAAATATTATCAAAAAGATATATGTTGGGAAGAAAAACTGTTGCTTCATAAAAACATTGTTCAAACTTTTTCAAACAAAAATGTGAGAACATTAATTTAAATTTTATGAAAAATACCTTTTATTTTACTTTTTATTATTTATTAGAGCAAGGATTGCTGTGGTGACACTTTGAATTTTATTGCTTATTATTTTTGAAACAAGCGCACTTTTTGCTACTACACATTTTTTTAACTCGAGCACTTTTTAAATCCTTGTCCAGTGCCGCAACTTCGAGCTGTTGCAACAGAAAGAAGTGTTGTGTCAATATTTGAAGCTCCTTCAATGAAAATTAATTCTCACTTATATATACTGAACTGAAAACCAGAGAACAATTGTTTTATTCGGCCATCTCTTGTTCGTAATCAGAAAACTCCTTCCCCAAAGCAGCTGTAAACGGTTAAAATCTGACTAAAACCAGCTAGAACCGGTTCAATGAACTTTCGAGTGCTTTATTTCGTACTTTAACGGTCAAGTAATCATTATTCTATAGAATACCTAGTTAAAGTGTAGAATTCAACGGTTTTATATGCTTTAACTGACTTGTCTAGTTATTTCATGAAATGCCTAGTTTTCTATGAAATAACGGATTTCACACTTAAACGGTAACATTAAATATATAGCAAAATAATTAAAATTTAACACAATTTGCATCGAAAACTACTCTAGTTGTAATAATATAGTTTCAACCTAGATTCTGTTTTCCTCACTAAGCAATTCATCAAGATAGAGCTGGTAAAGTGATAAATAAAAATGGTGAAATTCTGCTGAATAATTCATTCTCTTTTACTCAAAAAAAATGAAATTTATTTGATGGCGTTATCGCTTAACAGTTTTTAACCTGATAATATTCAAATGTGAGTATTGTATAGTGTTCCAAACAATATTTAGATGAAAATTATGTTCTTTGCATTGTTTGTATGCGTGTGATGAACGCTCTGATGAGGCGATAATATATGCGCCTCAATTTCGTTGTTTTTTTTTTTTTTTTTTTTTTTTAATTTTTTTTGCTAATATTTATTCGTCGTTTAACTCAGTTTTTTTCGGAATATATTTTTTGGTTTGTTTGTAACCGAATTCGTAAGTGAAATATTATTTTGTTATGATTTTTAGTTAATAAAATTAGTGTTATATTTTACTGGTTTTTTTCCCATCTATAACATTCCAAACATATGAACAAACAAAGCATTAAAACAAATGTGTTTAACTTGCTTCGATTTGTAATGTGGTCATCATGCCAATTTCACAACCTGAAATTTTGCGAATTCAAGTTTGATTTAACTATATAAAATCTTATTTTTTTGACAATTTTAGATTTCTACGTTTTCAAATTGTATAGATTTTAATCTTTCTAAACATACCTTACTTTAACCTGTAGGGTAATTAGAAGCCCTTAAAACCTATTTTTAAATAATCGTTGAAACTAGGCCATGCCCATTTGAATGGAGAAAAATATAAACAAAGTACTTCGTTTTTGCTTAGAAGTTGAACGTCTGATATAAACCAAATTATTGTTTATTGACCCTTTTATTTTTTTTTATTTCCTAGCCGATTAGAAGCTTCACTGTATTTATTAATATCAATTTATCTCAAAATGTAAATTTTGATGTTCGATGTACCTTTTCTGAGAAACTACTGTTCACAGGTATGTAATATTTTTATGATATATTTATAATGATGGCTAATACATACTGAAATAAGCTTTTCGTAAAAAAAAACTCAAAAATTTATTTTATACAAATTTTTATGTGATTTTTCGCAAAGTTTAATAAAATATTTCATAAATTATTAAAAAATTCGAAATTAGTTAAAAGCTCATTTCAGTATAAGAAAGGTGTACTTTAATTGTATGAAACTTTTCAATCATGAACATATAACAGATTTTGAGAAAAGGTACATCGAAAACAACCAATTTAACATTGTCAGTATAGAGAGAGAGAGGTTTCTAACTCCCCTTAAACTTTTTAATGTAAGTATTGAAATTTTATTTTTCGAACATAATGAGTTTTTTATAAAGTAAAATGTACAATAATTTCCTTTTTTACCATTTTCTTTTCATCAATGGATACAGCATTTTCAAATAATACATAACCATTTTTATGAGTTTCATGTACAACTGCTTTTCAATAATTTTGTACATTAAATCTTGTCGTACTGGTAATATTAAATTACAGATAAAGCACTCTTCTAAATGAACAACTTTATGCTAAAAACGACATGTCTTAAATTTCCCGTATCCTATTCGTAGCTGAGATGAAAAATTAGAATAATATAAAACATTTCAAATTACTTTCCTTTATAATATTTAGACATTAGGTATTAAAATTTTTGTCGTTGAAATCATTGTGTTTAAAAACCATAGCGTGTGCGTGCGTGCGTGTTTGTGTGAAGATTTTATTTTTTCATTCTACAGAAACCCCACACGTGCAAGAAACAAAATACATACAGTGGACAAAAAAAATGTTCGGACACTTGCAATTTTCAAAACAAATTTATATTTTCGACTAGTAACAATTAATATATCGGAACTGTAATTTGTTTATGAGGTCTGCAACTTATTCTTAATGGAATGACATAATCAACTTTTTTTAAGAAAATAGTATAACTATTATTTTAAAAAATTAATAATCAAAAAGCTACTAAAAAATTACGCCACAAAAGTCTTCGTACACTTAACAAAAATCTCAGCATAGCTTTAAATATTGAATTTTTCTTAATTTCGTATTTATTAGGATACCTTTTAATGTTCACAACAACTTTTAAACCTCTTGATATAGATTTAATCAGTTTTTTCTAAATTCTGCATCGATTTTCCTCCATGCGTCTGTGATTATTGTTTTTACTTTCTATTATGTGTTTACATGTCATGTTTTCTTTTTTAAAAAATCAAAATCTTACCAAATATGTTCTACTGGGCTAAATGAAGGGATTTAGGGGTGTTTTCAGATTTTGGGGGCAGTTATAAAGGCACCAGCAGTTGAGAGCAGTGCGCTTGGCGTCATTATCCTGTTAAAAAATGAAGTCATCTCCAATATCCAAATTTTGCGTGAATAATTTAAAATTTCCTTTTAAAATATTTAAATAGAGCTCATGATTCTCAATACCATCAAAAAATACCAAATTACCTAATCCTGAAGCCGATTTACACCCCCACGCAAGAACACCTCCACCTCCATGCTTCAGCATGGAGATGGAGGAGTCCTTGTTCCGCATAAATTCATGGGATAAAATTCCTCATTTTATCATTTACAAACTATTATGCGCCCATCGAAACCCAAAATGTTAATTATCTGTCATCCCAATCAATTTGCTGTCAATTTTGAATTTTCTGAAACTTAATCCCAAGAATCTAGTTGGATCAATGAACCATGGAGGTGGAAGTGTGCAAGTGTACGAACACTTTTGCGGTCCAATGTATTTCAATAAATTTCTTTTGAAATATATTTTCTAATTTTTTTCAAAGCAAAAATGTTAAAAAAGCTTTTTGTTAAAATATATGGAAATGTATTGGTTTCAAGTTTAGAACAGGGGTAAATCATTTAAGTTTTTAAAAAAAAAACTGTAAAAAAAAAAAGCAAAATTTAATATCCAGAAGTTTAAAATCCTCATTCAACAATTTGTGAAATAACTTGTTTTTATGTAAATATCTTTATGTCTATCGATATGATTCAGTAATGTGGGACATATTCAGAAACACATTAGAGGATTTCAGTAATGACAAGCCTTTTAACGTGTTAAATTCATGACGAGTAAAAAGATACAAAAAGTCACTAAATATAAAGCTCGACAAACTTAACAGCACATACTGATGCACTTTAAAATATAATACCTAATGATGAAACCAATTTAAATATAGATCTTTCCGAATATATGTGTAATTTTTATAATATTGAAAAACATTTTCTCGAGTCATTTAGCAAACAAGATTAGAATTGTTTATTAGCTCGAGAAAGTGATAACATAAAATGTTTATGCTCCTTGGGCATCTAGTGTTTCTTAGTTGTAAAACCTCTTCAATCTACATAAAAGCAGCCAAAAGATAATAATTCTTAGAAATTTTAAAAGCTAGTATCTCAACACTAAAAAAAAAACTTTTAAAGTGGGTAAAAATTGAGTTTAAAGATTTCGTTACATACAAGTGAAGCTTATAAAAGAATGTTCAGTGGTTCCCAAACTTTTTTAATCCATGGACCCCTTTTTATAGTCAAAACTTGCCCACGGACCCCTTTTTAAAAGTCAAAACTTCCCCCCCCCCCAAGTGCAAAAGCTACATAAATGCATGGTATAAAAATTACAAATTTAAAAAAACATTTTGTTGAAGAATTATTTATTAAA
>BMAV01021143.1:0-20034 GCA_019973955.1 Trichonephila inaurata madagascariensis | reverse complement strand
AAATGTTTTTACATCAAGAAATTTTTTTCGATTCAAATTTGTACTGGTAGAACCGCATCGAAAACTATTAACAATCTTTTGCGCGCAGTATTATTAGATAAATAATACAAATATCCCGATTAATTGGAATGCAAAAAACGAATTTTTGAGTGTCATGCTCTGAATATGCTACATAAATTTATTGTATTTTAAGCGACCATTTGAACAGTTTCTGATATGAATAATAAATAATAACTTTATTGAAAAGATATTTTTATTTTAAGTAATTACAATTTGTTACAGTAAAATATTAAAACTTAAAAAAGGCGAGTCGTTTTTAATAATAATGAGTATAATTTTTTTCTTAAACTACTGGAAAAATAATAGTTTTTACTAAGTTAATCAGAATAAATACTTTAAATTTAATGCTAATAAGGAGTAAAACTGATTTTCTTTTCTCTAATATCCGTTTTTTCAGACATTACAAACCCCATTTTTTATTTGAAATAATTCAAGAAATGTTAATACTAAAATTTCCTTGTTATAAAGAAATTTAACCATATATTTTAAATATCATGAATAAAATTTTTGTAGAGATTCCATAGGTAAATTTCCAAAATCATTGTGGGGATAATTAATAAGAGTTTTTTTCACACTTGAGATACAAAAACAAAACTTGAAAGTAAAAATAAGTCTCTTATTCTTCATGGAAAAATTACATTTCGTTCTTTTTTAATGAATTATGTGTCTTTTTTACTCCACAGTATCGAACTTTAGAAACTCAGGTCGATGTAATAATAAAAAAAGTTTGAAGTATTTGTCTTTGTCCTAAATATTGTTTTATATTAATAAGTAATAATGGAAACATAATAACATAAAGGTGCTAAAATAATATTAATGTTTAAATTTAATTTGAAAATGCAAGTTTTACGAATTTACATGTTGAACTTCTCTTTTCAATCATTTTCCTTATTTCAATTTTTTTATGAAATACATTTTTTAAAGACTAAATTTTGTTTCTCTATAACATATTTTTCTTGAGATAATTATCATTTATTATTTATATGCTTTTGTTTATAAAATATAAATAAAAGAATATTCAAATTAATTTTTGTTTGGTTGCTGCACATTATGACGTTAGTAGGTAAAACTAATATCAATTTGTACTTAACGGAAGGGAAACTGGGTATATGCTATCGATATTTTAACATCAATACTTCTGCATTAACTTTTTGATCCGAATCATAGAAACCATGAATTACTTACGAACATCTTTGGCAAAAACGATAGTTCTGTACTTCCATTTCAAGTTCCTATCCTTTTTTAATACAGTTCAATATTAATTTAAATAAATATGCCGTTTTCCAAACGTGATACATTATGAGTTTACCTTCGTTTCACTTCTGTGGTTTTGTATTAATGTTTACAAAAGTATACATCATAATTATAAATATGTGTGACACTTAAAATTAAATTAAAATTTCTAAACAATCATTTAAAAATTTGTTTTCCAAGCTTGAATAGGAAATATTTTCATCTAATTGTCCCATTATCTATATGAAATTGTCGTGTGATAAGTTAATTTAAAGTAGAAAGGATGACAAGTATAAAAATAAAATAGTTATTACATGATTCACACACACAAACACACACATTAGAAATATAATCTAAAAATAGGGCGTTGTGCTTAAGAAATTACATTTTAATCAACTAAAATATTAAAAAATTATTGCAAAAAACAGTCATTTATAATTGTTTTTATAGTTATTACTCAACCTCTAAAAACTTAAAGTAAGAAATTCCACTTACATTAAAATACAGAGCAACTTAAAAATGAATATAGTATAACTTAAATAAAAAATACATATATATATTACTTTTTTCGAATAATTTATTAAAAGTAAGAGTTAAACTTTTGAAATAGATTATTTTAATTTTAAAATTGTTATAGCTAATCAAATTCATACATTTAAAAACTGAATTTCAAATCATTATTATAAATTTATTTTCGGTTTTATCATGAAATATGAGTTCTAATAAGTTGAGTGTTTTCTTATGACAGAAAGTATAAAGAAAAAAAAAAAAATTTTAAATGTCAATCTTCTCATACAGGAAGTTGCTCTTGGATATAAAAGAACAATATTTGCTTACATTATGTTTAACATTATTGCACATTAAATATAAATTAAATATTTAAGTTGTAATGATGATAAATTTTTGAAACTGTTAAAGCAGTGTTTCTCAAACTTTCAATACTGGCGCCCCCCTTTTCAATCACAATTTTTATCGCGCCCCCCTTATACATTAATAAATTACTGAATGCAATAATAATGTCCTTTGACACTAAAGCTACAATACACGATCTTAATTATAAACCGTACAAATTAATAACATAAGTATTAAATTTTGTATATGTTACTTTTAAGCAAAAAAAAAATTAAGTAATAGGATAATTATTATGTTATTTTTCCTTTCTCTGATTTTTAAATTGGAACATATTGCAAAATGCGGTGGCTGCTTAGAAGACTAAATGTAGATATCAGCTAAATATAGAAAAAGAACTCAGAGGGTCAATTTCTAAAAACTTTGAAAAACTTTGCTCTGCAAGACAAGCCCATGGAAGTCGCTAATACTTATTAAACTTGTTCTTAATTCAGTATTAATAAGATAAGTATTAAATTTTTTATATATGTTACTCTTATAAGTAATATATATTTTAAGTAAATTATATATAATTTTAAGTAATACGTTAATTATTTTATTTTTCTCTCTCTAATTTTTAAATTGAAACAGATTGAGAAATAATACTTAATTAAAGATTTATTTCCTTCAAGATTCATTTCTAAAAGTACAAATGTCATTAAAAAATAGCCTAATCTATGTTGCTCTTTATCATATCCATGACATCTGGCATCCTCGCGAACGTACATGTGAGTGAGTCTAGGCAACCTAACAGACGTCTGCACAAAACATGTAAAAATGCTGTACTTCGTACAATTCTAGTCAGTCTTGGCCGAATCGATTAGCTACCGAATCACTCTTGAATGTGCATTTCATAATTCATACATTAATTATAATTCACGGTATTAAAGTATTTACGGAAGTGGATTAAAAACAAAATCATAGATATATTTTTTAAATCACAGTGAGCATTTGCGATAATAAGCATCAACAAATTACACAGACGAGGGCAAATTGATTTGCAAGTTACGAATGGGTTAGGGATCCATTTTAAAATACTTCAGAAGGGCTCTCTTCAACTGCCGAAAAAGAAGATTTTCATAGATTTCACATCCAGTGAAGAGCGAAATTAAGACAATTTTGTAATAAATCACTTTTGAATTCTGAATAGGTGGATGCTAATTTTCTGCACTGAAAACAAAAAGCATTTCGTATACTATCACCATTTTTAACAGCATACGCTGTGAATCGGATTTTCTGCGATTGCTACTTTGAAGACAAAATATGAATCTGAGCTAAATATCAAAAATAACTCTGAGTGTCAATTTCTAATTTTAGCCTTCCTTTGAAAATCTTTTGCTCTGCAAAGTTTCTCGGCCATGAGTCACTGATAATTATTAAACTTGTTCTTATACTGGCTGAAATTACCCACTCTTAACACGAGTTTGTTTTTTAAAAATGATAATATATTATTCTTGATATAATAGGCTTAATTGTAAGGAGAGTAAAACCAAACTGGCAATGTATACAAAATGTAAAATGATTTATTGAAATAAATACTCATAATATAAACGGTTTTTTGAATGAACTGTAATTTTTAAGCCTCGCAAGTCCAACATTTAGATAAATGTTAAGTGATAAAAAGAATATAAAATTCCTATTGAATAACAATTGTGTTAATTTTTTGTATTTATTTAAAGCGAAAGCCCGGGATCGGGTGTTGCACTCGATACACAAACGTTATTGGTGCGAGGGTGATGCACCCCAATTCTTTTTTTTTTTTTTGTAGGTATTTTCAATATACATGATAAAATCACAATTTCAGTGAATAATTTAACTAAGAAAATATACTTACCTATTTCAAGGATTTTCTATTTGTCTTTCATAATTTGATAAAATATCCAATAAAACTGAACTAAATTGTTCCAAATGTGCGTGACCTAATAAAGGACACAAATCACACATTTTTTGGTACATTACAGGAAAGTTTATTTGAAAACAAAACTGTCACTTTTTGTTCTCGTTTTGAAATTTTTAATTCCCTTTGATGATCGACAAATATCCTGTTGAATTTTTATTTGCTTGTGTCTTTTTGAGAGGGTGAAGTGCATTTTGCGGTACAGGAATATGGCTTCATATTTTCTTGATAAAGCTTTTAATGTAGCTATTGAAAATTTTCCTTTCGTTTCATGTTTATTGCTTTTCTCAAATTTACTTTCGCTAACATGATTAATATGCATTATTTCAGCAAGCGTTTCCCTTGCTTGATCAGCTTCAATTTCCTTTCAGAGAGTCACGATGCCCAATTCTTTTTAGATTCTGCTATTTGCATTTATAAACCATAATCAGTCTTTCAACATCACAAATTTAAAAACCCCTAAGTTTCATAGGTGAAAATGCAGCATGTTCAAGAAAATATTTTTTGAAAATAGTGGGCGTGCCCGGGGAACCCCGGTCTAAACAAGTGCCTTAAGTTCTAAAAACGTTTGCCACTCAAAAAGGAATATGTTATCAATTCATTTTAGCTCCCATTAAGACTGTCATATTAGAGGATTCTCTGTCAAGGTCACATTGGTAGCAAATAAACAGTTTTCCAGAATTAACGATTTTTGCATTATATGTTTCAGTATACTCATAAAAATAAATCTTGCAATTAATCCTTCAAAGTGCTCAATATGCTTATCCATGTATCAAAAACTCTTTCACATTGTGAAAAAAAGCAACAAATTATATAATTTACAACTTCCCTAAAAAAGGGATGCAGGTATCCATACCAGTAAGTTCAAAAACCAGCAAAAGTAATACTTTTAAGTTAAAAGAAACGTAAAAAAAAAATCTCTCATCGTAGAAAAAAAGCAAACAAAATATTTTTATTTGGTTTTAGGATCAAAGATAGCTAATGAGCGTTCAAAGTAGAATCTTTTATTTTTGATGACCTTTTTTCACCAGATGATATATATAAATCATATCAATGTAAATCTGTATTTTTTTATTGTATCAGAAAGTATTTTGTTTTTTTTCATTCCAGTAAATTAATTTTTTTTAACCTTTTATTTTCGATATGCTCGCGCCCCCCTTGAAGGATTATCGCGCCCCCGGGGGCCCCCCAAGTTGAAACACTGTGTTAAAGACAGACTATTCAAAAGGATATTAAATAAACTGCAATTACTTCTAATACTGGGGCTTAAATCTTAAAAATTTAAAAACGAAGTGAATGCTGTTTAACCCTTTATCCATCTACGGTATTTATAAGTACAACTCACTTTAAAATTACATAGAATAACCATTTTTACGATACTTTTTAGGAGAATTCCATTAAATCCACTCTTTTGAGATATATGACAGCACGGGTTCAATGATGAGAATTTTAGCGAGGAAGGTGAATAGTTTTATAGTAGGTTGCATTTTCAGCTGACATTTTAATCTGATTGCGAAGATTGTCATTTTTGTTCCGAAAAAGTAGTTAATGTTTTAAATCAATTTTATAGTTGAATATTTTTAATTAATTAATTAGCTTTAACAGATTCAACTTCCCAAAGTTGAATATTTTGTTTATGTATATCCCTTAATTTTCCATGTAGTGATTCAAAAAAATATTACATGAAAAAAAAACTGCAGTAAATCGTAATGCGATACATTAAGGTTTAAAGTAAGACATCAGTATTTAAATTAAATATGTATTCTCTTCCTCGCAGTATTATATTAGAATGGTAATAGAATATATTGAATTTTGCATCATTTATTGGTTGTGAATGTTTTCGAGTTAACTACATGCTTAATACATTTAAAATGGAAATGGTAATTTATGGCGTAAGGAGTAGAAATCTCATAATAATTAATGCGTTGGAATTTTAACCTCATTAAAATTTAAAATACGGTAGCTTCCACTAATTTATACTTTCCCATAATTAAATGTGCTGTGTGCATTTAAAGTAATTTTAAAGTCTTTAAACTCTTAATACATGTTTAGTGGACTGGGAAAATGTATCACTTCAACAATAGTTTTTTTCCACTAAAATATAAAACCATAAATGTTAAAAAAAAGTCTTATTTATGAGTACAATTGCACCATGTATAAAATTAAATGAGCTAAAAGTAGGTTTATAACACAAATAATAATGGCTCTAAAAATGATACAAAAATGAAAGTATTTTAAGAATTAAAAGCTAAAAATACGAAATAAATTATACCAATAAATTCAATTATGAAAATGAACAGAGGAGACTGTTTCGCATTCCTTGGTTACCAAACAATGAGTATACATATGCAAATATAAAAAGTTATTTTAAAAATGTGTAATTCGAAAATACTCCGACAATTTCAAACATAGAATAAACTGTGAAAGTCTATTAAATAGGAGAAACTGGATATATATATATATATATATATATATATATATATATATATATATATATATATATATATATATATATATATATATAAATTAAACAATTTATTTTTAAAATTATGATTTCAGTAAGGTGTTTTCGTCATATTTATATTTGGAATGGTTTTTATAGCAAAAATGAAATTACAATAACAAAAATTTAATCAGATATAAAAAAAGTGTTTTAGTTTCATGAAAATGCGAAATTGGGTAGTAAAAATATTTAAATAAAGAACAATATGTTTTTAATGTATAAATGTAATGTGTAATTTATAACAATGCATTTTAATAAAAATAAGAACACAACAGAAAAAAATAGCCATGTCAAATTTTAGCAAATAAATCTATTTTATTTCCAATTAACACAGCACTTCTCAAACTGTGGGACGCGTTTCCCCAGGGGAGCGTGATAAAAACTATGAGGGGCACGAGCATATTGAAAAGTTTAAAACAAAAGATTATTTTAAAAAATTATTAATTTATTAAAAATAACCAAACAAAAAACATTCTTGACATAATGAAAAATAAAAAGAAATATTCGCACTTATGTAATACATTTATATATGTATCAGGATTGCACAATGTACTTTATAATTAATTTAAAAATACTAATTTAAAAACAAGGTTAACAATTACCAGTGACCGCATGGGCTTTTTTATATGGAAAAAGTAGCTCTCTTCTTGATAATTTGTATGGTTTTCAATTAATCCCTTAATTGAGGATTATAAGTTACACTATTCACTCTACAATGACACTATTTTGTAGGTATGCACGCTCAAGTAGTGTATTTGGAAGGGGTTGGGGAGGGAAAGGTAATAAATAAGAAAAAATCTTCTGAAATAAGTAAATCCTTCGCTAACACTGTTAAAGTCATTTGATTGCACACACACATTCCAAGACCTCCACAATAATTTTATGTATTGTAGTGAACAGAAAGGATCGTATTTTGCAAAAACGTATTTATACTTCCGGGAAATTTACGCACTGGCTGAGCGAGACGTTTTTATTCTCTGGTGGTTGCGAGGTTAAAGTCGTAATGTAGCTTTAGTGTCAAAGTATCGTATTTTCGAACTCAGTATATTGTTATTGCATGGAGAGGGGACGATGAAAATTGTGTTTGAATATTGGGTCGCAAGTATTGAAAGTTCGAGAAGCACTGGATTAGAATCATTCTTATTGCCCTCTCTAGCACCCACGATGTCAACAAGCAGTTGTAAACTAGGAGCCCCGAACTGTTGAAAGGAATCTCAACAAAAACGTAACGATGCGAGCGAGCGGAATGCGTTATGTAACATTTTTTGTAGAAAATATTTAAGTTTCAAAACTATACTTGTAAATAAACGTTAGCTGTCTACCGAAAAGAAACTTCTTTGCTGTCAAATTCATGGGAGCCTCTCGCTAAATTAATAATGATCATGGATCTAAGAAAAACCATAATTCTTTTTATGTATACAAAGTGATTATAGTAAAAATCAATTTTTCAAACGGTTCTATAAGAATAATCATTGCTCAAAAGTTACTGTAAATGAGCAAAAACGTATGCAAACTAGAAATACAGCAGAGTGGAGTCACAGCTGTAAAGTCACGGGAGAAGAGACTCTACTTCAAAGTGCATTTCAGCATTTGTCAAAGGCCAGTGTCGATAGTTAGAGGAGTAATATCTTGTACTTTCACAATAGCTTTGACAAGAGATTTTTGATGCAATTAAGAAATGATATAAACCTGTAACACATCTGAACGACAAGATTGTGATAAAACCTGTTGTCATACCTGTGGAAATTACCCCTTCAAAGAAATACAGATCGGAAACAAATGTGCTTGCGTTGATTCCACACAATGATTTTAACTTCGATAAAGACCTAGTGCCACGTCATAACGATTTTTTTCAGTCCAAATATTTGTGTTTATGTTCAAAGTTAAAGATAAATGTGCCTATTCCGTACATAATACTCACAGAGCCCACATGTTACCTTCATAATGTATAACTAAAAAATGAGTCTTAAAGTCAAAATGATGCTGCCAATTTCTAAGTTACAGCATCTGGACACGATGGAATCGATAGAGATATATACGGTTTTAAAATAATTTGATTTTAAGGTGCATTGCATTCGGAAACAAAACAGAGGCTATTTGTAACGAACGTCGTAATTGTGAATCCCGTACAAGTGATGAGGAAATTATTTGAGATAGGCCTCGATATTCAAAGTCTACAATATCGTGAAAAAACTTGAGTCATAACAGATTTAATGTGCATCTGCACTTCTGTATTTGGGATCTTTAGTTTTACCAGAACTCGAACCCAGCACTCAATTCCTCTGGCCACGAAACATGCTCTGAACAGAGCGTGACTAAGGTTTTCCGTAAAACCACATTAAAATCAACAATGAATTATTATGTACTTGCAGTAATCGCTTTATGAATTCCTGCAAGATCTACAACAGAAACCGATCTTCGTCCAGTTCGTGCTTAATCACACTTTTACCAAAATATGATCAGTTTTACGGAATATGGACATAATAGCAATTTATTAATTTGCCAATATACTTACACTGCTTTGGCAGCAATATCCTTTTTTAGATTTAAAAAAAAATAACTTTATTAATCCATCGCATTGTTTCTTGTTGGCACATTTGAAACACCTGACTAAAAAATAAGAATTAACGCTGTTTTTTAAAAGTTTTTCTCAACAAATACTTTGCACAGGGTGTTCTGTTATTATTGCTTCTACTGACTATTTCCTAACAAAGTATATAAATTCACTTCCACTCTGTATGTTCATTGGTTCTTTAAAATGCTATTTGAAAACAGCAAGAACAATAGCAGTTTTTATGATTTTTACATTTTTCAATATGCATGTATTAACACTACACCCTTTATGTTTTTCAAAGTCCTGATTCATTTGTGTGGGAAAAAAGTGAGTATTTCTATTCCATAATTTCTCAAAATGTTTCACTGTAATCATAGCCAGGGAAGCTTAACTGTTTCAAACCATCACAATTTCAAATGCATATCTTCAAATAACAATATTTGAAACTTCCTTTCAAATGGAAAACGTATAGGCCACTAGAAGCTCATATGTCGCTTGTTTCTTTATACTAAATTAGTTTATATAGAATCAAAAACCAAAAAATAGGAACATTTATTTGTTTAGTTGTCATATTGTGATAAATATTTTGGTGCAACTTACAATGTTATAGGTAAAGTATGTCACAGTACATGAATAATTTGTTTCTGTCATTAGATTCCCTGCTATACTCCTTTACTTAAAAAAAAAAGAAATGGCGAAATTTTTTGCAGCATTCAACAGTTTTTTTTAAAAGAAGATAATTTGTATTAAACTGAAGCAAAATTCTCATCTAAATTAAATATTAACTGATTTTGCATGTTATGAAAATTTATTTATGATTGAAATTTTTACAATTTTTAACTACATATTATTATTATTGCATTATTGTGAGACAGATCAGTGCACCTATATTTATCACGAATTATGAAACAACTTTGTTTTTAAAACCTGATCATTTTTATGCATGCTGTGAAAGAGAAATATTTTATTATAAATTTTATGGCTTGTATTGTTCTTCTAAATTTGTGTAGAGTTACGAATAATCTTTATATAACATTAGAATTCGTAGAAGAGTTACTTATATTTGAGTTATATATTTAAATTAAAAATAAGAATTTTTTTTAAATTTTTATTTTTAAAAATAAATAATATTTATTTAAATATTTAATTGATCTGAATTCAGGAGTACAAAAACATGTTTTCCCTTAAATTCAGTTTCTTGCCTTAGCAGTATAATCGATTAAACTTTTTTTTTTTATTTATTACTTTAATAGCAATAAATCATAAAATTTCTGCACTAATAGTTTATTGTTTGCTTTCCGTCGCGATTCAATAATTCAAAATTTGCCGAAATTGAAACATAATATTTGTGTATATTATTTTACGGTTATTGTTGAAATTATAAGATGTGTTTTTCGAAAATGAGTGCTTAAAATATTTAAAAGAATACTTTTAACTTATGAGGTAAATGGGAGATGGCAGCACGATACTCTATGGCTTCAATATCATTTCGTGTATTCAGAAAAAAAAATCGATTTTTTTTCAATTACGATAGTATTTTATATTATGAATAACTAAACAAGAATTAAAAATCATAACTATCTGGAAAGAATAAGTAAATAATAGTATATAAAAAAAAACATATTTATTTTAATATTTTGTATAACATCAACCACTTTGTGGTTAGTATATTTAGAATATAATTATAAATATATATATATATATATATATATATATATATTCAATCCCAACACACAGGAATCAATAAAAAAAATAATAATATTGAAACTAAATGAATCCTATAACATATAAATCCCATTTCAGAATATCAATGGCGAATATAGAAGACAAACTTCTAACTTTTTCAAACAAAATTAAAAAAATTTTATAAAATAAAAATTTATAAAATATCCAAGTGCAACCTCGGACTTAGGACCGATAAGTGGGTTTAAACTAGTTTGATGGCGCCAATATATATATATATATATATATATATATATATATATATATATATTATTTTTATGACTTTTATATTCATAGTTAAAATAATGGACACTGAATATTTCTTGAAATGGAAATATTTCTTTTTCAAATCAAATATTTCTTTGCAAAAATCTCTCTGTTAGATTTCTTATAATATAGTAAATCCCGTTTAAATCTATTGCATACATTTCGTAATAATTTTAACAAACGTGTTACTGTTATGTGATTCAGTATTCTATACTATTTTCGTAATTTCTTATGATGTTTTTATTGTAAAGAATTTATAAAAATATTGTGACTAATTTTTAATAGCTATGCTACATTAATGTTTTAACTCAATTATAATTAGTTACCTTATTTCTCTTACTCAGAGCTTAAGTCAATGATTCGTATTATTTTTTATCTGCTTCAATGAAATATTGATATTATTATACAACAATTCCAATCATCAATTGAAATTTATCAAACATATTTTTTCATGTTTCCAAAACTTTATCATCATATTCATAAAATCTGATTTTTAATTACAAAAAATAGAAGGTAAATGAAGTAATCATAAAATGCTTTTATTTCACTTTGTATTGCATTTGCTTTATATTAATATCAATAAATAAACATCGTTTAGTAATCTTAAATTTAAATTTATGTCATAAAGAGGATATCTATGAAAGTAGATTCATGTCTTAGTTTTAGAAGCAAGAAATATACTTATAACATGACTTTTAAAATTAAAATATATTAAATAGATGTTTCTAAATTTTAGAGTATACATTCTATTCAACATTTCATTAATGATGCAAACCATATAATCCTAATATCTAACACATCACCATGCAGTGTTGTCTTGCAATTTCCACACATTAATGATAGTTGAGTAATTCCCCTTCTAGTTTGGATAACAGGATGGTACCATTTGAATTATCTTTGTGTCATTATTATATAATACATAATGCTGCAGATGCTAAAGGAGTAGCATTTACAGATTATTTGTGTAGGGATATATGATCAGAACTCATTTCAGAGTACTAACATCAACTCGAAATCGTTAGTGATATCTTCGGATCCTGTACGATGGCTGCATTGTGGCTAACCTCATAATTCAGAACACAATTAGGAAGGAGAAACGTTATAGATTGGCAAGAGTCTGACTATGGTATGATATGTTAATTAGGAATATTTAAATGTGTTAATTATAAGTCATGGATGTACATTGAAAATGGAAGGATAATGAATGTTTATTTATTAGAAATATTCTTTTCTTAAAATGTATGTATTGAAGGAGAAAATAAAACTCATTTTCATTTGAAATATTCTTTGTATGTATTCATTTATATTTAAAAGTAACGGGTTTAAAAACAAATTATGCACTTAATATTGTAAATCTGTATATATTATAAAAAAGTTTATGTACAGTGGTAAAAAAAAATTATTTCTCAAAATTGATTTTTTTATATATAAGCTTAGTTAGGCAACATTTTTCACAATATATTGTTATAAAAGTATTCTATGTAAACAAGAAGTATACTATGTAAAATGAAACAATACACATACCACAAAATTCCTTTAAAATATTAAGTACTTTTTTAACATAATGTTAATATTACTAAAATAATCTAATTTCATGCTATGCTTAATTTTACTTTTTTCCCCCCATGTCCTTCACGGAATTTTTAAATATTTATCTTACAAAAATCTATATGACGAAAAATATATGAAGTTAAAGTTAAGAAAAATTTAAAATAAAGAAACCTTAATGTTCTAAGAATTAAAAAATAATCTAGTGAAGTACTTGACTTCTCTGTGAATGCTATGTGATTGTAATGAATGTTAATTTCCCCGGATTATTTTGCCACTGTATTAAAATATAATTATATTTCTTCAGGGCAAATTTAATGTTTATCAATGATTTCCGTGGCCGTTGATTTCATGATCTGTTGTATGTTGCGTTATCAACGTTATTCACACACATCATAAGTATTCATTTAAAAACTGAATGCTAAATACACAGAAATGAAAACAGAAACAGGAACTGCACAGCTAAATAGTGAGAAAAAATGTACACCCACGGAAATAGTGGGTTGCGCAAATTTTGTTACATTTACTTTCCCCGTGGAAATAGCGGGATGTGCGGCGAGAGGGTTAATATTTTTAAAGCACCGTACTCCCAGAATTGAGATTAGTATTTAAAATAAAGTATATAAAACGTCGAATATATATAAAAATGAAATACAAAAATTTCTATAAATTGCCCTAAATAGCTATATTGAACCAGATAATTGTTTCTGTACTATATAGGTCCGGTTTGCTATTCGCTTTCTAAGCTCCACTTTTTAATAAATTTGGCTGAAAACATGTATATCCTACAGTGGATAGATTGTAAAAACTTAGGATGAATGTATGGGATATTTATCTAGCTACTCACGCATTGAATGCCAGGTTATGTTAGTGAGTAACCCAAGAAAGAATTGATGATTTACTTAACAAACTTAAAGATTAATATAGATTATTCATTTATAACACCTTGTTGTACATTCTCGTTATTTAAACCGGAAGTTCGATTCAGCGTTCAAAAATCCTACTTCCGTATGACCGAATGTATGCTCTAGTACAACGTTGACAAAACAAAGTCAATTGCAGATGCAGGAGAGAAAGTGAAAAGATGAAACTCAACAATTTGAAGATGAAGCCTTAGAATAAGTTATCGACAAAAGTTTCACCTTTTTGTCACTCTTGAGAATTGTCAGATCAGTCACATCTTCCAAAAAAAGAGCGTGTAAATGTTGGTTGATTCTCCATTCGACATAGCCGAGATTACCATTCGGTTTTTGATCCATTGTCACCACTCAAGCAGTGGGTTTGAATGTCGGAGTTCAAATCTTGCATCAGAACGTCGTTTCTCATATTTCTTGACCCTTGTAGGATCAAAGGTTAACTTCCTCCACAATGTATGTTTTCTCCGACACATTCTCACGAGAAACCAAGTGTCTGTTTGGTTTCCTAAGAAAAGTAGTTAGATAATTGGCAGGAAGTCGACTAAAACCGCGATCACTCGCGCCTGTTTTTCTACCGTCGTTACTCGTGGGGTGTAGAGAACACCCCAAACTCTTAACACGTGTATTTAAATAAGAAACAATTTTTAAGTCTCAATTATGATATATATTTATGAAGTATAAGAGGTCTTTTGTATTATACAAACAAAATTGTTAAATTTATTGCATTCAAATGAGACTAGCATTAATTTAAACTAAACTTACAAAATTTTCATTTTCAAGTACACAATTTTATATTTTTTCATAAACCACAAGTAAAACGTATTACCAGTAATTAATATACTTTATAATTAATGATAAGGATAGTAAAAAGTAGAAATATAATATTTAAATCATTTTTCAAACATTCAGAGAAGACTGTATTCATATGACTTAAGCACATATTTTTCTTACATTGAAGACAAAAACAAATAATTTTTACATCTTTTACCCGTTGACAAGCAGTGCAACACCCCTTTTTTAGGGGGATTAATGCTTTTTTTATTATATATTCTGTGTCAGTAAACTTTTTTGAAGTGTTTTGTTAGGTTTGGGAAATCCGATCTCATATCCCACTGTGGCTGCACAAGATCCATTCTAATCTCCTCTAATAATATTGAATGTCTCATTTATTTTCAGGAAGAACCGAATGATAGACAAAGGAAGCATTAATTCCTGCGGTATTAAGTAGATGATAAAATATTCGCAATGGCCAAAGGTTACATATTCGCGATACATAATATATACTGCACATTTCATCAGTGGTATCAACACCACCTGTATTATAAAAATTTACGATTTCAAGTTTCATCTCTCCAACTTTGGTTACGAAATCACGCAGTCATCGAATTCACTTAGTTCATTTTTCAATCTGTTGATACAGTATCTAATAGACGACAAAGTCGCTATTTCTCCCTTTCCCATGGAGTTTTTGTCATAATTTATAGAAACTGTTTTTAAATTTTTTTTTAAAAAATTGTATTTTACAATTATTTTATAGAATTATATTATTTTTATACCACATTTATTGAAATTTTAAATAAATTATTCATGCTTATTAATATATTTGAAAAAGAAATGTAAGTGGAAAGAGTACAACGTACTTTTCCGTAGATGCTTCGAGTACGAAAATATAACTCAATCACTCGCGGGGTGTTCTCAGCACCCCAAATAAACTTTGGAAGGTCGTTACATTCCAATCGTTCTAGCGAGATTGATTACATCAGGTCTGAAGGTTCAATGACCTAAAATGGGCAGCTACAGAAAAAATCGTGGCTCTGCGCATTATTTTTGGAATTGTAGGAGGCTTTCCTTGTTTCTGGAGTGTACAGAACACCCCGCGCGAGTGACCGCGGGTTAACAATATTGTCCAAAGCAGGTTCATTGAAAAATAACAAGCTATATGTTCATTAAGGTATCCGACTACATTCGGAAACGTGATTTTAAAAAGGCGCATAAATGGATACTTTTTATGATATTGAGTGTCACTTAGATTAGTATACATGTATAAAATTGTTTTAAGGAAGTTTTGACAAAAAAAAATTATTTAAATACAATATTTCGGCAAAAAATTAAATTAGAATTTCTTTTTTCAAAATGTTCTCCTTTTGTGAAAAATGCTTCCATTATAATAATATTTTGTCTGTATATAGTTCAGACCTCTGTACAGAGGCGCAACTAGAAATTTTGAAAAATTCACATTATTTTCAGAGTTACCACCAATTAAAATAATTATTGGCGTTTTTTTCTTAAAATTGCTCCCCTCTGTTGTCATAAAATATGGATAAACCCACTTCTAGGTTATATGTTTTCAAAATTCTAGTTGAGCCTCTGTAGAGAGGTCTCAGCTATATTCAAGCAAAATATTATTATAATAGAAACATTTTTCACCAAAGGAAAACATTTTGAAAAAAGATTGTTCTAAGTTAATTTTTTACTAAAATACTGTATTTAAATAAAAAAAAAAAAAAATTATCAAAAATTCCTTAAAACCATTTTATACATGTATTCTAATCTAAGTAACATTAAATATCATGAAAATTATCCATTCATGCGCTTCTGCAAAATCACGGTTCCGAAAGTAGTCGGGTACCTTAACATAATTTTTCCTCTAAAAAAAAGTAAACCAATTCCTAGTAAAAGTTTTAAAGCATGGATATTGAAAACATTATATAATTATTGCAGGAGTGACTTTAAAAGAATGAACATAAGTTGTAAACAAGTTTTAGAATGGCATAATGTTTAAAATTTGTGAGTATAGTTTGAGTCTAGAAAAAAAAATGATTTTACTACTGAAGAGAAATTACCCAGCAAAACTGATACAATGTATTTATTAAATCTAATATAATTGAGCTTAGTATGATTAGTATCAGGATAGCTTATTTTGTTAATAAATTTGTCTTCTTGATGATCATTATCATCATTTCTTGTTTTTATTGTTACGCTATTTGAAGTTTTCACTTTCAAGAACACCAATAGATGGATCTTAATTAGAATATTAATTAAAGTACAGCATTTTTGTATTAATTAAGAATTTTATAAAATTTTTATCATCAAATGTATACTGAGAAAAATATGATTTAATTCCACTATAGAAAAAAATTGTAAGAAGAAAAACGACATGTATTGACTCAAGAGCTGTTTTAAATGTATTGAAATGAAATAATATTACGTGCTTCATAAAAGAAGTAAGAATAAAAAACATAAACGAAATATTAAATACATAACCCGTTGAGGACCATGGTCACATATATGTGATCACGCGTTTCTCCTTTTAGAGCCTACGGTATAATATATGTGATTGTTCTTTCCCCACTCTGAGCCCAATGATCACACCCGTGTGATCAGAGTTTGGAACGCTCTTATATTAATTTTTACAAGGCCTTAATTGGCGTTTAAATTCCGGTTTTTTTTCAAATAATGTATAATAAAACATTGAATTTCAATACATGCTTTTGACTCCAATTTTTTTTTAAAAATTATATCCGGTATATTTACGAATGTAAACAACTATGCACAAGCATAGACTTTTCAAGAGATTTGGACATGTAATGGTTTGTTATTTATTGTGCTCAGAATTTCTGTTTATATTTTGACTCAATAGGAAAAAGAATGAAAGCTTATTAGTTTATTTGGCATCAAACATCCATAATAATAGCTTCAGTACTTATTTCATTTGTGGTTCATATTTTTCATCAATAACTTTAATATTCAAAAGACATTTAAAAAACAGATCTTCATAGAACAAACGCGAGGACTCACTTTTAACTAAAAAATAATCTTAGTTATTTTACTGTGTGGCTCATTTTTAATTCTGTAGGAACAATCAATTCTTTTCCGTTGCTATCGCATTTAGATTTGCCAAAATCATAAGAGCAGAAAATATAATACTAAAGTGGTACTAGGAAAAGAAAAAGCATTATAAGTATTAACAAAAAAAAACGACACATTAGTTGTAATTTAAAAGATTTGTATCAGTAAGAACCGCATCAAGTTTATGTGAGAGTATATGTATTGCTTGATATTCGCCAGTAAGTTTTGCGTCTATTTTATTTAAATCATCATGGCGAAAAGAGTACTTCTTTTAAGACAATTTTATAAGCACTTTTAGAAAGTTATAAAAATACTTAGATACAAAAGTACATTAGCTACCAATACTTAGACGGTATTAAAAAAAAATCGGAATTTTTAATCGTAGTATGGCCCATACGGAAAATATCAATCTTCCACATTTATACTATGATAAGTGATCATGCGTTTAATTCAGTGTTTCTCAAACTGTGGGGCGCATCCCCTTAGGGGAGAGTGATAAACCTACAAAAGAGGCACGATCATATCAGAAATAAAATGTTTAAGAAATTAATTTACGGGTACGAAGTAAACAAAATTCTTTCTGACATATAAAAAAATACGCATTTATATTGATATAATTTATATATATCAGATGGCAAATACTTCATCAAAAATAAAAGTTTCCACTTCCACTCCCGTTGGTGTAGTGTGGTAGTTAGGAGAAGGGTATCGTCCTGGTTACTTGGTCATGATTCAAAATTACGAGGTCCTTCGCCAAAAGCTCTAAATTGTAGATGAACAGTGCAAAGTAAATATTCGCCACCGCCGTTCGGTTTTACTAAATGAATCCCCCCCAAAGACCGTATGAATTCATTGACTTCTTTTGGTATTATCATAGTCAAAGTATTTTTCAAACCTATTTTAAAAAAACTGAATAAAAGGGCATTTAAATGTTGAACATAGGGTAAAAAGTCATTTCGGCATTCTCGATGTCTAATATTATACTCCTTTTTGCTTAACCTGGCCGAAACGCTGAAACGATGGTCATTTTTTTTAATAAAAAATTATGCTGTTACCTTTTTTAACTGCAAATTAAACTCTTTAAAATGGTAGTTATATATATATATATATATATATATATATAAACTTTAAGCAAATAAAATCTCTTTTCCACTTGATTAAATTTTCAAAATTAAAGTTCATCTGGTTTAATGCGAGAAGTACCCGATTTCCATTTATCCCCCTCGAATCCCCAAATTATATTTTTTTCACTGGCCCCCTTGCGGTCGTCATAGACCCTGCGGGTTAAAAAGACCTTTTTGGGAATCACTTTTTTGGAAAAAACCTTTTCCCCTGGGAATCAACCCACCCCCCACCAGTCTTTAGGGAATGAAATCTTTTTAAATTTTTTAAAAATTTACCGTAAATTTACAAATTTAAAATTCAAGATAAATTCACAGTAAAATACCTAATTAAAAAAATACGAAAATTTAAAAGGTAAATTGCCAAAAATGCATAATTACAAAATTTAAATGCAAAGATAAAAAAAACAAAAAAAACATAAAAAAGCAAAAGGGGGAAACATTATGCTATTGGCTGTGATTCATAACTTTGAGCCATGATCAAGGACGAGTTGATTGATTGATTGAATATTAATGCGCACTGTTCAGCTACACGAGGGCTTTTTGGGGACGGACCACGTAATTTTTAACCATGGTTAATGACATGGACGACACCGAGCTGGGACCCCCCCCAACTACCACACCACACGTACGGGAGGACGTTTCAGCCCCGACAGATTTAACGTGCATCGTCCCCCACGGCGGGTCTTTAGTGGTACTGGGCCAACCTGACAAGGCATGCCAAACCCATCCACACCACTGGCTACCGCGGCCAAAAATCAAATGACGGGGCGAGATTGAGCTAAAAAACCAATTTCCCAAAATTTTAAAATCCCCCCTCAAAGTCTTAACTTTGCCTGACAGATTTAATTAGCTAGTAATCTCTTATACAGAGGATCTTCAGTGTAATCAGGACTCGAGCACGCAACCGACAAAGACAGCCACGAAATTTATCCCAAAAAACTATACCACCACGGTTCTTTTATTACTCTTTTTTGAATATCAATCACAATGTAAAATCATAACATCAGGTTAAAATGTCAAACTTCATTTTTTAAAAATAATTTATTTAATGGAAATACTAATTATATATTTCTTAAATTTTTTGAGCATTCTATTTTTTTTTGTTAATTTTTGGTTCAAAAAAAACCCATGTTCCCAAAAATTGTGTAAAACTACTTGTCAATTCTCAGATTTATGAAAATATCCCGTCAAAAATTAAAATTTTGGTTTTTTTACAAAACTGAAAAAAAAAAAAAAAAATTACAAAAATTGTTAACCCAGTTCAAAATTGTATACATATGTATGTATATGTTTTTTCTATTTTTAATAGAAAAGAACACCTTCAAAATTTTTCCGTGTAAATTACGAGGATGATCAGAAAAAAAATTAAAAGCCATCATTGAAAACTACATATTGCAGAGAACTTTTTTTCCTCCGAGACATATGGCACTTTTGTTACAACTGATGTGGGGTGGTAGCGAATGTTTCCAGAC
>BMAV01021141.1:0-28613 GCA_019973955.1 Trichonephila inaurata madagascariensis | reverse complement strand
TAAACTGGAGAGGAGCCCGGAAAAGCAAGGGATTGTCGAGTGCCTTTCGGAATAAGGATTGACCTCCAGTGAAAAAGACTGTCCCCGCCCGGCTTGGCATATTTATTGGACCTTTTAATAACATATGAAGCTATTAAATACTGTTTAAATTTTAAAATGAGGCTGTGACAAATTTTCTTGTTTTCTAACTACTAACGACGTTACACCGTTAAATCTGTCGAGAGCTCAAACGTCCTCCCGTTGGTGTGGTGTGGTAGTTAGAAGAGGGGGTGCCAGATCATGTATCGTCCATGTCACTTGACCATGGCTCAAAATTACCTGGTCCGTCGCCAAAGGCCCTCGTGTAGATGAACAGTGCGACGTTAATATTCACTCACTCACTGTTGTAAATATATGCACCTCAGATGTACTGCCGTGATCATCCCGCACTTATTATATCACAGGATTACGACTTGGATTTTTAGTATTACGACTAAAATGTGTTTAAAATATTTTGAAAAGGAACTTAGTATATATTAACCAAATTTTGTTAGTTGGTCATCATAATTTACCTTAATAAAGCATTCAATTTTTTTGAATTTAAAAGTTTGTGATTTTATCTTTTAAGCTATACCAAGAAAATTTTTGCTTGAGCTATAAAAAGATGGAAGCAAAGTGTTCAGTTAATATCTTTCAATTTTGTTTATGTGACAGTTCATTCCTAATTTCAAGAATAAGGATTTTATTTTTTTTTAAAAAAGTATACCATACCAATGAAAAATTTCTTTTAAATGTTTGATTCAATTAAACTACATAGCATGAAGGTGGCTAAAAAGGTTCTGTTTCTTATTTCTGAATTTTATGTCTCTTCAATAATTGCTCGTGGATTTATGGCAAAAAAAAAAAAATATTTATACATCAGTGTACTAGCCACTGATAGCAAAGCAAGTAAAAGTATACACAGTATCACGGTATTTTAAACAGGCTATTTACTTGAATTATAATTTTTTGCACATTGTGAATATTTTTTTATTATTAAGTTCTTAACTGTGTTTGTAATTTATACTAGTTGTTTATTTAAGGTATCCTAATACCCTAAAATGGAAAAAAAATTAATTATTTTTTATATGCCATCTTATTAGCTTTATAACAATGCCAAGTTTATTATTTTCCATTCACTACAATAAAAACTAAAAGTGTTTTAGTAAATACTGATGCGGTAATTAAAGCAAAATGTCATACTTTTAAATGTGTTTTACTCGAAATGTGTTTTTTGAAAATGCTCGAACGGCGCAGCGATTGCTCAAAAAGTTTTGAAAATAATTAACTTAATTTGTGTGTGTGTGTTCTGTAGAGTATAGTAGAAGTGTTTTAAACTTCAGATTTATCAATCACTGTGTTATAAGAAATTTACAGTCCCTTATATGAATATAATCACTGTTTTGTTTTAAGCAATTTCATTGCATAATTAAGATAAATGGTTCTAGTTTTTGTAAAAATTAAAATATCGCTTATCCTGAAGGTCACTTTTTAAATAAATATCAAAGCAACACCTCAAAATTGAAGAATTGAAAATTTGTTCATAAACTTTTTATGCAAAAGGGCTCCATTTATGTAATTTTTAGCAAATTTTTACCAATTTTTTTTCCAATAGTAGCAGTAATAATTTATTTTTCTTTTCTAAATTTTAGCATATTTTTCTTCAAATGTACTAAATAAATCTAAAAACCGCAAAAAAATCCCCATACCTCTATTTTTTAAAAAACAGTTGTCGCAAGTAGTCGGATACCTTAATAAGTAAATTAATTTTTAAATGAAATTTTAACTGCTTTAGTATATTTTTATGTATTAAAAGCTTCCATATTCAAAATGAGATTAATATTTCCTCACCAGTTGGAATGTCTGATAATTTATGCCCTGACATAATTCTACACTTGGAACGTGACGTTGTGAACGTGAACAAAACGTTGAGCCCATAATAATGTTTAAATTATTTTATTATACATCCAGATATCTGTGGGTATAACTTCAATCTACACGAATTCATTGGATTGCTGTTTAGTTATGCAAATAAACATTAATGCTTGAGAAACAGTCAAGTTAATTTTTATTATCTGAATTGTCCTACAACAGTTTTAATTTCGGTTTGAAACCCATTAAGGCTGTGAGTTGGCATAATCTAATAGCCATTAAGAAATATTTTATGCAAAAGCATAATTATACATTTTTGAAATGAATAATTGATTTGATGGATCTTAATTTTTCTCAAACTTCAAATGACATCAAATATTCACAAATGAGTAGGGCCTTCAGGACTGAAATTACACTAATAGTAACATTTGTACATATCACAAATTGCTTTTCAGCAGCGTGCTTGTGCCTTGAACTGCATATAAATTTCATTTAAAATAGGTCGATGTGTAAATCATCAGATTAAAAAAAAGTACCTATTACTGTCGTGGAAATAATGGAATTGCTATACAAGATATATTAACATGCCATTATTTAATTTACGCATGATTTGGGATAAATGTATCAATTTAATAAGATTCAAATACAAAACATTTTCACTACTAAATAAGAACGTTTAAAGCATGAAATATATCGTTTTGGTTTAATTAGTTTTTATTCAAAATAAGACCGATAAAGTTTTATATTCGATGCTCAATGCCTTTAATGAGTCGTTTGAAAGATCCTAACTAGGTATTTGATATGTATGGTATATCTTATTTTTAAAGTGTAAACAGAAAATTTGGAAGATCAAAATTTACTAAACATTATTCTACGGATGAATACTTCTTATAGGGACGTGTGTAGCTTAGTGGTCAGAGAATCGGACTCCAGAGCAGAGGGTCTGGGTTCGATGCCCAATCCCACCAAATACTCTCCGAGTACACACGAAATAGATGCTCCCTAAATCAGTGGGTCCGAAAGTTCAGTGGCGGTCACAACTGAAACCACGAGTACAAGGTGCTGGTGAATATTTCTTTCCCCTCTGGATCATGTCTAAATTGTGCAGGTGGAGATAGAAGGTGTCGCCATCTGTCGTGTAGAAGTCTAACTTGTCCCAGGCTCTGGCAACTTCCCTTCAGGAAGGACACGACAACAACCTAGTCCTTATTATCCGATCGAAAAAGTTACCGAAGAATAAAGCTTATTTTAAGTAAAACACTATAAACTCACTCACACACGCCCAGATTTGTATATACACTAGCGTGCACAAATCTTGAGCGATAAATTCATTTTTCAACACACAACTATGAAATTGTTGATAAGGACTTTTTGTGTGGCAAGTACAGTGAAACGGCAACTCAGTATAATGGAGATGCATATGCAAATACCAGCACTATAACCTCAAAAGTACATCAATGCAATTAAATGCGTGAAATGGGGGAGTTTAGTGACGAAGGAACTTTAAGGTATCCAACTACGTTCGGGATCGTGATTTTAAAAAAGCGCATAAATGGATAATTTTCGTGATATTTAGTGTCACTTAGAATAGAATATATGTATAAAATTGTTTTAAGGACATTTTGACAAAAATAATTTATTTAAATACAATATTTTGGCAAAAAATTAACTTAGAATAAACTTTTTTGAAAATGATTTCCTTTTGTGCAAAAGGCTTCGCTTCTATTATAATAATATTTTGCCTGTATATGGATCAGACCTCTGTACAGAGGCTCAACTATGATTTTTGAAAAATTCACATTATTTTCAGAGTTACAAGTTAATGGGTATTATCGGCGTTTTTTTCTTAAAATTTCTCCCCTATGTTGTCGCAAAACATGGATAAGCCCACTTCTAAGTTATATATATTTCAAAAACTCTAGTTGAGCCTCTGTACAGAGGTCTGAGCTATATACAGGTAAAATATTACTATAATAGAAGCATTTTTCACAAAAGGAGAATATTTTGAAAATGGGTCATTCTATGTTCATTGTTTGTCAAAATATTGTACTTAAATAATTTTTTATTGTAATACTATTCTTAAAACAATTTTATATACATTTTCTAACCTAAGTGACACTAAATATTATCCATTTATACGCTTTTGCAAAATCACGGTTCCGAACGTAGTCGGATACCTTAAGAAAAGAGGAAGGTCATATTTCTAGATATTCTCTGCAAGGGAAAGGGAAATCGTAACTTCATAATGGTTACAAGTAGCCATGAGGATGTCTTAAAATTTTGATACGACTAAAATAAATTGGCAGGCTTAAAGAGGGGCGTAGTTTTGCGAGTATTGCTCAAGAATTCAAGACAGAAGTGTATTTCAAGAGACTGGAAAGCCTTCTAAGCAATTGGTGCAGTAGTAAGAAAAATTGGCTGCGATTAGTCAATTCTGAAGGTGAAAAGTAACCAGAACCAGAGATTGGACAACATTGTTCCACATTTGCGTACGGAAGCCGTTGATGTGATGCAAACTGCAGTTGGTGTGTTGCCAAATACAAAAATAATCCTGTTATTTTTTCTGCAATTAATATGTATAAAACACTGTTTAAATACTATTTCATTTAACTATAGTTAAAATAATTTTCAAAACAATATTTCCTTATATTATTTTAATGTATGTAAATCGATGCACAAAATTTGTATTTTAGATTTTTTTTATCAAGGATAAAAATGCATGAATGATATTGTGAAATCATTGATAATAAAAAAAAAAATGCTTGGCATCTTACATTTAGGATGTCAAGATTAAATGTAAGGAAAACACAAGAAAAGGAAACATAAAAGGAACTGAAAAATAAATTAATTTTATGTCATTGCATTTAAATGTATATCCCTATTCATTAGCAAAAAAGGGTCAGAAGTATTTTTAAACAATATGACAATGTCTTAAAAATTGATCTTACCGATTTTGCATCTGTGAAAAACACATTTTTATGGGGACTTTTTTTAAATCAATGTTTACACTAAAATAGCTATTTTATAAACTGAAATAATGATAATATAAATACAAATAAATACAGAATAAAAAAAATTAAATTAGAAATATGTCACGAATTAAAATTTGTCATTTTAGAAAAATATTTTTAAAAGTAAAGTATCTCGAACAATAGATCAAAAAATGAACACTAATTATGAGCAGAATGTAAACAACATTGTGGAGAAATGAGCAAATTCAGAAAGAAGAAAAGAAAATTACCATTAAAAAGAAATAAGGGACTTACTATGAAACAGGTTGTGTTTTCTTGCATAATGGAAGAAAATTTTTTTTTAAAGCTTACGATAACAAATCTGCCATACAATTCCTACTATATATTATATATAGTTCACTTCTCTCTCTCTATATATATATATATCTTTCAAATCTTTAATCGTTAATAAAATACTTTTTATTTATCTATTGAAGTTCAAATACATTTATTTAAAATTTAAGTGGATGACATTTGATGTTAATACAGTTTTTTCAAATATTAGTTTATTAATTCAATGTAATAAACGAAAGAAAAAAATTCCTGTTGATGTTGTTGCTAATGCCACCTGCCTTAATCATTGCCTTAAATTAATCATGGCAAGGACTGTCGTTGGCCGTAGCCTTGAGAAACATGCAGGTGACAGTACGATATAGCTCGTTTCCACCCCAATTTTTAGGGAGAACACCCAGGGGGAGAGTCCTCCCACCTCTCAAACCCTGCCACCAACCTCATGAGAGGACTTGCGGCTCGACGGCTGTTTAGAGTTCCCAAATGCCGCGAAGGCTCTATTCATTTAAAACATCCATGTTTGTTGACCTAAGAATGAATTAACTTAATTTTTTTTTATATTACTTGTTTTTAATTCCTTTTCCATAATAAGTGCCATTACTTTACCAGTTGCAATATATATATATTTCTGGAATGAGGAAAAACGACATTTCTCTCGGTTACCTAGATCTTGTGTGCAAAGGAAAGAATAAACAACTCGAAAACATTCACAAAACTCACAAGAGTGTTGGAATTTTGTGTAAGCAATTTGAAGTTTTAACAGATTCCTGGGATTAATTGTATTTACTAAAAAAACATTTCCAAAACGTTCACTTTACGACTGTTTCCTTTTGAAAGTGGGAAATCATTAGAGACATTATTTCCTATTTTTGACTCTCACATATTGACATAACATAGTAGCGACATATTATTAATGACTTTACCTCTTTTCCACATGCCAGTTCCATCAGTTGCAAGTTTGATAGCAGCAGCTAAAATATATAGAGAAACACAATAGAGTACTCGGCCAGCAGTAGAATGTTTCTAAAATAACACGGGAGGAAACTGACTTTATCAGTTGTCAGTTGTAAAAGCAATCTCAGTAATTCTGTTGACAAAGTGAAAGAGACACGAGAAAAGCAAGTTCTCAAGAAAAAAAGAAAAGGTTCTTGAAATGAATACCTTTGAAATAAGACAATTGATTTTTAAATGGAAGTGGCAAATGACTGAGCTATTAACTATTTTACGTAACAAAAACCAACAATGTTTTTGAATCTGAACAAAGCAGCTTATTTTCTCTTTGAGGAAACACACTTGTTTAGATAAGAACATAGAGACCCCATATGCCTTTTAATGACATTCCGTTCCATTTGATACATCTCTTAGCTTGCTGATTTAAAAAAGTCAAATAAATTTTTAAATAAACAAATAACTTTTAAAATAGAAGCTAAAAAAATTTATTTTGGAATTGAATTCATAGTAACGAAGCAAAAATCAATACTAAGATTTCAGATGCTTTCTATTGCACTTAAGTTTAGATAACAAAATAATCGATTAACGATCATATATTTAAGGAATATTATTTATTATGTGAAATATCACACATATGGAAATGACAATAGTTTTTGTTGAATTTTTAGAGGAAGATATAAAATCTTTATTTGTTTCCTTATCAAATACTACACAATATAATTCAAAAATATTAAAAAATAATGAATGTGAGTTATAGAGACACGTACTGATTTATTATTTCAAAATAAAATATAATTACTCCCCCACTCTCTCTCTGGTCCTAGTTACAGAAAAAATTTCAAATACATAGAAATATTTTTTCAAACAATATTTAGATGTTTTTTCTATGTGAAAAAAGCATAAAGGCCGTATCACACATATATTTTTCATGCAATTTTTTCGTCCAATTTTTTGCCGAATCTGAGGGGGAAGGGTTGCCGTAAACAAAACGACACGCTGATGTCACCCCACGCTCTATCTCCACATTGAAAAATTACTCGCCGATTTTTCTGCTTCGAAAAATGAACATCCAAAATTATTTCTTTCATTTCGCTTGCTCAATTGTTAATGAGTGTAAAATAAAAATAGAGCACCATTCTATTTAAAATATTATACGCCGTTATAAAATATTATACACCATTAAAATATTATACGGCATATCTGAAGTGTTAGACGAAACCGGAGCCGCCATCTTGTTTATGACGTAAGGGCGCCGAAGAACCCCATTGGCTGGAATTTCAAGCAATTTTATTTGGAACAACTTTTTGAGCTCGCTAGCAAAAAATTGTTCTAAAGCGATTGCTATGGCAACTGAGTAAAAATTGCACGAATTGAACGAAAAATTGCTTGAAACGTGTACGTGTGATACGGCCTTAATTCATACTTTTCTTCTTTGACGCAATAACACCAACAATTTACCATTTTTTCTATATTGTATACAAAATTAATTACCATTTTACTCACGTCAGTATAATTATACCTACTTCACCATAGCCTTCATTTTGTTAAAAATTATTACAATTTTATTTGAAGAGTTGGCGAAATTATTCTCCATTAAAGGTTGTTAACCCGCGATCACTCGCGCGGGGTGTTCTGTACACCCCAGCAACAAGAAATTCCTCCCAGGATTCTAAGAAGAATACGCAGAACCATGATTTTTTCTGTAGTTTCACATTTTAGGTCATTGAACCTTCAGGCCTGATGCAATCCCTCTTCCTCGAACGATTGGAATGTAATGACCTTCAAAATTTATCTGGGGGGCTGAGAACTCCCGCGGGAAGTTGAGCATTTGTATACAGTCTGCTCTGAATGTTTGGAAAATGATTAAAATATTATTTTTCTACTTTCTATTATTATTATCTCATTAATTATGAAGTATATTTATTACTGGTATATACGTTTTACTGGCTTATGAAAAAAATATAAAATTATGTGTTTTAAAATGAAAACTTCGTATGTTTAGTTTAAATTACTGTTAGCCCCCTTTTTGTATGCAATAACTTTAAAAATTTTTTTTTTGTATAGTAAAAAAAATTTTTTGTATTTTTATAAATATGTATCATAATGATTTTAATTTTTTTTTTTCATAATTAAATACACGGGAAAAAATTTTGGGGGGTGTTCTTTTACACCCCGAGTAACGACGGTAGCAAAAACAGGCGCGAGTGAACACGGGTTAACAAAAAAAAGTTCATAAAGTAATAGCTGTAAGAATTGAACTAAAAAAATGGAAAGGAAAATAGTTATTTTAAAATGAAAGCATTAAAAAAAAGTTTATTTAAAAATAGAGCCATAAAGAGCTCTGGAGAATTTTACTTTCATAAAGTACATTCAGGAATCGCCTACAAGTTGTTCAAAGCTTTACATTCATAATTCAATGAAAATCCAAGTTTTTACTCTTTGCGTATTTGAGGTATATCTGGGTTACAAAATAAATTTATTTTTTCCCTAAAACTCTTTTTAAAAAAAAGTACAATTGAAAAGGGGGTTTAATTTATTTGCTTGAATTGTGGTATGAACAATTTTTTTTCTGTGTTCTTTTGTAATCCTCCCAGTGCTTTCCTCAAGACTGACATCAAAGATGTTATTTGATGGAACAAATAAATCTGAAGTGCATTAGAAAGAAAATGATAAGCCACATTTAAGCAGGTATGTCAAATGGTAAAAAAACATGATAGACTGAAAATGAGAAAATATTTCAACATTCCATTAGGATACGAAATAAAAGAAAACCTACATTCAAAGTCTTGTAAGAACTAAGGTCATTTTTTTTTTTTTACAACAAAAAAATTTTTCTCAAAGACTCTTTTTTGTGTTTCGATTTTTAAAAACATCAAACGGATACAATTTATCTTGTTTTCTGATTGGCTGAACAGCTAATACTGAATTCTTTTTGTTTGTCTGATTTCATTACAATAGACTTTGATACATTTGATGGCAAAAAAATCACACCCGAATATTTTTTCGTAATGCGATATATGTTCTCCTATATACACCCCATTTCTTAGGTATATACATACGAATGATTTTTTTAGTAAAATTCACTTAACTATACAGAAAAAGCAAGAAAAATTTTAAAATAATGTTTTTTTCTTAAATTACATACAGTTATCTATTTTTCTAAATACTTATCTTGTTGATTTAAGAAATTATCTTGAATTTTTTATTGAAGGCAGATAAAATAATTCCTGTGGGCCCTAAGTATCCCACGGGGCTTAAAGAAGTAAGTAAAAGAAACAAAATAAGATAAAGAAAATAAAGAATAAATAAAACAAAATAAAGGTTAAGAAATAAATGAAATAACAAAAAGAAATTAGTTACAAAGACAAACAAGTTCATTACAAAATTATGGAAATAAGTAACAACGACAAACAAGTACATTACAAAATTATACAACTAAGTAATAAAGACAAACAAGTTCATTACAAATTATACAATTAAGTGACAAAGCCAAAACAATGGATACTACTTACAAGGAGAGGGCACGACTAAGGAAATTCATTTGGGATCGAGACTTGGGTATTAGTACTTTTAGGGTGTTCACCCCTAATGAATTCCGTCGAATGGCCATAATTGGAAAAATCAGTTAAAAATTCATGCTAAGCTTTTATACAATTAAATTTTAATTTTCCGCAACGAGTTCGTAGCTTGATTGGTAAATCGTCTGCTTTCTATGCTGGAGGTTAGAGTTCGATTCCACGCGATCAACTTTTTTTTCTTCAATTCATTTAATTGTATTTTTTATTTAAATAAATTAATTTATGAAAGGTTTATTAAATATTAAATGATATTTTTTGTAATTATTTTGTATTTTATAAAATAAATAAATTACTTTGATTATATAAATAATTACATTAAATTTTATAAATCTATTTTATATTAATAAAAAATATTTATAATAAAATATAGTAAATTTTAAAAATGATATTTAACAAAAAAATGTTGCAAATAGTTTTTAATATGAAATACAATATACTATAAATAAAATATTATATATAATATAAAATAATTTGTAAATATATTATTATTATTAAATTAATTTTTTACTAATATAATAAAAACATGTTTTATATGTTATTAAATATTTTACAATTTTATAAAATATTTAATAAGTCCTTTTCAAATAAATTTATTTATTTCAAAAATTTATTTAAATAATTTTAATAATTTATTTAATTAATTTCTATAATAAATTAATAAAATTTCAATAATAAATTAATAATAATTTCAAAATAAAATTAATAATAATTTCAATAATAAATTAATAATAATTTCAATAATAAATTAATAATAATTTCAATATTAAATCATAATTTTAATAATAAATTAATAATATTTCTTATTAATACTAATGCTTAATAATAAATTAATTATAATAAATAGAAATTAATTAATTATAAAAATAGTAATTATCTAATTAGTAAAAAGGGAAATTAATTAATTTTAATAAATAATGATTATTTCATAATTTTAATTTAATATTATTAATAATTTTTTTTAAATATTTTATTTAATAACTTTTTTAATTTTTTTAATTAATAATATTTTTTAATAATTTTACAGAAAAAAAATTTAAGTTAAATTTTTAAATTTTTTTTTTTTTAAAAAAATAAAAAAATAATTACAAAAAATATCATTTAATAAATTTTTAAAAAAATTTTATTTAAAAAAATAATTAAATGAATTGAAAAAAAAAAAGTTGATTGGTGGAATCAAACCCCTAACCCCAGATAGAAAGCAGCGATTTACCAATCGCACAACTGTTGCGGAAAATTAAAATTTAATTGTATAAAAGTTTAGCATGAATTTCGAAGGCTTTTTCTGAATTGATCATGGGAGAATTCTTTGAGGGGTGAAACCTGAAAGAGTACACTTTTACACCAAGTCTCGATCCCAAATAATTTCCTTGTGCCCCCCCCTTTTAGATAATCTGTACATTACAAAAAAGACACCGTGGAAGTGAAAAAAGATATTTTTTGGCACAACAGCAGTATTTTGAAATTTAAAGTAAAAAATGGTTATATTTTATTTATTTATATCTGTGGATTAATTAAAAAACAAACAATAATAAATTAGTTCATAGAATAAAAGAAAATTAAAAAAAATAATACAAAAATCAAGTGGCTTACAATATTATTATAAGAAGGAAATAAAAATATTATTATTTTACTAAGTTCTTGGTATACGAGAAAAAAAATTTTTAATTCCTATACTTTTAGTTCACGTCAATACATACATATACCCTATAATATTGCCGAAGAATTTGGAAAATTCCGGCTTTTCTAATTGCGGGGGAAAATTTTAACTGGATGGTGAGTTTCTACTTTTTCCCAGCGCCCGGGACTGTCAAAAAGAGGTGCCTTTTGATTGTGTATTCATTTTCCCCCAACTCGTTGACGACGGCGAGTCTGAGAACGTACAAAGGTGAACCCGCTTCGGCGCTTTTTAGACTAGGGAAAGGAAATGAGAACGTTTTGGGGGGGCAGAAGGGGAAAGATCGGGGGGGAAACCGGAAGGCGGTAGAAGAACGAGAGGATTGAGGCCGACAAAGAGATGAGAGGGGGAGAGAGGAGAAAGAGAGATGAAAACAGAGGGGAAATCCGGAAAAAAAAACTGATTTTTTAAGGGGCCTTGAACGTCCCTTGAGCGATAGGAAAGGATAAACGCCCGCAAAGACAGGGTCTCCTGGTTGGGAAAAACAGGGGAAAGGGGGAGAAATAAAATGAAAGAGACTCGAAATCGTTACGGACCCTTTTTTTTTAAAAAAGAGAATATACCATTTTATTTTTTATTTATTTTTGATGATTTTCATATTGAAATAAATAGTTATCCAAGATATAAATTTTACAGCTATTCTACTTATATATTGGTGGCAGCGGTGGGGTTTAAATGAAAAAAGTGGAAATTTGCCTGAATATTAAAAGGAACTTCCGAACGAGTGTGACGGACTTTTTGGTGTGCGCGATATACGAGAGAAACCCCAGTCAAGATTGTGGACTGTTTATACCAGGAGTTTAAAAATTCGCCAAGGAAAAAAGGGGGTGCCTCTACGGAGAACTGGTTTTAATCGTCCAAAGAAAAGAAGGGACAAACCCCATTGTGCTAGAGGGTATCCTTTTTCGAGATTATGCTCGGGGCAGAGATATTTATTTATTTGTTAGCTTTGATTTTTGGAAATTAAGGAATTTTTTGCTCGGAAGAATTTTGGTTTTCCAAAAGTAAAAAAAGTTGTTTTAGTATGAAAGGTGCTGTTTTTTATTATGTTTAATTTTTTTAGGGGAAATCATAGAATTGTGTTTTTTTTTTTAGATATTGATAGGGCTTTTTGGTCGTAGTGTAAAAGATTATTGTCAATTTTGAAGTTTTTTTTACATTTTTTTGCCGAACCCAAGGGGAAGGGTTGCCGAAAAACAAAACGACACGCTGATGTCCCCCCACCCCTCTATCTCCAAAATTGAAAAATTATTTCGCCGTTTTTTTCTGCTTCAAAAAATGAACACCCAAAATTATTTCTTTCATTTCGCTTGCTCAATTTTTAAAATGAGTGTAAAAAAAAAATAGAGCACCTTTCTTTTTAAAAAATATTATACGCCGTTATAAAATATTATACACCTTTAAAAAATTTTATAGGGCTTATCTGAAGTGTTGGGACAAAAACCGGAGCCGCCATTTTGTTTATGACTTTAAGGGCCCCGGGAAGAACCCCATTGGCGGGAATTTCAAGAATTTTATTTGGAAAAACCCGGCTCGCAAAAAAATTGTTCTAAAGCGATTTATGGCAACTGGAAAAAATTGGGGGTTGAACAAAAAATTGTTTAAAACGTGTACGTGTGATAGGGCCCTTAATTCATATTTTTCTTCTTTGACGCAAAAACACCAAAAAAATTTACCATTTTTCTATATTGTATAAAAAATTTAAATTACCATTTTATTTCCACGCCCAGTATAAATTTTTTACCTACTTCACCATAGCCTTCTTTTTTAAAAAAAATTATTACAAATTTTATTTAAAAGAGTTGGCGGAAAATTCTCCTTTAAAAGGTTTTTAAACCCCGCGATCACTCGGGGGGGTTTCGGGCCCCCCAGAAACAAAAATTCCCCCCAGGATTCTAAGAAGAATACGCAGAACCATGTTTTTTTTTTGTAGTTTCACATTTTGGTCTTGAACCTTCGGGGGCCTGATGAATCCCTCTTCCTGAACGTTTGGGAAATGTAATGACCTTCAAAATTTATCGGGGGGCTGAGAAACTCCGGGGGGGAAGTTGAGCATTTGTATACAGTCTGCTCTGAATGTTTGGAAAATGTTTAAAAATATTTTTTTTCTACTTTCTATTATTATTTTTTCTCATTAATTATGAAGTATATTTATTACTGGTATATATACGTTTTACTTTATGAAAAAAAAAAATAAAAATTATGTTTTTTAAAATGAAAACTTCTTTATGTTTATTTTTAAATTACTGTTAGCCCCCTTTTTGTATGCAATAACTTTAAAAATTTTTTTTTTGTATAGTAAAAAAAATTTTTTGTATTTTTATAAATATGTATCATAATGATTTTAATTTTTTTTTTTCATAATTAAATACACGGGAAAAAATTTTGGGGGGTGTTCTTTTACACCCCGAGTAACGACGGTAGCAAAAACAGGCGCGAGTGAACACGGGTTAACAAAAAAAGTTCATAAAGTAATAGCTGTAAGAATTGAACTAAAAAAATGGAAAGGAAAATAGTTATTTTAAAATGAAAGCCTTTAAAAAAAAGTTTATTTAAAAAAAGAGCCATAAAGAGCTCTGGAGAATTTTACTTTCATAAAGTACATTCAGGAATCGCCTACAAGTTGTTCAAAGCTTTACATTCATAATTCAATGAAAATCCAAGTTTTTACTCTTTGCGTATTTGAGGTATATCTGGGTTACAAAATAAATTTATTTTCCGTAATACTCTTTCAAAAAACAGTACAATTGAAAGAGTTCAATTTATTTGCTTGAATTGTGGTATGAACAATTTTTTTTCTGTGTTCTTTTGTAATCCTCCCAGTGTTTTCCCCTCAAGACTGACATAAAAAGATGTTTTTTGGGAGGGAAAAAAATAAATCTGAAGTGCATTAGAAAAAAAAATGAAAAGCCACTTTTAAAGCAGGTATGTCAAATGGAAAAAAAACATGATAGACTGAAAAATGAAAAAATTTTTTCAACATTCCATTAGGATACGAAATAAAAAAAAAACCTTTACATTCAAAGTCTTGAAAGAACTAAGGTCTTTTTTTTTTTTGTACAAAAAAAATATTTTTCTCAAAGACTTTTTTGTGTGTTTCGTTTTTTAAAAAAACACAAACGGATACAATTTATCTTGTTTTCGATTGGCTGAACAGCTAATACTGAATTTTTTGTTTGTCTGATTTCATTACAATAGACTTTGATACATTTGATGGCAAAAAAATCACACCCGAATATTTTTTCGTAATGCGATATATGTTCTCCTATATACACCCCATTTCGGGGGTAAAATACATACGAATGTTTTTTTTAAAAAAAATTCACTTTAACTATACAAAAAAAAGCAAGAAAAATTTTTAAAATAATTTTTTTTTCTTAAATTACATACAGTTATCTTTTTTTCTAAATACTTATCTTGTTGTTTTAAAGAAATTTTTCTTAAATTTTTTTATTGAAGGCAAAATAAAATAATTCCTGGGGGCCCCTTTAAGTATCCCAGGGGGTTTAAAAGGGTAAGAAAAAAGAAACAAAATAAGATAAAAAAAAATAAAGAATAAATAAAAAAAAAAGGTTAAGAAATAAATGAAATAACAAAAAAAAATTAGTTAAAAAGACAAACAAGTTCATTACAAAATTAGGGAAAAATAAGAACAACGAAAAAACAAGTACATTAAAAAAATTATAAAACCCAAGTAATAAAGACAAAAAAAAGTTCATTACAAATTATAAAAATTAAGTGAAAAAAGCCAAAAAAAATGGATACATTTTTCAAAGGGGAGGGGGGCACGATTAAAAATTTTTTTGGGATCGAGACTTGGGGGAAAGAAAACCCATTTCCCCCTAATTAAACCTAAAGGGGTTAATTGGAAAAATAGTTTTGAAAATTTATGAGAAAATTTAAAATTTTTAAATTTTTCCCCAACGATTTCGTAGTTTTGGATTGGTAAATCGTCTGTTTTTCTATGCGGGATTTTTGGAGTTCTTTCCCACGCATCAATTTTTTTTCTTCAATTCATTTAATTGTATTTTTTTTTTTAAAATTTAAATTTAAATTTTTATAAAAAGGTTTATTAAATATTAAATGATTTTTTTTAAATTTTTTTTTTGTATTTTATAAAATAAATAAATTACTTTGATTATTTTAAATAATTACTTTAAAATTTTTTATAAATCTATTTTATATTAATAAAAAATTTTTTATAAAAAATATATGAAAATTTTAAAATTTTATATTTAAAAAAAAAAAAATTTTTTGCAAATAGTTTTTAATATGAAATACAATATACTAAAATAAAATATTATATAAATATAAAATAATTTGAAAATTTTATTATTTTTAAAATTTAAATTTTTTTTAAAATTAAATATAAAAAAAAAACATGTTTTTATATGTTTTTAAAAATTTTTTAAAATTTTATAAAATATTTAAAAGTCCTTTTCAAATAAATTTATTTTTTTTAAAAAAAATTTATTTAAATAATTTTAAAAATTTATTTAATTAATTTCTATAAAAAATTTAAATAAAAATTTTAAAAAAAATTTAATTAACAATAAAAATTAATAATAATTTCAATAATAAATTAATAATAATTTAATAAAAAATTTAATTTAAAAATTTTTCCAAATTTTATTAAACCCATAATTTTAATAATAAATTAATAATATTTTATTAATACTAATGTTAATAATAAATTAATTATAATAAATAGAAATTTAAATTTAAATTATAATAAATAGTAATTATCAAATTGGTAAAAAGTGAAATTAATTTAAAATTTTTAATAAATAATGATTATTTCAAAATTTTAATTTTAAATTTTAATTTCCTTATTAATAATTTTTTTAAATTTTTTTATTTAATAACTTTTTTTAATATTTTAATTAATAATATTTTTTAAAAATTTTTACAGTAAAAAAATTTAAGTTATATTTTAAAAAATTTTTTTTTTTTTTAAAAAAATAAAAAAAAATTAAAAAAAAATATCATTTAAAAAACCCTTTTTTCATAAATAAATTTATTTAATTAAAAAAAAAAATTTAAAAATGAATTGAAAAAAAAAAAAGTTGATTGCGTGGAATGGGGAACCTAACCTCCAGCATAGAAAGCAGTCGATTTACCAATCAAGCTCCCAAAACTCGTTGCGGAAAATTAAAATTTAATTGTATAAAAGCAGCATGAATTTCAAAGGGCCCTTTTTCTGGAATTAACGGGCCCAGGGGGAGGGAATTACATTGGGGGGTGAACCCCCTAAAAGAACTATTTACACCAAGTCTCGATCCCAAATAAAATTTCCTTAGTGGGCCCCCCCTTGTTAGATAATCTGTACATTACCCCAAAAGGACACCGTGGAAGGGGAAAAAAGATATTTCTTGGCACAACAGCAGTATTTTGAACATTTAAAGTAACATAATGGTTTTATTTTTTATTTATTTATATCTGGGGGATTAAGTTAATGCAAAAAAAAACAATCAATAAATTAGTTCAAAAGAATCAATCAGCAATCAAAAAAAAAATAATACAAAAATCAAGGGGCCAACAATATTATTATAAGTAAGGAAAAAACAAATATTATTATTTTACTAAGTTGGCTTGGTATACGAGAAAAAACTTTTTAAATTTCCCTATACAAATTAGTTCACGCTCCCCCCTTACATATTGCATATACCCTATACTTTTTTTTGCCGACAAAATTTGCAAAAATTTCCCCGGGCTTTTTCCAAATTCGGGGAAAATTTTCCCGTAACTGGATGGTCGAGTTTCGTCATTTTTTTTTCCCACCCGACCGGTTGTAAAAAAGGGGTTGCCTTATGATTGTGTATTCATTTTCCCACAACTCGTTGACGACGGGGGGAGTCTGGGGAAACTTACAAAGGTGAAACCCCCAGCTTCGGCGCTTTTTGGTGCGAACAGGAAAGGGGAGAACGTTTGGGGCGGCGGGGGGGAAAGGGTCAAGGGACCCAAAACCCGGGGAAGGCGGTAGAAGAACGAGAGGTTGGGGGCCGACAAAGAGATGAGAGGTGGATGACGGGGGGAAAGAAAATGATATACAGGGGGAAACCCGGAAAAAAAGACTGGATTTTTGAAGGGGCCAATCCCTTGAGCGATAGGAAGAGCGATAACACCCCCAAAAAGGGACGGGATCTCCGGGCCCCGGAAAAATCGGGGAACGGGGGGAAAAGAAAAAGGAAAAAAGGGGACCGAAATCGTTACGGACCCTTTTATATTGAACTGTAAGAAATATACCTTTTTATGTATTTTATTTTTTTTTTTTGATGTTTTTTCATATTGAAATAAATAGTTATCCAAAACGGGGTTTGAAAATTATTACAGCTTTTTACTTATATATCGGGTTTGGGCAGCGGGGGGGATTTAAAGGGAAAAAAATGCTGGAATTTACGCCTGAATTTTAAAAAAAAAGGATTATTTTCCCGGAATCGGGGTGTGACGGCCTTTTTGTGTGTGTGCGCGATATACGGGGAAGAAACTCCCAGTAAAGATTTTGGACTGTTTATACCAGTGTATTTAAAAAGTTCGCCAAAGGGAAAAAAAAAAGGGGGGGCCTCTACGGAGAATTTGGTTCAATCGCCCAAAAAGAAAATGAAGGGACAACACCCCATTGTGCTAGAGGGGGAATTTCCTTTTTTTTTGAGATTATGCTCCGGGGCAAAAGGAAAATTTATTTATTTGTTAGCTTAGTATTTTTGGAAATCTAAGGTTTTTTGCTCGCCTTTAAAAATTTTGGGTTTTCCAAGGTCCCAAAAAGTTGTTTTTTGTATGAAAGTGTGCTGTTTTTATTATGTTAAAAATTTTTTTTACGGGCCCCGTCATAGAATTGTGTTTTTTTTTATGATATTTATAGGGCTTCGGTCGTAGTGTAAAAATACTTATTGTCAATTTTTTTCATAAATTACTTTACGGTTTTTTGGAAATACCAATAGGATTGTATTGATTTGGTATAAATGTGATTTTTTTATTTACTGTAGCACTTTGTTTTTGTTGTTTATTGTGTTTTGCATAGTTACTTCGGGGTATTTTTAAATTGTACTAATAGGATTGTATTGTTTTTTGGGAAAATTTGTGTTTCTTCAATTTATTGTAGTAATTTTGTTTAGTTTTTTATTATTGCATGATGACTTTCCTTTTAAGATTAAGAAAAAGGGGACTTGTTAGAGGTAGCAAGGGGGAAATTTGGGGGGAAGTCAACGGTGATCTAAGAAAAAGTAGAAAAAGGGGAAAATTTTACAAAATGAGAATGATATAGAAACGATTAAAAGGGGGATGGAGGGGAAAAAAAAAAGGAAGGAAAAGAACGGGGAAAAAACTAATCAGGGGCCCCCAAAATTTGAGGAGCGTAATCAAATGATAAATTGGGGTTAGAACGACTGGGGCTAAAAATCAGAAATAAAATTTTTAAAAAAACAGTTCAATATGAATGCCGGTGATAAAAGGAACAATCTTACACATGTTTGTTATTTGACACGAAAAAATTTCCTCTGAATTTAGGGAACCGGTTAGCAAGGAAAGTTAATTAACCCGGGAGTTAAGGAAAAAAGTGGAGGATGCCACGTCGTTTGATTTCGAAAAGGAGAATTTGTGATCCCCAGAGATACACGAACACAACCGCCCCCAAATAATGGGGATAGTAACAGAAAAATAAAAAAGGGGTAAGATTGAGGAAGGGGGAAAAAAAAAAATTGGGGGATTGAATTAAAAGGATTAAAGCGGTAAGGGGGGACCATTCGAAAAAAAAAAACCCATTATTTGTTATTATTTCAATGAAGTCCCGGGCACATAAAAAACCCCCTTTCCCTAAAAATTATAAAAAAAATTTAAAAAAAGTGGCTAGTTTAAAAGGGAAACTCGGAAAAAGAGGATTCTTTTTTAAAAAATTTAAAATTAAATTTGAAATAAATGGCGTAGAGCGTCAATGTTTAAAAGATACTGGGTTTTACCATAGATTTTGTGGGGTAGTTGGATGGGGCGAGGACAATTATTTGGGAGGTATTTTTGGGTCAAAAACCCGTTATTTTACGTTTTTGCCATTGTTTACCCCCTCCAAAATTAAAATTTAAGACCAAGGGAGACGTGTTTAACACGAAGGTTGAATTAAAAACTGATAGCAACTCCCAACCTTTTTAAATGTTGGAAAAACCCCACAACGGATTTCATTGGGGTGTAGTGAAAAAGGTGTGTACACGATAAATGCGGGTTGTGACGCGAAGCGCCAGTTAAAAACTTCGGTTGAGAGGGGAAAAAAGATGCAGGTTCAAACGGGACGACTTTTCAATTAAAATCCCCGGATCTGGTTTTTTAACGTAGAAATTTATCATTGAACCAACGATAGATTTTCCGGCGTTTTTTCGAAAAAAAAGGGGAGTCAGCTCAATTAAAAGAACCCCCGGGTTTTAGTTCCCCGGGGCAAAAAAAGTGCAAAAACCTCCATGTATTGTGGGAAAAAACCAAAAAAAGGTTTCCGAATGTTGTCAAACCAGGGGAAAAAAATCTAGGAAGGCAAAAACTGGGTCGGGAAAGGGGGGAACGAATTCGAAAAATAATGTGCCCCCTTTAAATTCTCTTTTTGAATTAACCAGTTGGGAAACCCCCCACGGGTAAATCATTGGGTAAAGGGGTTTGGGGGATTTTAAAACGCCTTGAAGGCTCTTGGCACGGAAAAGGGGGGAAAATGAATCCTTTTAGCATTATTTGCGTCACGCACCGTTTCGCATGAAAACAAAGGTTTTAGCCCCTCGGAATGGGTGATGGCGAAAGGGAAATTTTAGAATCTCAAACCCTAATTTACGAAAAAGAATTGACGGCAGAAAACTTTTCCCGGGGCAAAGTTTGCAAGAATAGGTTCGCGAAATTGATAGGTAGATTGGTTTTTGGGAAATTATTCTTTTTATCCCCTGAGTTTCGGGAAAATTTTAAATTTCACAGGGTGGATTTGGAAAAAGGTTATTTTCAAATTCCCCCAACACCAAGAGCTCCCCAAAAGGAAAGCGGTTTTTGTCACGCCCCTTTTGGTACTTATATCCCGAAAAAAAGATGTTCGGTTTAGTACGGGTCCTTTTTTCTTTTGCAAACCAAAAACAGGTTTTGGCAAGATTAGAGTCGTTTTTTCTCCCCTACATCAATGACTTAGCCATCTTTTTCCAAAAAAATTTAAAAAACCATGTGAAGCATATTGACCTTGTGCTAGGGAGACTAAAAGTGGCTGATTTAAAAGTTAAGCCTTCGAAATGCAGATTCGCGCAGGAGGAGGTGTTATTCCTCAGTCATATCGTAGGGTCTGGGAGTAGATCCCCTAGTGATATGAAGATAAAGGCTAAGACACTACTTAGATGGTCAGAGATTTATTATAGAAACCGATCACAACCCCCTAAAATACCTAAAAAGGGGAGCAGCAATCCCAGACTGCAAAGATGGGCTTTAAGTATACAACCGTTTAAATTTTTAAATTCGGCATAAACCAGGAAAAAAACTTCATGGGAATGCCGATGGAAAAAAATAGATTAGGGAAAGATGCCTTTTCTTTTTTTTTTTAAATTATTCTTTTCTTTTTGTGCGTGAATGTATGTTTGTGTTGTATGTGTAAAAATGATTAAGGTGATTGTTATCAAATCTTTGGGGCCTCTTGGTATGCAAAAAAAGAATGGGGTAAAAAGGAACAACCCTTTTAAAAAACCCCCCGCGGAGGATTGACTTGGAATTTTGGGTTATGTGTGTATTTAAGTTAATTGCTCTGCCCCAGAATGAACTTTACTGAATCAGGGCCACCTAGAGTTTCCAAATAGTGTGATGTAATTCCCCTAGTGTCCCATGAAATGGACCGAAGGGGAAAACAGCTGTGATGAAACATATCTCTTCCCCTATTTTCCCAAAAGATCCCTTCCCCTTTTCCAACAAAGTTGCGAAAATTCCCGGCATTTCCCCTTAAAGGGTGGGGGAAAGGAAAATTTTGTAACTGGGTGGTCGAGTTTCGGCAACTTTTTCCCCCGCTGACCAGACTGTCAAAAAAAAAAGGCGCCTTATCATTGTGTATTCATTTTTTCCACAACCGTTGGGCGACGGCGAGTCTGAGAACCCCCAAAAGGGGCACCCAGCCGGTTGCTTTTTTGAGACTAGCGAACAGGAAATGAGAACGATTTGGCAAACCCGAAGGGTAAGAGATCAAAGGGGGCCGAGACCGGAAGGCGGCAGAAAAAATGGAGGGATTGAAGGGGCCCAAAAGAGATGAGAGGTGGATGACGAGGGAAAAGAGATGGTATAAAGGGGCGAGAGAGTCCGGAAAAAACTGGATTTTTTAAGGGGGCCGTTTTGGACGTCCCGGCGAAGGGAAGAGGATAACGAGCCCCCCAATACAGCGGTCCCCCCTGGCGGAAAAACCGGGGAAAAGGGGGGGAGAGTACGAAAAAGAGACTCGAAATCGTTACGGGGACCCTTTTTTATATTGGGGAAATGTTTAAAAAAATATACCATTTTATTATTTTTTTTTTGATTTTCATATTGAAATAAATAGTTATCCCAAAAGCTGAGTGAAATCATTACACTATTTATATATCTTATTTAAAATTTTTCCCCAATCGCTAATTAAAAAATTTTTTTCCATCCACCGTTCAAATACATTTTTTAAAAATTGTAGTGGGGGACCTTTATTAAAACAGATTTTACAAATATTAATTCATTATACAATTAAATTTAATTAATTAATTACAGTTTAAGACACATTTCAGTCGGTATTGTTCTTTTAGATAGCTGCACCATTGGATAAAACAGCTGTTATTAAATGCGTGATGAAGATTTAACTTAACCAGAATAATTATATGCTAGTTAGGTGACAGCTTTTTACACTGGTTTTAAAATAAATTCTTACCTATTATATTCAACTTTTATTAAAAAATGTATTTACAAATTTAATGTGGTTAGAATTTTTTATTGTTAATTTAAAAGGTATTTTGCCAATTAATATTGTCTGTCATAGGTGTACACATTGTTTGTACCTTGTACACCCCCGCTATTGTCGCTCATCGCGCCCCCTACTACTAATCACTTCTACGAGTTTCCTCATACCGAGCGGACGTACTCTCCCTTGTAACGTCGTAGGGGAAAGTGTTTTTAATGCTTAAAATGCCTCTTTGTCTTTACTGCTTACCTTTAAATTCATTGTTAATTTGTTATTGTTTACCTATGTTAATCATAATAAATATATTTGTTTGTTATGGATTAAGGTTTTATTTCTCTCTCGTGAGTATTATCGACGTTAATTTTCTTGTCAGCATCCTGCCGCTTTTAGACCTACCGTCCTCTATTTCCACACATATTTATATTAAGTGTAATTATTTAATAAAAAGTAACTAAAATAAAATTTTTCTTTATTGACAAAGTAGGAACTAAATCATTTTTTTTTATATTACTTGATTTTATCTAGTTGGGATCGGTAAAAGATAAGAGCTACAAGGCATCTGCTATAGATGTGCGATAAAATAATCGGCTTTACAACAATATTTTTTTCATACTTTTTTGTTTTTGTTTACAAGGTTTGCATTAATCCCAAAACATATTTGCTTGGGCTTGGATTATTTTTATATAGTGTATATTTAATTGCTTTGTCATCTTTTCCACCGTGGGCAATTGACAAATGAGTAGAATGCAATATGGCAATTTTGGCATTGTAACGTCTTCAGTAGTTAGAAAACAAGAAAATTTGTCACAGCCTCATTTTAAAATTTAAACAGTATTTAATAGCTTCATATGTTATTAAAAAGTCCAATAAATATGCCAAGCCGGGCGGACAGTCTTTTTCACTGGTGGTCAATCCTTATTCCGAGAGATACTCGACAATCCCTTGCTTTTCCGGGCTCCTCTCCGGTTTACTCCATGGCTCTCTTGTTTCCATCCAGGTCTTCGTCCGTCTCACTCCAGGGCTCTATCCCTCCGTTTCCAACCAGGGCTCTCTCCAAGTTTCTTCCTCTCCATCCAAGTTTTTCTTCAAGTTTCTTTCTTTTCTTTTTTCTCTCTCTTCAAAATTCACCCCTTTTAAACACCGGGGGCGGGTCCACCACACGCCCCTCGTCTTCCTCATTGGCAGGTCAAAAAAAGGTCTGCCCTCGTTCCCGGGCCACTTTCGTCTCCCATTTGCGCGGCAAACACAAACACATTCCTCGTCTGTCTGGAATCCAAGGGCGCCATAATTCTCATCCAACTTCTGAAATTTCCATTCATCTCACCACCTGGGCCTCATAGCCCTATTCTTTAGGCACCGGCATTCTTTAGCCATTGTAAATTCCAGACCCGATGTCTGCGCTTGTCCGAGGCCAAACAACAAACAATGACCCCATGGCCACCTGCTCTTGTCACCCAACGTCTGTTTGAAGCCATAAAACTTCGCTTGAATAGAGGGGTGGGATTCACCCCATCGAAGACGTCACAGCATGGACAAATTTTTACACACTTAGTTTTTTACATCCTTGTACAGTCGAGCCATCAGACCTTTAAATTATTCGCTAATCCCAAAATGATTATTTCCTCTTGGAAACTTTTATTCGATTTACATCTTTAATTATGAAATCAAACCATTATATTCTGAAACTTCACAATAGAGGTTTGTAAAGAATCTTTTCTTCATTTTACTCACCAATTCGGTGCTTGCTTACATACTAGGAGTTCAATTTATCTGCTTTAAAATTATCACAACTCAAATTCATGTGTTGTGCTACGCCAATGCAAATTGCGAGAAATAAAAACAAACGGTGACGTTGAACGGGCGTTCTTCTGTGGGCATCTGGACTGTGAAAACAATCCTCAATCCCAGATCTGGAGTTCTTTGTTGCGGGACGTGGCAGAGTGGAGATTTTTCGTTCAGCTGAGAGGCATGTTGGTCATTGGCTGAGGCGAAGAGATCCAGGAGGAGTGGCTAAGGTTCTTTGTGATGGAGTGGAAAATATTTTGGAATGGATGAGAGCTTAGAGGCTGCTCTCTGGTTGGTCAATTGTAAAGTGAACAGATACTCCTATTGCTCTTTGGGGAGCTGAGAATTGTTAAAGTGGTAGGAGCTTGTCCAGTGGGGGTAGATTAGAATTTAATATGGGAAAAAACTTATAGAAAGAACAAGAAAATTAAATTTACTTAGTTGCAATAATTAAAAATTATTGTGATGAAATTAAAAATGTTATAGAAGGTTATAAGAATCAAGAAAAATTCTTGGTCTTTTAATTTTATTATTAGGATTATAAGGAATTAAATTAAGCGTATTTACATTATTCGTTTCAGGTAGAGCATTGAAAAAGTTAATTCCTATTTTCTGGAAGTGAGATTTAAAACTATTGTTTTTAAGGATATGCGTAAGTCGTCATTACGCATATATCTTGTGGCTTTGACGATCATACGTATGAAAGAATTTTGAGTGGTGTCTAAGATTTTAATTTTGTTTTCTATACTTTTGTTTTCTAACTTTGTTTTCTATACTTAAATGAGAGTTTCCGGGCAATTCAGGGGAAAAGTTTAAACATAGTTTTCCCTAACTTATCGAGAGCTTATAAGATGTGTTGTTTCCAAACGGTGACGATAAGACGTTTGCGGGTGCAAGCTAAAAGTTGAGGGAGAACGAAAAGTAGTGGGAGAAAAAAATGAGAAATTCTTGAGCTTCGGTGATACGAAGTCATTAATGTGCATATTAACTTGGTAAAATGCGGAAAACTCTTGATCCCACGTATAGCGTGTGTTTCTGAAACCAAAATGGAACTATTTTTGCATTGGACGAGAATCATAGGAAATCTGCTTTCTGTTCAAATTTCTATGACATTTTGCGCCATTTTTAGACCATTAACGGAAGATGAACCGTTTTCTACATGGATCCTTCATCTAAAGACCATCTTCAGAACTAAATGAGGTCTTTCCGTTTTTAAATCAGATGGCATCGTATCTCCTTTTCAAAAGAAAGTTTTATAATGTTTCCAGCAAAAAACCAGTAAAAATGTTATCATATCGTATTTAATTTTCTCCCTAAGGCTCTATTTAAGAAAAATTATTAGAATCGATATACTTATTTAAAAATTTGCATTTGATGCTGAACAAGTTGATTATATTAAATTTCAGTATTCCGAAAAATACAGTTCTGAATCTAATTGCACTTTAAATATTATTTTTTTGTATTAATAGAGTATTTTTGTGTCAAAATTAATGATTATTTATTTTTTCCTATTACATAAAACATGATTATAAGACTTTTATATGGTTATTAATACAAATATTTTTTTGGCGAGTTCTCATAATTAAATGTGCGATTTTGATATCAGAAATGCTGATACGAACCAGTATGCATGTTTGTAATCATCTAAGGCAGTGATCCGCAACCCCCGGTCTGTGGATCAAAGGTCCGGGGGCCCTAAAGAACAATAAACTATTCATTTTTTTTAAAATGGTGCATTTTCCTAGATTTGGCAACTTTACGAAAAATCACTTTTATTCATTTTGGTACAACTATTTTTATTCTGAAGGCATATTTATATAAATGTAACTAAATTAAAATTGTTAAATCAAAACAATCTAAAATATAAACAATCAACGTGAGACCCACCCTCAGCGCGGTAAAATTATCAAACGTTGACCGGGCTACAGCGATAAAAAGGTTGCGTAGCACTGATCTAAGGTTTTAAAATATAATACTGATTTTTTTTTATTTAAAATATACTCCGAAAGAAATCTAAAAACGTCAAAAAAATAATAAATGTTTTTTAAAAAAACTGAGAAAAATTAAAGGGAAAAAAACTGATTATTACTAATTATGTTAAGAAGATGCATTTTGAAACTACTTAGAGATTACTTAGAAACTACTAACAAAAAGAAAAATCTTAGAGCAAGGCTTAATTAAAGCGATTTTCGACTGAAAATTTCTGTTACTTTCATTGAAAGAAGAAAGAAAAGGATTATTCGTATTAATAAGCTTTTTTTTTCAGTCTCTTTCTTCTTACATTGTTTATTTTTGAGTTTACTATATTTTTGAAGGAAAAAAATATTAGTTAAAAGAAATTTCAGAAACATTAAGTGTAAGTACAGTATTTGAAACTAAAAATACGTTTGTGGATAAAGAAAAAAAATTACTTTTTAGCTACTATAACATTAATGCTTTTATATAAAAAAGAAGCAAATGGATTATTTGTACTTTTTCTTAGAATACATATAATGTAATTCTTATAATAAAAATAAAATCCACAGACGTTAAATCTGAAGATCTTTTAAGTAGGATCATTGCGGAATAAATAAAAGATTCAAATGTATACATTATAAACTTTATTAACCTGTCAGGATATATTACACAGAGAAATACACTCTTCCGTTTTATTGTTCACTTCTTAGAGATGTTTACATTATGGGGCACAAACATCCCGATATTAAAACTCCTAACGAAAAATTCTACTACAACAACAACCATTATACAAACTTATGGAGGTTAGAGAATATAAACAAGTAATATACATATACTTTTCAATTCTATTCTATTGCTGTTATATTCACCCACGTGGGATTTGGGCCTTTCCCTTTGGGTTTTTTTATCTCATGTGCTATTATGTAAAAATTTCCCGAGGTAAAGGGTTGAGATCTCAAAACACTGTTAACCCTTTTTCATTGTCCTAAACCAGTGACAGCTCGGGAAATCATTATATTTTTTTCCACTCTAGTTTTTTTTTTTTTGGTTTGTAATGGTTCCTTGTTCTTGGTTCTTTCGGTTTGATCTGAAGAGTTTTTGGGATTTATTAGTCTTTTTTTTAAATTTAACTTATATATATATATATATATATATATATATATAATATATATATATATATATATATAATATATATATATATATATATATATATATATAAAATTATATATATGACGGCCCCCGGCCTCTTAAAATAGCCCTTTGGCGCGCAACCAGAAAAATTAACAAGCTTCGGACAAAGCCCCGCTAACCCTTTTTTTGAGTATGCGTTCCCTCGTCAGCGCTCGCTCCACCTTTGAATGGGCTTTTTTACCCACAAACCCTTACGCGATGGTAAAGTTGGCCTATTTTTTTTTTTATTACTTAATTTTGAACCTAAACTTTTCAAACCTGATATATATATATATAAGTCAATTCCTACACCGTTAAAAAAACTTACTGTCGCCATCTGTTTCAGATAAATCTAATAATAACGCAGAAATGACGCTGAATAAATTTAAAATTAAGAAATAAAACTTAATAAATTAATATTTGAAAAACTATAATAACATCCATTGTCATCGCTACAGGTTTAAAAAAATATAATTGGACTTGAATGAATAAATAAAAAGTATTTTGTTACAGATTGAAAGTGTGAACAATATACACATATATATATATAACCCTCTAGCCGCAACATCAATTTTTTGTCGCACTGAGGAACATCCGTCTGACAGACGGGTATGTAATTTTTAATTTTATTACCTTAAGGATTGATTTAAATGTCCTTATAGATCATGAAATTGAGTATGGCTCAAATAAGATGTGTGGGGTTACATCGAGCACAACAATATATTTGTATCATTAGAATTGTGACTAGTATTTTTTATAAAAACTGATTAAAAATTATTTATAGTCATGTAAAAGTAATTAAAAATAATAATACCTACCATGAAAAAACTATAGAAATATCCGTCTGATAGACGATGATAGATAAGAAAAATCATACATATCGTGAGTTGCAAAAAACCGCCATCTACCACCACGTGATCCTCTCACTAGGTTCAGTCCAACTGAAGATGTCAAGGCAAAGCCCATCCCAAAAATCACGCCACAGCATGATTTGCCCTACAGGCATCAAAGCAAATCATCCCCGTCTGAGAGACGGATATTCCAATCAGAGGGATAAGTAAATAAATACATTTTGGAGGCTGAACTAAGGAGGAATTGAAAAAGAAATGGGGGGGGTTTAAAAATTGATTAATAAACTAAAAAATACATTAAAAAGACAACATATATGAAAAATAATGTAAACATACATAAAATATTCAAGAGTCATTAAAACATACATCAAACTCAATACATTAAAAAACTTTTGAAAAAATTTTTTTTTTTTGGGGGGGAAATAAAAAAAAACGTTCTATAAAAAGATACATTATATCGAACGCAACGCGCTTCGTTTTCTCAAAAAATAGCCATGTGATATAGGTATAAAAAAAGGTAATGAAATACTCATGTTTATAAGGTTAAAA
>BMAV01021137.1:0-198087 GCA_019973955.1 Trichonephila inaurata madagascariensis | reverse complement strand
GAAAATTTAAAAACTGCTTTTTTAAAAAATTCCTGCCTCGTGAACTATTTCTCTGCCTCATGAATAATTCCTGCCTCTTCGTCAAATAGTATTCGTTCTTCAATGAGAGGAACAATAATTGGCAAGCTTGTTGTATCATTCATTCTAAAAATAATAAGACAGTCATAAGACATTTTTGCACTTCTGTAATTAATTTCTCGTCATTATTAGACATTTTTTATCAAGAATTTCAATTAATGTTGTTCCCAAGAAAAAAATAGTTAAAAATATTTCGAACAAATATTCTGCGAATGGCAAAAAAAAAAAAAATTCCAATTCTGTTCCAAAAGCATATTTATCCGTGATTGGTTGAATTTGCGACATATGACTAAACTACACACGCCTGAAGTTAACTTATTTTAAGTTAAAATAGTCGCGATCAGAACTTCTTCGACAACCCGAGATGAATTCTCTGATTGGCTAGACGCTAGATTGATTGAATATTAACTTCGCACTGTTTAGTACACGAGGGCTTTCGGCGAGGACCACGTAATTTTGGGATCATGGTCGGACGTGGACGACACGCTGGCCCCCCCTTTTTCCCAACTACCACACCAACGGGAGGACGTTTCAGCCCCGACAGTTTTAACTTTGCTCGCTGCCCTACACGGCGGGTCTTTAGTGGTACTGGGCTCGAACTCGTGACAAGGCAAGCCACGATCCGATACCTATACTATTCGGCTACCGCGGCCTGTAGGCTAGACGCTAGACACTCGACGTTTGTACGCCTTGGTGTGAATGAGCCTTAAGGGTTCAAATGCAAAATTGAATTTGAACTTGTATATTATTAATGAACACTTAGATACAATTCTTGGTCGTGAATGGCACTATAAAATTTGTTTAGATTGGGCGGCTTTTAAAGCTGTTAGAGCAAAAACTGTAAGAAATTTAAATCTTTTAAAAGAACATGGATATTTTCGATGATAAACTAGGGGAAAATAAGCAATTAAAGCCTATATTTTGTAGGGTTCGAACAGTATCCTTTGCAATAAAAAGTAGAGTTGAAAACAACATTGACATTGAAAAAGAGGGTATCGTATAAAAGTCGAAAACTCTGAATGGGCGACGCCAATGTTTCCTGTTATCAAAATTGATGGTACTATAAGATCATGTGCCTATTATTCAGTAACCCTAAAACCAAATTTAATTGTCCCTCAGCATCCTTTACAAAGATTGGAAGAAATTTTTGGTTGTTTAAATGGGAGGAAAACAATTTACGAAATTAGATTTAATCATGCATATTTGCAAATGGAAGTCCATCCGAAAAGTCAGAACTTAATGACCATAAATACTCATACGGGATTATATGTTTGTAAAGGCCTTATGAGAATGGATTAAGTGGGCATCTGTGCTATTTGGAAACGCTATGTAGACGAACTTTTCCAGGGTATGGATGGAATCAAAGCGTTTATGGACGATGCTAGAATAAGCGAAAACGATGAAATTTTGCCTTTTACAGCCTTAGTGGAATTTTTTTAAGAAACGAAAGGAACACAACACGGTCTAAAGCTTATAAATTAAATAAGTTATTCCAAATTGAAATAAATTTTCTTGGATATGAAATGGATGAAAAAGTGATACACAAAACTGACGAAAAAATCTCAGCTGTAGTCATTGCTCCTGTACCCTCTAAGATTGTTCACGAAATAAAGTTTGTTAAGGTTAATTTAATTTTATGGGAAGTTTTGTCAAAATTTTTAGCAACTATTTATAATCCTCTTAATAACTTGACAAAGAAAAATGTAAGATCAGTATTGTATTTGTCTTCAAAAATTTGTACTTTTAATTTTAAAACTTTCAATGAAGTAGCTTTCGACACTTTGCTAATCATTGTTGAAGTCTGCGCGTTGTCCGGTAGATTTCATCAGTAATTTCTTGCAGCTTGACTCAGAAACATAAATTATGTTGCATGGTTAAGGGTAAACACTAAAATGTGATTTTAAGACGTCTTTAGAGATGCGATCGTCATTAGTGTGATTGAGCTCTATATTCCTAGGAGTAAATCCTGCAATAATGATACCATCTGACGTTTTGAGATTCAGCATATTGTTTAATTACTCATTAACTGCATAGTAAGAGTACCACACTTGAGATGCAATAACTCAATACTAATGAGTTTTGGTATTCTAATGAAAAAAGCTTCCCCTTTTGTGCCACCAATGCTAAGCTTTATATTCTTTTCAATTATTCCATGTTTTGATATTTAATACACGAGAAGTAGATTAAGGCATTAGTTGTATCATACACTTTATGCAATGCATAATACAACTACGTTGCCCTAAATACGATGCACGGCCGCTCATGCTTATTGCCGGTATTCGATGAAATCTAGGAGGCCATGAATAATATTTTTGTATATTGTAGGACAATTTCAATAAAGTATTTTATTGAAATTCTTTTTTTTTAACATGCTTCATATATAACTTCTTAACATATTTCTGTGTTTAACATGCTAAGCTGGGACGTTTTCTCAAGAAATGTTATTTTGGAGATAGCTTTTAACGCTGCAGATATTTTAACTGTGGTTTCGATTCCATTACATAGTGTTCACTTTCCTCTATTATAGAGAATATTTATTAAACTCTTACATTTCTCTCTCAATAAATCTTATATACATATATTGTGATTTTACATAGGTGTGTTAGGATGGTAAATTTTGCATGTTATTTTCAAGTTAAAGAGCTATTTAGCATTTTCTTCCTTCAGATCTAAACTTTCTTACGCGTACTGTCTGTATGGCCAAAAATATTTTTTAGTGAACGTCACGCATACTTAAATCCACTTCGTAAAATTTTCTTAAACCTTTGAAATAAAGAAGTAATTGAATAACACCTAAATAGTCATAATTTAGAAGTTAAACGGCGGACCCACAGTTTTAAGGCCGTATCACACGTATATTTTTCATGCAATTTTTGGCCGAATCTGAGGGGGAAGGATTGCCGTAAACAAAACGACACGCTCTGACGTCAGCCGCGCTCTATCTCCACATTGAAAAATTACTCGCCGATTTTTCTGCTTCGGAAAATGAACATCCAAAATTATTTCTTTCATTTCACTTGCGCAATTGTTGATGGGTGTAAACTAAAAATAGAGCACCATTCTATTTAAAATATTATACGCCGTTAAAATATTATACACCATTAAAATATTATACGGCATATCTGAAGTGTTAGACGAAACCGGAGCCGCCATCTTGTTTATGACGTAGGGCACCGAAGAACCCCATTGGCTGAATTTCGCAGTTTTATTTGGAACAACTTTTGAGCTCGCTAGCAAAAAATTGTTCTAAAACGGTTGCTATGGCAACTGATTAAAAATTGCACGAATTGAACGAAAAATTGCTTGAAACGTGTACGTGTGATACGGCCTTTAGATTCTAAAAATATTACTTTCCTAAAATATCGTTGGGTGAATGATTTGAGTACCCAGCTCTTTCGAGCTACAACCTCGTATCAGTAGGTATTTGAGTGACTGTAATTGATTGACTTTTGCCCTTTGTTAAGATTAAATGATTTAAAGATGAAATAAAAATACTGGAGATCTTGGGAAAATAAAAATTTAAAATGCATTAAAGTAGAGAAAAATAGCTTCAAAGTCGTCGCAGAGCACCGAAAATGAAAGAATCTCGATCTTTGGGAGGGCGGGGCGAAGCCGACCAATGGGAATGCAGCTAATCAGTTGGTTGGAAAGAAAATCAGAAAACAGCTTTTTTCAAAAGCTAATAAAAATATAAAAACAAAGAAAAAGTGTAGCTGGACTTTCCTAAAATATGTTTGTATCGAATAAAAAAACATTTACATCAGCTGGTTTAAAACGGATAAATTTAAAACATTCGATATTTAATAATTCCTATTTACATATTCCCTTATTAAAAAGCCTCGAAAGATTAATAATGATATAGTATATGTATCGCAATGCTATACAAATGTTTCAAGCCCATAGTATTTATGGAAATAACGAAAATTTTAATTTTTGCTTTTTGCATGCATTTCACACAACACTGATTTTTTCCCCTTCATTTACAAATATTTTTTAAAAGACAGTATCAAATAGAGAGAAATAAATAAAATTCTCAAAATAACATTGGAAAAAAAGAACTTGACTAACGTACTATTAAAGAAAATCAGAAAGAAAGGAACAACTCATTTTATAAGAGCTGAAAAGTTATTAAATTTAAAATTATTATTACTAACACATTAGCCATTAGTCATGAATATAAGCCCTTTCGAGATATTCCATAAGAATTTTAGGTATAATCACAAAATAGTTTAATGAATTATAGCAGAATTAAAAGGGATGTTCAAATACTTTTGAAACAATTATCAAATCAGTTTATTCTTGATTATTAATTTGAATTCATTTATTAATCTATATTTTCTTTCTTCTGTATTTGGGTAATATTAAAAATAATTATAAAATGTGTTTATACGAAAAAAGTAGTGTGTTAATTATTTTACAATTTAAATGTAAAAAGAAAATGATAAGTTAAGACATAAAAAATGTATTTCTGAAAACATTCAACACAATTTAAGAAAACAAAGAATTATTATTTGACCCTAAAATATACTTTATGAATTAGCTATGCATAAGAATTTTTTTTATCTCAGTCTACACAAAAAGAACAAAATTTTTAATTTATCAAACTCTCCTTTATATAAATGTTTTAAAAAAATTTGATATATATCCTGTATTAGATGCGATATTCACATATAAAGTATAATTGCACTTCAAGTTCTACAGCCAAGTATACAGCATAAATAATTCTACAATGAAAGCAATAGCCATATATGTGAATTATAATATAATTTACTTAGAAATCTACAAATGATTGAAATACTTATAAATTGTATAAATTTTTTTTATTTATCAAAGTTAATACAGGTATGTCATAACATGTAAAGTCATTCTAAAACAGAGGTTCATAACAACTTTACAAAATACGATTAATTTGTACAATATCTTTTCGTTTATTTTTAGAGTGTAAAGTTTTGTAACAAATAAATCCCATAACTCTAATTCTATTTTATGACGTTGTTTCTTTTTTATACATACTTAGAAGGGCAATATTGCATTGCAGCATCATGTTTGATTCACGTAAATTTATCGTGCTATTGCTACATGAAGGTATACTTAAATATGAGCAGTAAAACACTGCCCCGACCACTAGCTGTTGATTGTTGACAACAGAACCAAGGCCACCTTTCCAGATGGATCCAAGATCGATTTGAAAGAACTCTTTCTCAGTATCAATTGAAAATTTGTTTACTGAATTCATTTTGTGTAGTGTGGCTGCAGGATAACTACATTAATTTCAAGAAAAACACCCAGGCAGTAGTGCACACAGAAATTTTTCAAGGGGTGGGTCCGGGGTCGAAAGTTCACCATTCTTGTATCATGCTCCTTTCGATTTTGTTGATTTTCGGGAACAAAAAACAGTTAAAAACTAATAATTGAATAAATAATTAGCATTAATTAATAAAATTAATCCTTAATAACAAATATTTAGTTAAATTTTATGTACTATATACTTAGAATTATACTCAATCGGAAAAAAGTCAAGGGCTTTGGGGGTCTGACCCCTTTGTACGCCACTGCACCCAGGTAATATAAATTCCATAAAAATAATGATGTGAACTTGATTTAAGAATTAAAAAATATGAGTATGAATCCACAAACATGCGTGTATATCTATATATATATATATATATTTATCTTCTATTTTTAATATGAGTGCAAAGAATACTAGACGGAAATATGACATTGAAAGGAATGGGAAGAAAAGTACTTTTTGTCATTCTAAAACACAAAATTAATGTGGTTAATTTGCAAGAGAACTTTACTGTATTTAAGGAATACAATGTCAAAAAGGCATTACGAAACAAAACATAATGGTTATATGAAATTCAAAACAGAAGTGAAACATGCTCAGAAGGAATTAAAATTGCAATTAAAGACAAAATAAAAAATGTTTGGTTCAGCATTGCAGCAATCGTCCAATATTATTAAGGTAAGCTATTCTGTTTCGTTTTTGATTGCAAGAACATGAAAACAATTTTGGATGGAAAATTTGTTAGAAAATGTTTGGAAGCTGTTGTGAAGGATATTTTGCCTGGTAAAAGTAAACTATTTTCGAACTTAAGTCTGTCTTGGCAAAGTTTGCCATCGTATTAATATTTCAAATGAAACTTTTCGAAAACTGCTCGGTAAAATTAGAGATTTCACAAATATTATCCCTTAGCATTTCACGTAAGTAGACATTCCAGACACACAGCTCAATTTATAGTACTCATTTGTGGAGTAATTACATTATTTCGGGTAATGAAGAAATGCTAAATTTGATAAGTTCGAAAGATACTGTTGAAGATTGTCCTTGCAAAAACAACTTGGAAATTCTTTATAGAGATCAACTAATGGGGTATCTGCTACGATTGGTAAAGTAAAAGCAGCTGTAAAATTATTGATGGACAAAATAGAATCCAACACACACACACACAACAAAACTAATAACTGCTGTCAAAGAAACTAATTATGATCCACTGTTTCATTTTTCTACAAAATCTATGTGTCAAAGTATTATCGGTGAATCATGTCATGCACAGAGTCATAAAAACAGTGAATTATTTGACCAATGTCTCAAATGACTAGAAACAATAACAATATTGATTTTTCAATTGCCTTCAACTATTATTTGCATTTGTGAAAATTAATTTTCAAATGAAAACCTTTGAGCAATAACTTACAGAAAATTTAAACACAATCATAAGGATTTAAGATTTCCTTGGTGAAAATAATCAAAATTGAATAGTGAAAAATAAATTGTTAAAATAAATATAAAGCTTTAAATTTGGGGGAGACATGAAAGTGTGCAAATGTGTTTTTAAGTAACACATTTGAGAAAGCATTTTCAGAAATTGCACATCCATAAAGATTTTCCTTGGTATGGAATAGTAAATGTCTTTTTATATTACCACTTCAAAAGAAAGCAATGTTTGGTATTTCAATCTTGACATTTTTTTGTATGAATGCACAAATGTCATTATAACTTATCAATCCAATAAAAAGGCAAGCAGCTTATTTAAAAGACATGATATCCTTAAGAAAAATGGTTTTTCCTTGATATATACAGGGTAGCCCAAAAGAAGGCATACAGTTTCATATATGTAGTGCCTGACTACTGTTGGCATAGTGTTTGGCAGTAGATTCTGTAAGGGTTGGAGACTTCCCGCAGGTGCGGGGGTTAAGGTTGCTAGTTTAAGGGAGAAGATTGCTCGCGCGACTCCGAAGGGTACGGTTGAGGGAGGAAAAGTTCCCTTGTTTTGGAAAGCGAAAAAAGCGCGGAATTGTTTTGGACAGAAGGGAAAGGAATTCCGTCGGGGAGAGAGAGTACAGGGGGTTCGGAGAATGAAAGTATAAGAGATAAGTAGTCTCTTAGGACTATGTTTGAATTGATTTTTATCTGATTGTGTTTAACCCATAGAACTTATGTTGATCAAGAATAATATATTTAATCAAGATGTAATTGTGTTTTGTATTGATGGATGTAAGAAGTTATTAAGAAAAGTAATAAAGATATTACAACATTACAATATACATAACCGATTGTGCCCTTTCTTTTGTTTCTACTGTAAACCATGGCTAAAAATCTGAGCAAGGAACACAGATGGTAGATTCTTAAGACCCACTGAAGTACAAAATGCAGAGACCATGTGTAGAATATGGAAAAATGAAATTCATTTGGCTGCGCTGTCACATCTTACGATTTACTGCATCAAAGACCAGTTTGAGACCACGAATTCTGTCGCCAATGTACCGAAGTCTGAACGACATTGACACAGGAAAATGAGATGAAGGCAGGCCTTACATTCATAAACAGTCCAAAGAAGCTCCCGTGATAAGAGTCTTGGGAGCTAGGTAACCTGAGGACATCATTACAATGTCAGATGCACCAGCTGCAGACTGTTGCATAGCCTTCTTGAGAACAATCCAAACCATAGACTGCAGTTCTGTAAGATGATGCACAATCAACTAAGTGAACAACCAGACCAGCTTTCCAAAGTTGTGAGAACAGATGAAGCCTGTTTTATGTGAGTTGACGAGACCAGACCATTTAACTCTGTATCAGGCCGATGAAAACTCGTATATCATTATGACTGCAAAGTTGAATCAGCCAAGCATCACAGTAGTACAGCAGTCACAGGCATATCCTGCAATTGTGTCGTAGGACCACTCTTTTTTCATGGAACCATAGATGGTTCCAGGTATCTGAACATGTTGATCGAAGTTGTGGTGCTACAACTGTAAGAATGGAAACACTCTGTGGAATTCTTTCAAGAAAACGGGACCCCACCGCATTATACTGTAGCGGTCCATCAATACCTGGGGCAGGCATTCCCGTATTTGGTTAGGGTGGTTTGGTGGTGCATTGAGTGACCACCACGTTCCCTGGACTTAACTCCAATACATTTCTTTTAACTATATACCTACTTTTGGGCTACCCTGTATATGTAAATGTACACCTAAATAACCAATTTGAGAGAAATCCTTTTAAAATATTTCAAGAATGAGGTTTTCCCTTGGTAGGAATAAGTAAATGTATTTTTAAATGAAAGCTTGAAGAGAAAGCCTTATTGTACATTTCACAAACATGAGGCTTCTTTTACTAGGTGATAAGTATGTAAATGTGTTTTTAAATTTCCACTTTGAGTGAAGGCCTTGTTGCACATTTCACAAACACATGAGGCTTCTTTTACTTGGTGATAAGTATGCAAATGTGTTTTTAAATGTCCACTTTGAGTAAAGGCCTTGTTGCATATTTCACAAACATGAGGCTTTTCTTTGGTATGAATTCGTAAATGTGAACTTAAATTGCTACACGTAGAAAAAGCCTTGTTGCATATTTCACAAACATGAGGCTTTTCCTTGGTATGAATAAGTAAATGTTTTTTTAAGGTACTACTATCAGAGTGAGCCTTGTTGCATACTACACAAACATAAGGCTTTTCCTTAGTATGAGTACGTAAATGTGTTTTTAAGGAACCACTGTGACGGAAAGCCTTGTTACATATTTCACAAACATGAGACTTCTCATTGGAATGAATTCGTAAATGAGAATTTAAATAATCACAACGAGTGAATGCCTTGTTGCATATTTCACAAACATAAGGTTTCTCATTGGTATGAATTCGTAAATGTTTTTTTAAACTATCAATACGAGAGAATGCCCTGTAGCATATTTCACAGATATGAGACTTTTCCTTAGTATGAATACCTAAATGTGAATTTAAACGACTAGGGTGATTGAAAGCCTTGTTGCATATTTGACAAACATAAGGCTTTTTCTTGCTATGAATACGTAAATGTTTTTTAAAATCACCTCTTTGACTGAAAGCCTTGTTACATATTTCACAAACATGAGACTTTTCCTTGGTATCAATACGTACATGTGATTTTAAATGACCATTGTGAGGAAAACCCTTGTTGCATATGCGAGGCTTTTCATTAGGCAGATTACTCAAATGACGTTTTACGATAACATTTACAGAGGCAGCCATCTTGTTAGATTATAAAACTGAAAATCTGAGGAGAGATCACATAAATCCTTAACTTATTTTAAGGGACGAGAAGAGGCCAGGTTGCATTATATCTTTGAGGAAAGCAGTTTATAACTATACAACTTTGCAGGCTATTACTCTTGAATGCAATACAGAAATTGGAAATCTAGCTGAATATTGCATTTTTAAAAATAAGACTATATTAAAATATTTTCTGTTAAGTTTGCTGAAAATATTCTTAAATATATACAATGATTACAAAATTAAATGTACATGGAAATATTCTCTCAACTAAACCTACCTTCTCTACTGCAATTTAAACAAAACTTAAAAGGCATGTCACAATACCTTTAATAAATGATTTCCCACAGCACAATTTAGAAAGGACAAGGACCAACTTATGTTCTATAAAACAATAAGCTTGCAGAGAGTGATAAATAACACATTATCCTTTTATGATTGGAGAATGATTGGTCTGAAAAAAAAATTCTTCAAGAAAGCAATACTTTTGGTGATGAGCCACATAATTTTAAGCAAATTATTAGCAAGTAGACAGAGACCTTTGAAATTGAATACATATCTTTTCTCCAATTGGATGTTTTAAAAACTTATGAGGCTTTAAGTATGAAAAATTCTGTTCAAACTTTATATGACTAAACTGCTTTTCCATGAGACAACTTATACAAAACTGTTTCAGACTTTTCATTTTTAAAGGGAATCAGCATCGTTCAAATGAAAATATATTGACAATTTTTATGCGGAAATGTCTTCAATAATTTCTTTCTATAGCTAATGATGTACTCTCTTTAATGAGTGAGAAAATAATAGTTTGAGATCCAAAAATGTAAATTCCCAAGACAATCTTTTCAACTTCCAATAAAAGACCTTCCACGTCAAACACAGAAAACTTTGCTAAAACACTCCATATTTATGTATTTCATCTACTTTTCTTTAAAAAATTATATATATATATTTTTTTTTTTTCATCACAGCTAGTATTTTTTCCATGCCTCTTACTTTCTTCCTTTTGTTGGTTTGATTCTGGAATTTTATACTTGTCTAAATTCCCTATTCATCTGAAAATAAAAAAAACCCATCAATATCAATATTGAAAAAACCATAGTATAATTGGAATACATAGTTAAACGACAAAACTACAAAGTTTCCAATTTCCGCATATTTCAGAGAAACAATACCTCTTTTGACATTTTTTTCTGCACTTTTTTATACCATTCAGAACATTCAATGGCATTTTCAGTCTTCTAATGCAAATACTTACTTAAAATTTCATGAGAACAATACTTTGTGCACACTGATTTCACAATATATCATGCTACATTTGATTGACTCAAATAATTTCCATTTACAAGATTATTTCATTTGAACTGTCCCTATCCAAAAAGGATCCACATTTTCTAAAAAATATTTTGTTTCACCTAAACTTGGCAGGTTTAGTTAAATAGAAAATATACAAATTTGCTTGAAAAATAATTCTATCTTGTTTTGAAATTTAAAATAAAGCAGATGTATAGCAATTTTTGTAAAAAAAGTGTCAAACATTATAAAAGTTGTAATTTTTTTTAAAATCAAAGTGAATAAATACTGTCAAAACAGCAATGTGATGAAATTCAAATTTGGATGAAACCTGTTTTGAGGTAACTTTCCAGATGAGCTTGCTAAGCTTCCACATCAATTATATGCTATTGGCTTTGCAACTTTGTTCAAAATTACAATTCCAAATTTGCAAGCTATTTTGTTTGTCATTGTAAACATGGCTGAAAAAAGAATTTCATTGACTATGCTGTATCTCTCAGCAATGTGAGCAATTAATTGGAAGTGGAGTCTAGTGAAATATATTGAAGGTTTATCCTCGAAGAAAACCCTACAGAATCTATCAAAAAATTCACTGAAGTTGCAACTAAAGCTCAGTTTCTAAAAGAAGTTTTTCGTTTAAAAAACAAAAGAAAACACAAGGGATTTTCCAATCAAAAAAGATACGGCTGTTCTTGAAAATTTACAATAATATGAAAAGGAAATGACATACACGTTAAAAAGTTTGATAGGTAAAATATATAGGGGCTGATAAAAATTCGATTGTCTTCCAAAAATTACAAGTCCTAATGGGATTTTCTGAAATATAAGGCTGAATTTTAAAATAAAAAATAACTATACTAAATAATAATTTAAAGCAGTTACTGCTTATAATGAATTTATGCCTATTTCACTCAATACATCTAATATTCAATTTTGCATATATTGTTAATAACATTTTTAAAGTAAAAAGGGCAAAATTAAGGTTTCTACAAAGTGATTAAATTTTAAAAAATATATATATATATAAGACTCTTTAATATAGGTCTATAAAAAATAATCAAATTATAAAAAATAATAAATATTTTCAAAAATATAGGTGTTTTTTTCAGGTTATCTATAAGTTTTATGAAACAAAATTCTGATGTTGATAAATTTTTCTCATGAATCCCAGATATTCTATAATTCCTGCTATAATATACCCAAGATAGTATCCACAAACGATATTTACATGTGTGCTATAATATAAAAATTATTTATAAAATAAATTATATAAAGGAGTAGTACAGAGGGTATTTTAATACTAATATGTTTTAGGTACTTTATGTTAAGACGAAAAGCATTGTGTGTTATAAAAATAATGTAATTTTAAAAAATTTATTCAAAAAAATTAATTTGTGATTTAGGTGTCACCTACCCAAGCATTATATTTAGGAACTGGGAAATAATTATGCTTGCATTTATTTTTTCCACAAAATCGAGTGTTGTAATTTATGTCTATTGAAATTATCTGCAGTCACAATTCATATTCTGCATTTAGTTTGTTTTTATATTTTATTTTGTAGCCACTGATGTTGAGAAATATTTTTCATTCAAATACATTGTTCTGAAATGTTTATAAACATGAGAGAAATTCTGTGTATTTTGCATGAATTTGCGACCTAAAATTTAGGAGCTGTTCTTGCTTGAATATAGATTTTAATGTCTAATCTTTTAATACGTCAATAAGTTGTTCCCTCTCCATTACATGTTTTCAACTACAAATGAAAAAAGAAGCATTTTCAATTAGAAAACTATTTAGTTGTGGAAAAACATTGCACTAACGAGTATAAAATTGCTTTGTTGCATCCGGGATAGCAAACAATAGAACATAAATAATCCAGTGCGTAGTACATATAAAGAAAAAATGCTTTGAATATTCTTTCAATACAGTACAATTAACCTTTTAAATGCCACACTATGATTGAAAGGTAACAAGCTAAATTTTGATAAAATCAAATTAAAATTGAAACATAAGATCTATATAAAAAATAAAAAATTTTTTTTTTTTATCAAAGATTTTTAGCATGTTTTAAAAATGGAACATTGGCGGGTACCATTTAGTTTTTCACATGTTTTTTAAAAGCATGACCATTGACATTTTAATTTAAAAATCAATTATTATATGCATTTATAAGAAGTAGTATCTAAACCAGAGGTGGCACTAAACATTTCCACATGGGGTTTCATCACTCCATTGAAGGGGAAGGCATAATACCTGACAAACCATTAAAATTGGCCTTAAAAGTCTAAAAATTAAAATGGGGGAAGAGAACTAATAATTTGCTTGTGAACGAGAAAAATCTATCATTTTTTCCCTGTAAAATTTTTTTAAATGTACCCCCTGCAGGCGCCATCTCTGAAGTAAACTTTTAAATATAATTCCAAAATAAAACAGATTAATCTGAAAACATAATTTATAAACAGGAATTTATACATTTACAGAAAATTACAATCACTTATTGAAATACACTCAATAAAGGAAAATATCAGTAAGATAAAGAAATAACCTTCATATCAAAATTTTCAAAGTAATAGTATAATAAAGAAAAAAATAATAATAAAAGTACAAAAAAATACAGATTTACCAAAGTTCTTTAAAATGAGAAATAAAGACAAAATATATTATTGTTGTTTTTATATGTATTCTTTTATGTGCCAAACTATTTTTAATGTCCATGGTAGTTAGGAAAACATTTCTCATGCAATTTTTTTTTCGCGCTTGAGGCATTTTTTCATTGTGTTTTCCTGACTTACACAATGCCATGTTTAGCGCATTGCTAAATAGATTACAATACCATTTTTTTTGTTTCTAAACAGAGGCCTATATGTTCCAAGAATTAATCAAGTAGTAAATCGACAACCTCCCAGTCCCTCAATGTACATTTTTATAAGATTTGGTTGACAAATATCAATTTTCTTCTTTTGTGCATGGCAAAATGCCTTGGTTTTAGTGACAGGCTCATATGTTACATTATTGGATGCTCTAGTTACTATAGCACTGTCTTTCTAAAGGCAAATGTACACTTGTCCGTCACTTCGGTAATTGAAATTATCTGTGTGCCATTTTTTTGCTTGCTTTGGAGATTTCAAAGGGCATCTTCCAGCACGACTATCTCAAATTGTGCCAGTTGCTTTAAAATTCTTTTTAGACAGTTCCGTTAACAGTTTATGTAATAAAAAAATTGTCAAAGAACATTCCATGCTTGTCGGGACTTTCAACACTGGATAGAAGTTTCAACACTACTCTAGATCCAAGAGGAGAGTTTTCCATTTCCAGTTTTTTCCACAATAAATTCTCACGGAGTAAGGATAGCCACTGCTGGAACACAACATCCATATTTTATATCCAAACCTAATCGGCTTGCCTTTGATAAACATTTTGGCTGAATGGTGACCGTAATAAGCGACCATTGATTCATCTATACTCAGTTTAGAATGAAAGATGTTGAACTGCTGAAAAAAAATTTTTTTCAAGTTCTACATAAAAAGGAGAAATTTTTCCCCATTTTATCTCCAGATGTCAACTTATTATTGAGAATATAAAAGAATTTTTTTCATCTTTCTGAATCTACTTCTAGGCATTACAGTAGAAACAATCGGGACTGATAAATCGTGTGTGCTTCAGTATAAATCTTCTCCAGGTACTTGGTGATATCCACTAAATAAAAGTAACACACAGTGAAGTAACACTAATAAAGAAACACGCAACATCTAACTATGATGCACATGCAGTTTTGCTGCAGCTGAGAAATTCACTTGAGATTGTTCAGAAAGGGAGGGGGGAGTTAAGAGAGGGATCTGAAAGGAAAGTCAATAGTCATAAATATCTTCTTCCAACACATACTTAAAGTTTTAAGCATTTAGAAATCTTTTCCCGCTCTTCTATGAATTGTAAATGAAATAACCGTATTGTGTTAAAAAGTATACCTTTACACGCCAATGTTCCATCTTTGTGGGGAACATTGAAATTTCTTACCCAATAGTAAAAAAAATAATAATTTTTATGATATTTTGCAGTCTATACTTAAAATGATCCTTTTTAATTACTTTTACCAAATAATAAAAATACTTTTTAAATTTTGAATTTTAGATGAAATTTAGAATTTTGCCCAAACAAAAGTTAAAAAAAAAATAAATAAAAAGGAAAATTTAGAATTTTTTTTCTTAGAGAGAGACAATTTACTTTAGCAACAGTATTTCAATTCCAAAAAAATAATCCATATTTTTTTGTCTTCAAAATAATTTTTACGGAACAATGAATAAAATTGAATTTTTCAGAAAATTTCAAAATTGATGTTCCAATAATGGAACATTGGCGCGTGAAAGGTTTAAGTTTTTAAAAGGTATTACTAAGTAAAAAAAAAAGTTATGTATATATAGAATTTTCAGTTTTAATGACTGGGATGAATTTTTCAGATACTTGTAGATACTTTATACATACCTCATCGAAAATGTTTTGCATGAACATTTATAATCTCCTTTTCGATTTTTTAATGCGACTTGTGGAACCCTTGAGAACCGTAGAGTTCTGTGGAACAGAGTTTGATGGCCACTGCTCTGTATGAATGCTGAAGAGAATGAAACAGTATAATTCTTCATGAATAAATAAATTTAAAGGAAGAATAAGTGAATTAAAAGCAGTGAAAAATTAACTTTCATGTGTTAATCAGTTGTATTAAAAATGACAAACAGTATGACGCAATTTTATTTTTATTAAATGGATATATTACCATAGAATATTATATATTGTATTTTTGAAATTTAGCTTACATAAAATTTATAATTAGATCATAATATTCTTTAAATAACATGTAAAAATAAATTATATAACTGGTGAGTATTACATCTTTCGGAGTAAGTGAGTACAGGGTGCCACAGTTTTTTTTAAAGAGAGTTTAAAGCAATATTGATCAATTACTCTTACTTCTATAAAGAAATTAGTTTTGAAAAATTGTTGCCAAATCCGATTCAATTTTCTAATGTATGTTTTTGAAAGAAAAAAAGTTCACTATATTTTTGCCTATTTTTTCCTAATGGTACCTCCAAGGAAATACTCTTTAAAAGCAAGATTGTTTTTTTTTTAATTTTTGGTCAACCGAGAACAAAAGTAAATAAGTTGTCTGCAATTTGTATTCTTTCAAAAATTAAATAACATCATTACTTTTGAGAATTTCACTAATCAAATTGATTTAAGATAAAATTTTTTACTACTTTATTAACTGATTCTTTAAAAATGTCATCCTTTTGCCAGCCATTCCTTTCAAAAAAACTTTTGGTTTATTGCTAATTTCCAATATTTCCCACTTTGACACAATTTCTTTATTCTCTCTTTTTTTTCCCTTCAAATCATCTCATCAACTTTTCTTAGAATGCACCACATTTAAAAAGAACCAATTGCAGAGGGAAACTATTATACATAATACATATATTTTAATAGACTCAATACCATGCATTCAACTGTTAAATGCCTCACAATGAAAAGCATTCAGCAAAAAGAAAAAGGATATTTTTAATAACAATAATTTTAAATTTAAGACATAGAATGAAATTAAAAAGAGAAAAGAGTAAGAGACAAATGATATAGCTTTTAAAATTATTGAATTAGGTTGCTAATATAAAAACAAAAATAAGAAATTAAATGCAAATTCTTTCGAACATTCATACCAAGATTCTATCAATTCTTCCATACAAAAAACAATCATTACTTTTTTTACATTTCATTCAGAAGAAAATCTACTTGTCATGTTTTTAAGAAGAAAATGTAGTTTCTAAAATTGTTTCCACAATGAAAACTGAAAAAATGTAGGTTTTAAAGTGCAACATTGGGGGGAGGGGAGAAATCTAATATGAATGCTTTAGGCTGAAGAAATAATGATCTCCATTTCTCTCAAACACAAATTATTTACACGTTTTCGACATCTACACCGAAATATTTTCAAAGCGTTCACTCATTCATAGGGATTGCAAAATCGGACCAAAAGTTCAATACCGGTATTCGGTATTTTTAAAGTTTTGATACCGAGATACAAGGTTTTAATACCGGTAGTAGAAATTTTAGAAAGATAACACAGGTGTTTCTTTGTTTTATATTTGCCAGTTTTATTAGAGAGTGTAAATATCACAAAAAATAATGTGTAACTTATAAATTATAACAATATATAAAGAATAAAAAAGTAAAGGAACATCTTATTTAAAACACAAAAAAAGTGTCAATATCACTATTCAATCTGTGGTCATATAAATAATGAAACCAAACTGAAGTATTATGAACCGATTTTTTTTATGTTCTTTAAATTTAATCTTATTCATTATTATGGGTTATTATTTAATGTATACATAATAAATCTGAAAAAATATTTTGAACCCTAAAGTATGATATGCAAATACAATGTCAATAACAAACTCAACTATTTAAAACATATTGAAATATTAAGCACTTTCTTCACAACTACAACCTTGTTTTCACGTATACGAATAAGACTATGAATCCTGCATGTGTGCAGTATTGCTCTGAAGTGTAATAGGATAGTGTTGGTCCGCCTCCATGGATGATTCACCTATTTTATCACTTCTCTTGATTGACGATGCAACTTTGTACTCACAGTCTATAATTAACTTAGCTCATTAAGGAGATATAAAAACAAAAATGTATACTATTTTGCTATGTTGGCGATCCCCGAACATAAGGTGGAGACAATTAAAATTTTTTCGTAAATACCAAAAGAACAGTATTTAAACTTGTGAATACCAGTATTACAAAATTGTACAAATAGCTCAAAATACCAGTATTCGGTATCCCAGTATTGCAATCCCTACTCATTCACAAAGCAATCATTTCTTTCTTACCTCTTTCATTCAAAAGAAAAAATATCCATTCGTCAAGCTTCAAAAAAGAAAAATGTGGTTTCCAAAATGTCTTCAAGAAGAAAACAGAAAAAACATTGCTCTTCTAAGATACAGTAGTAAGAAAAAATATGTGTGGTTCAAATTTAATTTTACTCGGCGCATCTTCCTTTCTCTTACTAAATATTCTTTCTGCAGTTGTTTCATTCAAAAAAAAAAATCCCCACGTTTCTTCGTTTTCAGCTTTCTAGAAAAATCTCTTACAAACCTCTGCAGATCAGTATCACTGAAAGAATGACCAGTGTCCAAAACCTGAAAAAATATAAAACATCCTGTCCACACAAGTAGGGTTATTATTTCCCTAAATTTTACAGGGTTGCAATATTGTAAACTGAATGATGAAAAATTTGACAAAATAAGAGGGTTGTGCTAGGATTAAACCAAATATTGAATAAAAAGTATTCAACAATTCTAAATCAAGAAATTTAATGTTAAAAAGCTTTAAAAGAACAAAAAATATGTAGGTCTATTTTATAAAAAAAAACACATTTTTATAATATAACTATATAGTAAAAATTTTGTAAATATTTGTAATGTAAATATTTTTGAAATGAAATGAATGACTTGGTAAATAATAACAGTTTTTAACTGTCCTAATTACGATAAAATCCTGCATATAACACACACCCATACTTTCAAGCTGCAATTTAAAAATTTTAGGTATATTCACCATATAGAGTGTACCCCTTTTTGCAAAGAAAACTGAAATGTGCATATACAATGCTCTTATGTTTTGAAGCAATTTATTCGAGTTATTTTCTCAAGCTTTTGCAAAAATAGAATACTTTTAGAACTACAACCTTTTAAGTTCATTAAGAATGTCACTTCTTTTAAATTTACAGTATTTCGAAATATGTAGAAGCCTATTTTTTTATGCTCATCTTTTATTTTTAAAGCTCCGATTTTTATATCCAGCGTATAACGCGCACCTGTAAATTTTTATCTTACTTTTGCTGTTAAATGTGCACTTTATACGCTGGATTTTATGGTACTCTGAATTTATAAATGAAGATAAATATATTATCATAGATTATTCCAATCTTACAAAAAATATAAATTCTTTGAACATAAATAAAAAGATACAAATTTTAGATTAATGATTTCAAATAATATTGCTGTTAAAACACAAATTACAAAATATATCAAAAATTTTAACGCAACAATTGCATGAAAATAAACAATTCCTATTAAAACTTCAAAGGTAAATTTTAGATACACAAGTTTTTCTTCACTAAACAAGATTTTTGACCCAATTATATTGAATTTTTCCTACACTGCATCTCTAAATATAAAAGGTCTACTAAAATAAGGCATTTATTCTTCCTTCCAACAGACAACCAAGGTAGTATCTTTATTTGAAACTCCTATTTGAAAAGATGCATATTCCCACAAATGTGACCAATAAAATAATAATCTGTTCTGAAAAAGGGCAGTTACATATATAGTGGCTCACCAAAATCTTACATTTTGCAATAAAACAAGGATAATGAAGATATATATAACGTCTATAAAAGGAGTAAAATTCAATATATTTATAAATTACCTGAACATTTTTATTCTGTAACTGTGCACAATATTTATCAAATAATTAAACATTTTATTTGAAAACTATTTAAACTTTAAAACACAAGAATACTGTCTGTTATGTTTTTCTTTAGTTCAATTCTAGGGTGGGTGATACTAAAGCTAATCCTTCTATAGTTTATATTGTCAAAATAAGAATAAATTATAATCAGTTAAAATCAAATTGTTAATCACATTGACCAATGGTACACAAAAATACAATCTCTTATTAATAAACATGTATTATATTCTATGTCACATATGAAAAAAAAAGATGTTCTGAAAGCTCCTACTACTAATAAATGTCATAATTTAAATCAAAGACATTTCAAAATAATTAATCCTTTGATTAATTTTCAAAACATAATTCTTAATCTTAAGTAATTTATATTATAAAAACAGAAAAATAATACAAGATATGTCTATTGTTTAGCAAACTTTGGTACATAAAAAACTTTTTAAAAAAATAAATATATATATATATATTGTGAACTAAATTACACAGTATTACATTTATAAAAACATAAAGATATTAAGATTATAAGTATTTAAGACAAAAAATTACAACAAAAAGGGCTGTTACATCAAAACAGGAGAGATTTTAATATATAAATTTTGCAATTATTTACACAATTTTTCTAAAACAAAAGAGTGAAAATTATTACAGCATTGCTTGAATTTACAAATTCCTCAGATTTCAAATACATGCTCAACTTATGCATTTGTACATTATTTACAGGAAACAATTCATAGCATTTAAAAATTTATTGTAATAAATTCACTGTTAAATTTATTTGAACATTACTTATCAGCATTCTGACCAAATAAAACCACTGGCTCCATTCAATTTTCAGACAGTGTTCACTTTCATATAATTGTTGTTTGTAACCCTTGAAGTATAGAAATTTAAAATTATGCCCCACAGTAAAAAAGTTACTCTTTTTAATTACCTTATATATTCAAAATTTTCTTTCTGAATGTTCGTTATACGCAGGATTTTACAGTAAATTACTTTTATTATTTTAACATTTATGATACACTATCTATTGAAAAACAATTCATTTAAGGGTTTGCTGTATATATTATCCAAGATTAATATTCACATTCATAAATCAGGGATCATTTGGTGCTAGTTCGACATCACGAGGCACCAAGCGCTGCTTACCGCGATCAAGGAATCACGCCAAGCAACGCTTGTGTTGTTGCACGCCTTCATTGGTCAGCAGGTCCATAAAGTCGTACACTTTCAGGAAGTCAACACCAGCAAGGGTTTGTCTTCTGATCCTGTTTGGGTAGCCCCATTGGGGATGTGAGCAGGCGGGCCGGCTCAGAAGAACAGTTCGTCCATCTAAAAGCTCTTGCATCATTCGGAAAATTTCATTGTTTGATATGGCCATTTGAAAGCGGGCTAGAAGAGTTTGATCCGTCTTGAAAAAACCGTGAGCCGGGGCCTTCGGGACAAACACATACCAATGGTGCTCTGGGGGGGGGTAATACAACGTCTTTTTCCCCTTGTTTTGTTCTAGAGAAAACTCCAAAAGGGAGTGGTGCTGAGGCTCGGTCCCCGCAGGCGCCACCCTTTGGCCAAAATGTCCCAATCTCTTTTCCCCCTTAGATTATGTGAGAGGAATCCACTGAATGAATTTGAGGGATGGGGAAAGATGTATTAACCTTTGTGAGTATTGACACTCCAACATTATTTTCACATTTTTCCATAGACAAGTGCTGTTTGCACTTTATCGACAGTATCCAAATCATTTTCCATTTTGAAGAGATGCAAGGAACCAAGGGCCTCTTTAAAAGGCAGCTTACTGCGAAACCGTTTGGGTTTCTCCCTGGGTTCTTAAGATATGGTCGGTTTTGGTCAACGCTTTGTCACGAAGGGAAACCAAGATGACGGCCAATATCAAATTATCAGGGAAAATAATTTTTAAAAGTTTTTTAAATACCAAAATATTTAAAAAAGGAATATATGAAGAGATTAAGAATAAGCAAGATCCATCAATAAATAATGAATAACAATGTAATATAATAAAACGTTACATGTACTAATAATAATAGGCAGTTAATAATCTTATGATTTAATAGTAATTATATATTATATTCATATTGTATGATTCAATTACCTGTTACATATATTTTTCACGGATATCCAACTATAGTGATTCTTCAAAAGAAGTCTCAAAGCCAAAGTATTAAACCATTATATAACATCTTTAAAATCAAAACAGTAAGTTTGAACTTCACAGGAGACTGGATCGATGACTCAATCCTCCACTCCCTATCTTGAAACTACAATATTGCTGGTGTTAGCTTGGCTCGGTTGGAGGAGGAGTGGTACATTAAGGCAAGGATCAATGGGGTAGCTGGCTTCGGCTATTGGAATTGAGCATTGCAATTGGTTGTAGAGTAAGCTTGCAAAATCAAAACACGTCACCAAATGCCGTTATATACAGCAGGGGTGGCGAACCTTTATAGATCCATGTGCCATTTTTTCTGAAGAAATGTTTAGTGAGGTATAGACGCTCCGTCAAATAATTTTGACTTGTGATTATTGAAAAAATAATAAAACTAAATACTAACAACTCCCAACTCTATTACTACGAAAAAAATTCCTTTTAGTAAATGTTAGTAAAATAGTAGTAAATAATATTAGTTAATAATAGTAGTAAATGCTTTTTAGTTTTATACGTGTAATTCAAATTATAAAGTAACATTAGTTTGACCTCTGTTGCTGATGATAAATATCATAGTAGGCTTGTAAGATGTAATTTTTAGTAGAATTCATGCTGAATTTGAGTCATCTGCCAAACGGTTTCTTAGCAATTAATTATTTTGCTGTGGTTCACTTTTTTTTGACAAGAAGATTTGTGATTTGTTTCAAAATACCGCCTTACAGATGATGTTCTGCAAAAGGTTCCTTTCTATTCCAGTATGTGGCCGCGGTAGCCTAGTTCAAGGTATCTGATCGTGGCTGACGTATTACGAGTTTGAGCCCAGTACTACTAAAGACCCACCGTGTAGGGGAGCGATGCACGTTAAATCTGTCGAAAGCTTAAACGTCCTTCCGTTGGTGTAGTGTGGTAGTAACGAGAGAGGGGTGCCAGCTCAGGTGTCGTTCTCGTCACTTGACCAGGGTTCAAAATTACGAGGTCCGTTGCCAAAAGCCCTCGTGTAGCTGAACAGTGTGACGCTAATATTCATTCACTCACGCTATTCCAGTACATAAAACACACCGTTTTGTCGCTTTTACTAATTATGCCATGTTTCTCGGGAAAACTTCAATATCGTGGGCTGGGATTTTCTGCTGCCAAATCCTCTTTTCTAGCCAAAGGTCAATCACCAAAGTTGAGTGAGTGAATATTAACGTCGCACTGTTCAGCTACACGGGGGCTTTTGGCGACGGACCACGTAATTTTGAACCATGGTCAAGTGACGTGGACGACACCTGAGCTGGCATCCCTCCTCCTCCTTGCTATCCTAACTACCACACCACACCAACGGAAGGACTTTTCCCAGCTCTCGACAGATTTAGTGCATCCCCCCTACTCGGCAGTCTTTAATTGTCGGGCTCGCTCTAAAAACAGGCTCGATCCAATACCTTGACCACTCGGCTACTGCTGCCGTAGGTCAATCACCAAGGCGTATCCTTGAGAGGAACCGGTTTGCAGTAACCATATCCAATATGTTTCTCCTCACGTTAAACTCCGCTTAGTAATACACTTTATTTCTGATATTCGACTTTTTTTAACGCTGATGTTCTCTGGAAATATTACCAGTGTAGTTTCAGCAGTAGTTTTAACGATTTTTCGAATTCACTTTGAAAAATTTTTTTAAAAAAAAAAATCAGATTAAAAAATTTATAAACTTGTCAACTTAGTTAAACTTTTAAATTTTTTTTTCCAAGCAAAGAATTTTTGTCATTTAAATACGAAGATAAATCACATTATTTTTACAAATACAAGACGTAAATATAAAATTACACGTAGTTTTAATTTTTTGCCTGTTCTAAGGAAGTAAATATTTATCTAATCCAGAAATTTCGTAAATGTTATTATTCTAAATCTTTATTTGTTTTATCTCTATCTCTCATTATCTTAATTTCTAAAGGAGATAATCACTCATGTTTTTCGAAATATTCAAATACTGTACTGCAGTGCTTCTCTAACTTTCAATATTGGCGACCCAATTTTCAGTTATAATTTTTATCGCTCCCCCCTTCCCCCGATACAAACAATAATGTATTTACTGCAATAAAAATGCACTTTGACGCTAAGGTTACAATGCGATCTTAATTATAAACCGTATAAGTATTAAATATTGTACATGTTACTTTTAAGTAATATATATTTTAAGAAAATTACTTATATAAAATATACATATTACTTACTTATGTTATTTTTCTTTAATTTTTAAATTGGAACAGATCGCAAAATAATATATTTAAAGATTTATTTCCTTCAGCATCCATTTCTAAAAGTACAAATGTCATTAGAAAAATATTAGTCTTTGTTGCTCTCTATCATATCCATCACATTTGGCATTATCGGGAACGTTTGCGTGAGTCTGGGCAACTATCGGACGTCCGCGCAAAACATGTAAAAATGCTTCTCGTATAATTCCAGCCAGTTTTGGTCCACTTGATACTTCTATAGCTATCGAATCTAGCTTGAATGTACAATTTTTAATTTGCACGTTAACCCTTTATCGACCGACGGTACTTATAAGTACCACTCACTTTAAAATTATGTAGAATAACCATTTGTACGAATATTCTGACGATATTTAGCAGGAATATTCTTTGAAATTCACTCTTCCAAGATATATGGCAGTACGGGTTCTATGATGAGTATTTTAGAGGAAAAGTTGAACAGTTTTATAGGAGAAATTGTGTTTTCAGCTGACTGCGCGTTTTCAGCGGATTGCGAGGGGATTATCACATTTTTGTCCCGTAAAAATAGTTTGTAGTGTACTTTCGTAATACCGGATGATCGTTATTCATAATAATGGATCGTTATTCATAATAATGGATCACTCTTACTCATAGTAACAGATTCTTGATCCTTACGTCTTATTGGCTATTAAAACCTACTATTGATTTTCATTGGTCAGAAGAAATGTCTTCTGGCATTTCTTCTGTTTTCCCAGAATTCCACTCTGACGAAGGGAATATATATACTCCAATTTAATTATTTGTTATGTTGAGAAATAAAGTTTATTTTTATAAAATCACTACAATTTTACTTGGCCACTCAACACAACACACCAAAATGGTGACCCGTTCTTTGAATATAAAATTTTAATTAAAAAAAAAATTTTTTTTTCAACGTTGCCTGTGCCTTCCGTAAATATGGAGGATATTTCAGCGGTTAAAATTCCAGCTTTTGTTTCATCAGATCCTGCGCTATGGTTCGGGATGCTTGAATCAACCTTCGAATTGGCAGTTCCCAAGCCGATAACAGACGAACGCACAAAATATAATTATTGCGTAGCTCATTTATCTCCCAATGCGGCGATGGCAGTTCGAGACGTAATTCTTTCACCGGGGAGCACAAATCCATATTCAAAATTAAAGAGGAAGTTATTGCCCGATGCGGTGAAAGCAAAAGCCAGGAAATTCGCCGACTATTAGCCGGAGAGCAGCTGGGAGACAGAAAACCATCGGAATTATTTCGAGTGATGCAACGGCGATCAGAATCGCACAACGTGACGGATTCACTTCTTTTGGAATTATTTTACAGCAGTTACCACCTAATGTGCAATCCATCCTTGCAAGTATTCAACCCCTTACAGCTCAAAAAGCTTCAGAGGTAGCTGATCGTATTTTAGAGGTCACACCTGTACAGGTAAGTGCTGTATCAAAATATTCCAGTGCTAATTCTGATGATAGTAGTGAATCAAAACTCCTCAAAGAGTTAAAACTTTTACGAGAGGAAGTGAAAGAACTTCGACGATCGAGAAGTTTTTCTCGAAATCGTTTCAATTCTCGCAATCGCGGAAAGAGTCCTAAGCCAGCAGCATCAAATTTATGTTGGTATCATAATAAATTTGCCACAAAGGCAAGAAAATGTATTCAGCCCTGTTCTTTCCAGGAAAACTTGAACGGGCGGGGAGTAGGCCCGACGTATGCCTTGCCTTCGACTTCCTGTCGCCTTTTCATTCGCGATCGTAAATCCAACATTTGTTTTTTAGTTGATACTGGAAGCGATTGCTCAATCCTTCCCGCAAATAAAACTCAAAAACAATCTTCTCCACTTCAAACTTTTATTGCTGCAAATGGTACACCCATTCAAGTGTAGGGCGTAAATTAATGTCAATAGATTTAGGTTTAAGACGAAATTTTGTCTTTCCATTTTTTATTTGTAATGTGTCTAATGCTATTATTGGTGCAGATTTCTTACATTATTTTAATTTAAAACCTGATTTAAGAAATCGTAGTTTATTTGATACTTCTACAAAATTAAATTGTCATTGTATTGTTAGAAATTCTAATATTTTCTCAATTAAAACTCATGTTATTGATAATGATTTTTCTAAATTGTTGAATGATTTTCCTAATATTGTAAAACCACCTTGTGCAAACCAAACAGTTAAGCATAATGTAGTTCACTATATTGATACTTTTGGACCTCCTGTTTGTGCTAAACCCCGTCGCATGGCTCCAGACAGGTTAAAAATTGCGAAAATGGAATTTCAGCACATGTTGGATTTAGGCCACATGCGCCCATCCAGTAGTAATTATTCCTCCCCATTACATATGGTTCCTAAAAAAGAAAGCAATGATTGGCGCCCTGTTGGCGATTTTAGAGCATTAAATGCTCAAACAAAAAAGGATAAATATCCGATTCCTAGCATTCTTGATTTTACAAGTGAACTACATGGGGCAAAAATATTTTCTCACATTGATCTTGTTAAAGCGTTTCACCAAATTCCGATTGCTTCCGAAGACATACACAAAACTGCTATTTGTACTCCATTTGGTCTCTTCGAAAGCACTCGGATGCAGTTTGGTTGTGTTTTCAGCTGACTGCGCGTTTTCAGCGGATTGCGAGGGGATTATCACATTTTTGTCCCGTAAAAATAGTTAATGTTAAAATTTAAGTGCCTTATTCTTTTTGTATGTAAATTAAGACCTTAGAAAACAATTTGACTCTTTATTTTAAGTGAACAGTGTGTATATAATTAATTTTACAGTTGAATATTTTTAATTAATTAGCTCTAACTAATTAAATTTCCCAAAGTTGAGTATTTTCTTTATGTATATCCCTTAATTTGAATGTAGTGATTCAAAAAAAAACACTATCCCATGAAAAAAAACTGCAGTAAATCATAATGCGGTCGATAAAGGGTTAATTGTAAAATTCACGGTAATTAAGTATTTACGGCAGTAGATTAAAACAAAATCATACATACATTTTTAAGTCGTAAGCGAACATTCAACGATAAAAAAGGATCAACAAGTACACAGACAAGCATGGTTCCGAAAATTAAATCCAGGAAATATTCGCAAAAATACTTAAATTTTGGATTTACCACTACTGAAGTAAATAATGAGAAAAAAAAGCCCCTGCTCGCGCGTTATGTGTTTTACAAATCTGAAGAACAGCATGTGAAAGTTGTTTTTAAAACCATGTAAACAATCATTTAGCCATGTTGGCAAAGAATTTTAAAAAGTATTTTCTTGTTGAGGACAACTTAGTAGCGTTACGAGTGGATTAGGGATCCATTTCAAAATACTCCAGAAGGGTTCTCAACTGCCGAAGAAATTTTCATAGATTTCACATCCAGTGAAAAATTAAAAGGCAATTTTGTAATAAATCGCTCTTTGAATTTTGGGTAGAGGTGGATGATGAAATTTCTGCACTGAAAACAAAAGCACTTCGTATACTATTACCATTTTCAACATCCTATCTTTGTTACACCGGATTTTCTGTGGTGGCTGCTTTGAAGACAAAATAATATCTCTGCTAAATATAGAGAAAAATAACTCTGAGTGTCAATTTCTGATATTAAACCTTCCTTTGAAAAACTTTGCTCTACAAGACAAGCCCATGGAAGTCACTAACAATTATTAAACTTGTTCTTAATTTAGTATTAAGAAATTAGTTATAAAATACCTTTTTCAGTACTGATACATTAAACGTATACTGACTGAAGTATACCGGCTCTCTTCGCACGAGTTCATTTTTTAAGAAAATAAAACATTATTCTTAATATATTAGCTGAACTGTAAGGAGAGTAACCTCCTCCCCCCCCGCGTGCATGACATTGTAGACAAAAATGTAAAATGATTTTTTTTAGATGAATGCTTATATTGTAAATAGATTTAAAAGAACTGTGTGTGTGTGTGTGTGTGTTGTGTGTGTGTGTGTGTGTGTGTGTGTGTGTGTGTGTAATTTTAAACCTCACACAGAACAAGTATTTAGAATTAATGTTAAATATTGAAAAAGAATATAAAATTCTGATAAAGAATAATTGTGTTACTTTTTAATATTTAAAGCGAGAAGACTCTTCAAAATGTTTTAACCCGGGAGCAGGCACGTACTCGATACTAACGTTAATGGTAGTGAGGGGTGACTCAGATCCCCACCCCCAATCATTTGTTTATAATTATCTTTACTGTACACGATAAAAATCGTAATTTCAGTGAATAATTTAATTAAGAGAAAGTATAATTACCAGCTTTCAAGGACTTTACAATTTTTCTTTGATAATTTGAGAAAAAAATCCAATAAAACTGAACTAAAATGATTCAAAAGTGCAAGACCTTAATAAAGAACACAAATCACAGAGACAATTTTCAATTATATTACAAGAATGTTATTTGCTGGCAAAGGTGTCATATTTTGTTCAAGTAATTGTAGTTTTACTGTGCTTTCATGATCGAGTGAGTGAATATTAACATCGCACTGTTCAGCTACACGAGGGCTTTTGGAGACAGACCTCGTAATTTTGAACCATGGTCAAGTGACGAGGATGACACTTGAGCTGGCCTGTTTTAACTACCACACCACTCGACAGATTCGACCACTCTTGAGCTCTCGACAGATTTAGCGTTCATCTCTACCCTACACGGCGGGTCTTTAGTGGTACTGGGTTCGAACTCGTGACACCTTTAGTGATCAACAAATAGCAAGTTGAACTTTTATTTCTTGTGTTTTTTTGACAAGGCGAACTGAACCTTGTGGTACACTTATGGCTTCATATTTTAGTTGATGGAGTTCTTTAGGAAGCATTTGAAAATTTTCCTTTCGTTTCATGTTTATCGTGGTTCTCAATCATGAATAATATGCATTCTTTCAGCAGATTCTTCCTTTGCTTGATCAATTTCATCTTCCTTCAATAGAGATCACAGATGCCCCGAGTCAACCGCTCCCGGGTTAAAAGTGTATTCAGAATATCTTTGGGTGGATGACTTGAGTACCCAGCTCTTTCCAGCTACAACCTCATATCAGTAGGTATTTGAGTGACTGTAATTGATTGACTTTTGCCCTTTGTTAATGTATTCAGAATAAAAATATGGATGTTCTAAAAAGAATTATGACGTTTTTCACTATGCTTTAATATTTGAGAATACTCATAAAAATAAATCTTGGCCAAATAATCCTTCATATCAATCAATCAATCCTTTTCCAAATATCATAAAACTCTATTATTTACAATTTCCCTAAACGAAAAACAGAAACATAAAAGATGGGGGACGGAACTAATATAGAACTAACTATACCAGTAAGTTGGAAGGTCAATCAGCAAATATATTATGCTGCCTGGCTGAAAAGTGTATCAAGTCTTCCTTTTCTTTCTACAGCTAATGTATAATATTTCAATAATAATAACACAGTGATGAATTTTTTTATCTTCCTAGAATTTTTCTCAGGGTCTGGGTTTCGTTTTTTCTTTTAAAGAGTAAATTTTAGGTTTAAAAAGAAAACGTAATGAAAAAAAATCTCTCTTCGAGGGGTTACAGCAAATCAAACAAAATGTTTTTTGATTTTTAAATCTGGTTTTGAGATCAAATATAGCTATTTGTTGACGTAATATTGTCAGATGATATACATAAATTACATCAGTGTAAATGTGTATTTTTTTCATCATGGAAAAAAGTATTTTGTTTTACTTCATTCCAGTTATTTTTTTTTTTTAAATCTATTTATTTTCGATATGCTCGCGCTCCCCTTGTAGGTTTATCACGTCCTCCCAGGGGGCGCTCCCCACACTTTGAGAAACGTTGCTGTACTGAATTTTCTCCTCCATTATATTTATTCAGAGCTGATTTATTATACTCAACAAAAAGATTATTTCATACTGAGTTTTTTTCCTATGTAATAGTTAAAAGATATAATTAGGAAGCGAATATATACTTGCAGTACGGTATTTTATATATTTCACATTTTTCATTGCTTTTCTCTCTTTTATTATTATTATTTATTATTTTTTTTTTAGTTTTTCAAAAAAATAAAAATTTACAAAAAAATTGTTGATATTGCATTAAGTTAGTGAATAGTATAAGAAAATTCACATTTCTGGTCCAGATAATAAAATCCCTTAAGTAAATGCGATGAAAATAAATCCAGAATTATCCATGTAAAAAAATCTATAGAATTCTTAACAACCGAAACATCACAACTCTTAGAAGAGCAGATTTATTGAGAGGGGTGACTGTCAAATGATATCTTATCTGTACCACTTGACTGAGCAGAAAATCGATCAATTAAGAGTTCACATTAGGGATATTAATATATTTATCTTAAATTACCATATTAAAATTTTAGAATTTAAAAAAAAAATTAAAAATATGTTAATGCTTTTTTGAAATTTCTTTATTCCTTATAATCCTACATGAATTTATTATTATTGTATCAACTTAATAGAACAGATTTCTTCAGTTTACTGTGTATTAAGAATATTAAACAATTAACTGAAATATGTTAACCTAGGAGGACTATTAAGAATTTTTCCAATATAGACGGTATATTTAATTCACGATTATTATTAAATATAATAATAGAGAGATCTGTATTTATTTTCAGGGATTTTAAAATAGGACAATTTTCACAATTATTAAAAAGAAATGTTATGCAACTTTCACAATCAATGTTTTAGAAAATTATTTTTAGATAAGAAATCAGATATGGGATTTTCTCTCGCACATTAGCAGATTTTCTTCTAAATATTCAGAACTAGTAATTTCGTCTTTCTTAATGAAATTAGTAAACAGTTGTTCGCGTCTAATTGTTTCATTTTTTTCCTTTCGTTGAATTGTCACTGCAATTTCTTTAATTTTACAAATTTTTTTAACTTGCAGAGTAATAATTTGTCTCGGATGGAATTCTTAAATATTCGAACTGATGTCTTCAACCGATTAGTGAAATTTTGTAACATCGTTAGTTTGATGAAATGCATGTTTTAATTTATACTTCCGATATTGTCACTCAGCTTAAAAGATATTTATTAAAACCTTAAAACGCATGATTGTTTTCCCCTCTGTTGACTTGAAGGAGGGAAGGTTCGTTCTGTACACTTGTTCTGAAGCAGTGACATTTAACCATCACGCCAAAACGATCAGTAACGCGTGATGTTGGTACAAAAGTTCATATAGATATCACACCGCCACAGACTTTTTATTCTGCCGAGCAGCTTATCGGATGGAGCTTAAGGTATCCGACTACGTTCGATACCGTGATTTTGCAAAGCGCATAAATGGATAATTTTCATGATATTTAATGTCACTTAGATTGGAATACATATATAAAATTGTTTTAAGGACATTTTGACAAAAAAAAAAAAATTATTTAAATACAATATTTTTGCAAAAAATTAACTTAGAATAATCTTTTTTCAAAATGTTCTCCTTTTGTGAAAAATGCTTCTATTATAATAATGTTTTGCCTGTATATAGCTCAGACCTCTCTACAGAGGTTCAACTAGAATTTTTGAAATATATAACTTAGAAGTGAATTTATGCATATTTTACGACAACACAGAGGGGAGCAATTTTAAGAAAAAAACGCCAATAATTATATTTCAATTGGTGGTAACTCTGAAAATAATGTGAATTTTTCAAAAATTCTAGTTGAGCCTCTGTAAAGGGGTCTGAGCTATATACAGGCAAAACATTATTATAATAAAAGCATTTTTCACAAAAGGAGAACATTTTGAAAAAAGATTATTCTAAGTTAATTTTTGCAAAATATTGTATTTAAATAATTTTTTTTCTCAAAATGTCCTTGTGAAGCAATTTTATACATGTATTTTAATCTAAGTGACACTAAATATCATGACAATTATCCATTTATGCGCTTTTTTTTAAAATCACGGTTCCGAACGTAGTCGGATACCTTAAAGAAGTTCCGATTTTTCGATGTTTTTAAAAAAGCCATCTAATTCTTTCTATCAGACTCAGACAAAAAAATAATTACATAGTCGGAAAGATCATATATTTCGCCATGATATGGTATAATTATTTTTACAAAATAATGGTATTTTCTATTTTTTACGATTTTTTCTAAAATGAGTCAAAATCGAAGTGTTTTATGAAAATGATTTCTAAATCGTTCCGTATGAATATTTTTCGTTTTAATAAATCAATATTCTGCACTAAAAAAAGTTCAGGCTTTTCTTTTTTATATATCGAATCATCATTTAAAAAATAAAATACCGAAAACTTTTCTTTTTACGATTTTCAAAAAATACTCTAATTTTTAATTAAACATCTAATAACTTCATCATTTTTAAAGATAATTCTACTAAACTCTTTGTTTTCGTATGTAGAATAGTATTATCTAAATTCTGTACAAAGATTGAAAAAATTGGCTTAAAATTACGGATTTTAAATTTTTTTGTGTGCGATTTTCGTTTTTAATATAGTACTATAGTAAAAGCAAAAAAAAAAAAAAGGTTTAATATTTTGATTAATTTTGCTTTGTCCAATGTTGTTTTGGTCTTACAGTGTTTTTATCCCCCCACCATTATCCTCTTGTTGAGACTCGAACGAAATATATATCACATGTACGTGGCCCGGCGGGAAAAAAGGTTGAGTACCCCTGAACTTGACTGTTCAAAATTAATCGGCAAACGACCTTGCAACAATGATGCGTTGAATGAAATGAACAGACTGAGAAACCTGTCCAGCGATAACTAAAAAGTAAACAAAAAAATTAAAAGTAAAAAACTTTTTTAAAAACAAGCTTTTATTTAAATGCGTTTAAAAGAATAAAATAAACTTTTCTTTTAAAAGTTTTTTTACTATCAAATTATAACGTCATTACACAATTTATGATATAAAAGCTTGTCGCGCGAGATATACCTGTATAGACAAACATGTAAATTAAATAACTTGATCTGAGATCGATTTTAATTTTTAAAATTGTCAAACTAAGTAAATACGAGTACTTAAATCTCGCGACAAGCTTTTATACACTGCTGGCCACCGTAAATGCAACACCCTGAAGGAAGCATGCAAATAACATGAAATTTACAACATGCATTAGCGGAGGTGAGATATGCAAATGATTAGAATTTCAGCGCAGACACACATCACGCGCGCCTGTGGCGCCACCTCAAAGCGCTATTTAAGGCTTGGAGATTTTGACGATTTCAAGTTCGGCAATTATATTTTTCTTGTAGTTTTTTCAAAAAACGATCAGTTATGTCTCGTAGAAAACAGCGATCAGCTTTTGATCAAGTATCCGAGTTCGACAGAAGAAGGATAGTATCCTACCGAGATTGTGGATTATCTTTCAGGGAAATCGGTGGTCGTGTTGAAAGAAAACAAACAACTGTAATGCGGATATGTAACCGTTGGATGCAGGAAAGTACGGCGGACCGACGTGGTCGATCGCATCCACCTCGGTGCACCACTTCACGTGAAGACAGGAAAATTGTGCGCATGGCAGTGACGAATCGCTCAGTCACATCACGAACCATAGCACAGCACATGGAGTCTGTAACGCATCATTCAGTGTCTGCGCGTACCATTCGACGCCGTTTACAGCAGAGTGGTCTATCCTCAAGACGTCCATTGCTTGGTCTACCCTTGACGTAGAACCACAGACGTCTCCGCCACTAATGGTGCGATGAAAGAAGGGTGTGGGTGGCAGAATGGAATGAAGTTGTGTTTACTGACGAGTCACGCATCTGTCTGCAACACCATGATGGTCGGATTCGAGTCTGGAGACACCGTGGAGAGAGGATGCTGAACAGCTGCGTTATGCACCGCTACACTGGTCCTGCACCGGGTATTATGGTATGGGGCTGTATTGGAGATCACTCTCGCACTCCTCTAGTACGCATTGCCAGTACTTTAAATAGCCAGCACGATACCTCCGAGGTGTTGGAGCCAGTTGTCCTTCCTTACCTTCAGGGCTTGGCCATAGCCATATTTCAACAACCCTCTCATCATAATTAATATAAGAAATAGAAAATAATGAAGTTGAAATTGCATAAAAATTAATTCGTTATCAAAAATACTAAAGTGCGCAAAACACGTTATGAAAAACCAACTGATCTTCCGTAGGACATTACAGCTGAACAGTGGCATGGAGAGCAGCTAATTGGATTGTAAAGGAATGTAAGTAATGAGTTCCACCTTTAAGAGGGAAAACAGAGGGCTGTGCCCTGCTCTGGTTGGTTCTTTCTTTTGCAAACTTCACTAGGTACACAACAGCAACTTGGAATATTGAGAGGACTAATAATGAAGTAAATGCCGTGAATCTCGTGGGGATGAGATATTAGAGCTAGTAAAAATGAATTAATTCACTTCTGATTCGTGAAAGATTGAATAAAAAATGTCTCTACAGGTCATGCTGAGTAGATAGCATGGCTCAGAAACACGATCTTATTCGTGCTGCCATCTATAAGAGAGATTGCTAACTAAATTAGCTAACGGCTTCTGTTAAGTAGAGAGAATTGTGTATCAAAGTACTCATGTGGCTTGTGGGGCAAAGTTTAGGATGATAAGATACCAATTATAAGTATCATCCTCATTTCCTGACGTTTTTAATTTCAGTGTGATTCTAGCAAAACCAATTATATATTCTCTAATATATTACTACACTTTTTACATAAACATTTACTTATTAAGATTTCCAACTAAAGGAAAATATTGGTGAGTGTTTATTTTTAAGATATTGGCTGTTAACGTAGCTCTTTGAAGCTACATGAGGGTCTTTGGAGATGGACCTTGTAATTCTGGAGGATGACCCTTGAGGTGGTACTCCACTCTCTAAACTTCCCCGCCATGCCAACATGAAGATTTAGGTTTAACGACACATTTAACGTTCATCAACCACTTTACCGCTGGATCTTCAATGGTGAGTGAGTATTAACGTCACACTGTTCAGCTACACGAGAGCTTTTGGTGACGGACCTCGTAATTTTGAACCATGGTCAAGTGACGAGGACAACACCTGAGCTGGCACCCCCAACTACCACACAACATTAACCGGAGGACGTTTGAGCATCACTTCCTTACACGGCGGGTCTTTAGTGGTATTGGGCTCGAACTCGTGACAAACCAGCCACGATCCGACCACCTTGACCACTAGGCTACCGCGGCCACGGATCTCCAATGGTACCAGAATGAATTAGTGAGTGTTTATTAACGTCGCACTATAAAGCAACACGAGGGCAATCGGTAACGGGCCTCGTAATTTAGAACCACAGTCAAGTGACGAGGACTACACCTCAGCTGGAACCCCCCTCCAAACCTCCATACTACGTTAACGAGGGGAATTCGAGCCTCGACACATTTGACGTGCATCAAACCCCTTACACGGTGGGTCTTGAGTGTTATTGTCAATAATACCTCGAGCCCAGTGGGGCCCACAAAAATTTTTCAAGGGGGGTTCTAGGGTTGAAAGTCCACTATTCTCGTTTCAATATGCTGCCAATAATATTTGTTGATGTTGTCCATTTTAGGAACAAAAAACAGTAAAAAGTAAATTATTTAATTAATAATTAATGTTGATTAATAAAATAAATTGGTAATAATAAATTCTTAATTAAATTTTGCGTATTATATATATATAGGATTATCACATCAATTGAAAAAAAAATCGAGGGCCCTTGTGTGCGCCACTGCTCGAGTCCATAATGCGATATGAATAACTCAGGCTCCGAGTTCGTGACTATGATAACTCGGTTATCACGGTTTGTCAAAGTAGAATCTAAGAGATTATTCTAACGACTTTATTCACTTCATTAGGTGTTAATCAGATAGTCTTACTTAACTGAGTAGCAGAAAGAGGAGAAAAGAGCAAGATACTTTCATACTAGCGTCACCGCAGCAAAATTTGGGGGAGCGCGATTCGCGCCAAAATATCACAACAAAGATTCTTTTGTGTTTGATTCGTGTGTGTGTGAAAAAAACCTATCAGAGTCAGATTTTTGTGGAAAATCAAGTGGCGTAAATTTGGCTGCGGTGACGCTAATACGTAATTTCCAAGAGCAGTACGTGACCGCGGTATCCTAGTGGTCAATATTAATAATATATTGATTAATTATTATTAAAATTAATTAATATTAATTAAATTACTACTGAGATATATTAATATATTATTTAGTTAATATTAATATGTTAATTAATTAATACATTAATTGATATTATTATATATTAATAATAATATATATTTATACGATTTTCCCGGCTATTCGAGATATTAGAAACTATTCGTACAGTTTTTATATCAAGTTGATTTTGTTTCACACCTTTCAGTTTCAATTTCCACTTAAGACGTGTCTGCCTTTTTTTAAGAGGCTCTTAACCTGGGGTGTGGCCACGGTTACCTAGTGGTCAAGGTAATGGACTTGTGACTGCGTGTCATGAGTTCGAGCCCAGTATCACTGAAGACCCACCGTGTAGGGGAGCGATGCACGTTAAATCTGTCGAGAGCTCAAGCATCCTCCCGTTGGTGTGGTGTGGAAGTTGGGAGAGGGGAGTGCCAGCTCAGACGTCGTCCTTGTCACTTGACCATGGTTTAAAATTACGAGGCTCGTTGTCAAAGGCCCTCGTGTAGTTGAAGTGTGAAGTTAATATTCACTCACTCCAAGAGCAGCACCTGTTGTTACGTTTTATTTGATTAATAAAATAATCGAATCTGTTAAATCAATCGAATATATCCAATTATTAATCTCGATTAATCTAAAATAACTAATATTCAGCTATACAGGTGAGAAGCTTTCTTTTAGAACGGCTCTGAGCTGTTGTTAATAATTTTGATAGCATCTTTTAAATTTTATGGAGCTTTCAATTAATTATTCTTTTTTCTTATTAATTAAGATGAGAGGGTAATACCGTTTTTTGGTAAGGTACCTCGTATTTTGAAGCCGTGTAAAATAACTAATACAAAAGCAACAAAAAACTTTCATGTTGATGCTTATAAAAAGATAAATTAGCAAATTAATTATTATTAGTCGTAATGTTTGATAAGAATGTTCTTCAAATTGTAGAAGTTAATGCTTAAAAATGCTAATTTTAATGCAGCTTTTAATAATCATTAATGCTCTATTTGCTCCACTTTCTTATCAGGTGTAAATATATTTTGCTTCACTAAGTATATAAACTTAAATTAATTATACAATACAATCGTAAACAAAATCTACTGCAAACACAAGATTTGTTAATCACCCATAGTTCCAAATATTTGAACCAAAATTCGCCTCCGATTTTTCGCAAAATTAATTGAAATTAAATATCTAAAATTAGTAACTGAAATGCTCTAACTTAAGTCTTTAAAAATAAGCTTTTTTTCCTCATGAGTTTCAGATGTTTTCTTCTTTATACATTCATGTAGTGCAATAAAACGCAGCGCTGCTGTATGTATCTGTAAATCAAAATGTGCTTTTGGAAATCTAACAGATCTAGAGCTCCAGGGGGAAAAGATGGTCGGTATAATGAGAGAGACGGAGAATGGTGGATGTCTATTTTTGTTACGACTTCGTGTCTTTGCCAAGTAAGAAGCTAAGTTCACAGGTCTTCCCCGCCAAGCGACATATTTCATAAGAACAACAAAAGGCACTGAGTAACAGACAAGTACACACATATTGTGTCGGCTCATTAGAAATCAAAACATGTTTAAAGTCAGGTAAGTATATTTTGATTGATTATTTTTGTAAACTATTGTGTGTGTGCAGAAAATAACTACTAAGCTTATTTAGCAGAATTATTTATTAAACAAAGTGTATTTTGTTAACAATATATTCATAGATCAATCTTTTTCACAGCTTAATCAAAGAAGTAAAATGTTTAACTTTGTATTTATTTAACTGATATCTAGCATTTAAGACGGAATTTATACAACATATGAAGCCCAAGAAAGTCAAAATTAGCAATAACTTACTATTCTTATGAAATTTATAAAGTAGAGTCATAAAATTAAATATTACTTTAATACATCGTATCTGGACCTTTAATAGATAAAAATAGTTTCTATAAACAATATAATCTGTGTATATATTTAGGTTTAATGGGTGTACAATATTTTTTTTATAAAATAACATATAATTTTTTCTAAATTAAATTTTTTTGTAGTGATATAAAATTTATATACATTAAAAAGTATTTTTTAAACTATAAAGCGGATAATAGTTTTTTTCTCCGATATATGTTTTTAATTTCCTTCAATATTCAATTTTATGATAACTTAGATGCACGATTTATAGCTATGATAATGAGGAGAGTTATATGATTTTCGCATTACTTTTTTAAATATATTTATAGACACCAATTTATAGGTTGGATTTTGAGAAATTTTTATCACCTGTACGAATAAAAAATTAATAAGAACATAGGATTTTAAAAATATTTGAGAAAAATGTTTGATATAAATGCAAAGGTAATTAAATTGTATATCTATGCTATTTTATACAGAAATTATTAGTAAACATATTATATAAGACATTTATTTTTTTAATAATTCTACATTTTTTCTGGAAAATTATAGCTACATCTCAAAAAAGATCTAAAGCCACTTTTTCACCTGTTTCTGTTTTATTAAAAATTTCAAAGTTATTATTTGAAGTAAAAGCTTTGTGAAAAGTGTAAAAAATTTTTAAAGTATTCACCGCTACTGAAATATTGTGTATACTACTTAATGTTTAATGTTGCAGCGATTATAAAATTATTTTCTGCACAAGCAATTAAATTTTTTTTCTTAATGATTAAAATATTCCAATTACCTAAGCCCATTTCAAAAGATTAAGTAAGAATTCACTAGAGTTGGTAAAATGAGAAATTAATTTGAAGAATAATTTCCACCCAGTACATTTTTTTGATTGCTTTTTTTTACTTTGATCAATTTCGTTTGTTTGAAAACAGTAACTAATATTGTAATCTAGGAATTTTTTTGTAATTTTTACGCATTATTTAGGTGTGTATATATGTACTTATATTACACACGATACATGTTAGGATTCCCTTAATCTGCTTCGGATTTTCGATTTATTTTGACCTTTCGCTTTAAAAGACGTAAGAAGCATCTCTGAGAGATGAGAATCCGACAATAGTCAGCCAGCATAGCCATGAACCAACTCCCCTGCGGCATGTTGGTCCATGTTGACAATATCTCGAAGGGGAAATGTTCATCGCTGACTTGTACGCAATTATCAGGGAGGAAATTCAAATAGGAGTACAGAAAGTGGATATTTAAAGACATATTGCAGCTGAAATTTTCAAATAGAGCCAACAACATATTTTCAAGCAGATCCTTGTAGTTAACATCCTTGTCCTTCTCCAGGAAATTTATTGACACTCGATAGAACACATTCCAAACCTGTTTCTTCTTACTTCGAAGATATTTCTCAAACTTAGGGTATCTGAAAAGCTGTTTAATCTGAAGCTTTACAAAAATACCTTTTTTAATTTTCGTTACTCTGAGTTCAGGGAATTTTTCAAGCAGGCACTTGAATGCTGGTTTGTTGAAATGATTTTTTGGTTCTGTCACAGGTGGGTGCTCTACATTCACTTCTCCAGGCTTAAGATATTGTCTCTGATTCCAATTTCTCTTGACGTAGTATAAAGTGATTTCTCTGTTGTCCCCCAGACAAACAATATTTTGCATGTACTAGCTGCAAATACATCAACAGAGATATAACCTTCAGGTCGACATAGATCTGCCAGCCATACTTACAGTAAATAATTATTTACAAAAGCTGTTTTTAGTTGTAGTAAGTCTCCTTCATGTAGACAGAATGTGTGACAGATATAAATGAAAACTCTTTGCTGTCATTGTACAAAACTGCCTTGAAATTTAGTTTTGAAACATTGATAAACAGTTGCCATTCATTGGGCTCATGTGCAGAGTTCTTTTAACAGAACCATCAATGTCGCAGCAGAATACAAGATTTTACCCTTTTTTAAGAGCTTATGACGTTTGCTAAAAGAAATTCCTCGGATATTTTCTTCGAGAAGATTCAACAGCTGAGGCCGAAGCCTGGTTCTGCTTTAGGACAGATCTAAATCACGAATAAGATCATTCAGTTCAACTGAGGTAATGTTATGCGGAAAATAAATGTTCCATCAAAGCACTAAAAGTGATCATCATGTTTAATGCTCTGACACTGTCACTTGAGGGGGAATTATGTGAAACATCGAGAACTGATAGAAAAACTTATATAGAAAGCCCAGGAATTGGGAGTCCTTTTCTATGCGAGACAAATTGCAGAGATGTTAAGTTAAGGGATTCAATCACCCTCTTCTATATTTCTTGCTGAAATGTCCACCTTCAGGAGATTTCAGCAAGATATATATATATATATATATATGATACATTTAAATATAATAATAAATAGTTAAATAATATAAATATAATAAAATTCACAATATAATGCATATATTGCATTATATCAGAACTCCTTTATAGTATAAAAAATGTAAATATCTGTGAAACGTGAGTCAAATAGTTTTTTTCAGTGTGATATAAGTGTTCAGCACGTTAAGTTTATTCAGGAATGAGTACTTTTACATAAGAAGCAATGTCATTGTTGCCCAGTGTTATTATTTACTGCTACAATTTTGCTGGGAAAGGAAGAGTTTTTTCGTAAAAAAAGTAATTTCAAGCCACTTAGGAAGTTTTGATGGTGTTAAATGACTGGTCAAGACACTGGCACATTTTTCTAGTCTTTTAAATAACCGTAAGAAGAAGAATCAGTTTTTGGTTACTCCTATCAGTTGTGAAAAAGCAGTTTCATTAACCCATCTAAAAGAAACAATATTTTCGTAGCATTAGGAAGAGTCTCATTGCTATAAAAATGATTTAAAAATAAAAGTATACTTTTTTGAAAAATCAATACAAGCCATTATTAATTTCGCCAAACACCCACCCATGCTTCCGTTCCACAAGCACATATTCTTCTATAATTTCTACTTTCAAAACAAATCAAATAATGGAATAGTAAGAAAAATTTTTCAAATATGAAGTAGTTAATGTACCACTTAAACAGAAATTTAACAAACCATTTTTTTTGTTCAAGTAAAAGGCAAATTCGACTTGGAAAATCAGAAGCAGGTTCTTTGCAGTGGTTAAAAATACTTTGAATTGAGCTTTTAACAGAGATACAAAGACCGGTGCTCTCATGATCAAAGCAGATTTCTTTTGATTTTCTGGCTGACCACTTCACCATAAGTTATTTTAATTTTAACAAGTCATTTGATAAGTAATATTTAAAATTTGAATATATATACAGCCATTCAAGAATGGTATGGATGATAGTTTAAATATCCTCAAAAGAAATTTTCAAAAAAGTTCGTTTTCATAAGACACTACATGTTGAAAATACTAATAATTTTAATAACAGCCTCAAAGATTATTTTTCTGATTTTTAAAAAGTAAAATTGGTGCTAAACATATTTTGCACAATGAACCCCTACTGTCATACTCATTTTATGTTTTGGGTTCATCGACAAAAACACTGAGAACCAATGAAATACAGGGGTTATAAATAAGTTTCAAATTTTACAAAGCTAGAAGAAAAATAACCACTGGTGACCTGAAATTTCTCGTGGGTATACGTGATGAAAAGAGAAAATATAGTAGCAGAGAAATTGTTTAAAATGTTAGCAATAGATGGCATTTTACACATTTAAATATGCAAAAAAAAAAAAAAAAAGAAAGAAAGAAAGAAACGTGTCATAAAAACATGGGTACATACGGTTTCCTTCACTCTGCGTCTGAGAAGATCGTCATGGTTCTTTCAATAAAGGATCACGCTCTGCCTGTGAAACCGTTTTACAAGAATGACTGTGGTCAAAGCCTTCCCCCTGAAACTCTGGACACTAAGGGAATTAAAGAAAGGCTATGGTCTGTTATGTCTGTCAATAGTCTGCAGAAAATGACTAAAAAAATTCAAAGACACAGATTCATTTGAAATGAAATATGAAAAAAGGAGGAAATCAATTGCTTCAACATCGGTAGAAGATGTGGACACGGCAGAGCAAGAAGTAACAAGCAGTGATGTACAAACGTTCAATGCAAGAGTCCAATCATTAGAGATTCCTGTGAGTACAATGCGTAAAATTTTACGATACGTACTACATTGCTGTCCATTCAAAATTACTCATGTTTAAGAGTTGCCTCAAGTTGACCTGCTAGTACGACATAACTTTGTCCTAGAATTTCTAGTTAGCATGGAAGTGGAGAAAAAATTGCCATTAAACATTTTTTGGACAGAAAAAGCCAATTTTCATAACCAGGGATACGTTAATACTCAGAATTGAAGAATAAGGGCAATGGAAAATCCGTTCGGACATCATGCAACCAGTACCTCTTCATTCTGCAAAAGTTGCAGGGAGTGCGGTAAATTTGCACTACACAGTTGGGACCATTATTATTCTAGGAGATAGTTCCTGCAGGTCCTGTTACTTGCACTGTCAATAGTGTACATTACAAATCTCTTGCCGCCTATCCGGTTTAGTGGTTAGTGACGCTGACTGCTGTGCCGTAAAACCTGGGTTCGAATCCCGGAGAAAGCATGGATGTTTGTAAATGTATAGTTCCCTTGCTGCATGGGGGTACTCTAAATAATTGTCAAGCCTCTAATCCTCTCGTGAGGTTGGTGGAAGGGAAAGAGAGGTGGGAGGCCCCTGACCACCTCCAGAGTGTTCTGTCTCGGAATCAGGGTGGAACCGAGCCAAATCGCATTGTCACCTGTATGGTGCTCGAAGCTACGACTAACGACAGGGATAATTCTTGCTGTTTGTTACAATGAATTTCGTAGGCCTCAATCTGACTCCGTCAGACATGTGGCATTAGCAGCAGCAACAACATAAATCTCTTGCACAACCACGTTGTTTCAGCATTTTAACAGCATGTATGGGTGGATAGCGCCATTTTATCATGTATGTTTCCCCACCCATTGCAAATTCTTTTGAGTGGTTGCTCAGTTTATGCATCAAAGAAGTGATAAAATTATCAATCATCATTTTTTCCAACTATCTGTCAAAATCCCATGATCTTAATCCTTGTAATTTTTGGCTATGGAGTTATCTGAAACATGGTGTGTTCATTATTCCGATTACAAACTTGGCTGCATTGAAGACACGCATTGTGCAACACATGGACAATATCAGCACAGATAAGCTCCGATCTGTTGAGGAACATACGATTTCTCTATTTGAACTGTTGACAGAAACGGTGGATGGCATATTAAAAAAATTTTGAGCAAATCTCGTGACGGTTAAAAACCTTTTATAATTCTTGATTTTCCTGCAGTTTTGAGCTTTAGGACAGTTAAAATCCAATTACTTTCCCTATATCTAATGTAGCACCCCTTTGTCGTGTTGAATAGGCTTTCCAATTAGGATGCTACAATTGCCAGTAATGGATAAAATAATGACGAAAGTCATTATTTTATTCATCAATTTTTTCTGTGAAAAACCGTTACACATTGCGTATTAAGCATTACAGTTAGCTTAACCAGCAACCCATGCAATGGTTGTAGCATTGGTTTGTCATTACCATTGATACCCGAAATTATATAAGTATTCTGATGTGTAAAACTCTATCTATAGGTAACATTTGAACTATTTTTTTTTTTACCATACTTTTTCTCCTTTCATCCATATATTCAGGTGAAATTTTGGGACATTCTGACTGGTGGCTCTTTTTTACAGCTTATTGACATATGAACTTTAATTATAATCACTTTGCTAATCTAATAATGATAATTCGTTTTCTTATCTGTATGTTGATTGTAACAATAGTTTTTAGATAATGCATAAAAAGATTCTTCTCGATGCTAAAATACATTTGTGGAATATTTTTTGGTCATTGATATTAACTACTGACAGTTTTGAAAAACAAGACTTATTTGACTAATGAAAATTCAGAATCAGTTTTACACTTGACATAAATTAAATCTGAGCCAATTTTTTTTTAAAAAAAATTCTTATACCGATATATTGTCTCGTATCGAATTGAACTTTTTATTTCCTTTGTGACAATGTGTGGTAGATATTTATAACATAAGTACGCAAAATGTGAAGGCAAAAATAGACAATGGAAAGCTTTTAACACAAGAACATACACAAAATGTAATAAATTGCATTTTGCTGTAATATCATTTTCATAAATCATAATTAATCAGCCTTTATTCTCAGCAAGTTTGTGATATGTTACCAAACTACAAATAATTGAGGTTCCTACAACTACGATACACACATATAACTTTATTACTATGTAATTCAGCTTTTTTCGTAGTTTTATAACAAATATAATTTAATGTTAAGACAAAACAGGAAGATGTCAGAGCCTGACTAAGTTTCTAAATCAGATAACAATTTTTTTAAAGAAAAACAATTAAAGTCATATGTCTAATTCGCGTTAAACTGGATATGTGTTTCGACTTGCATGTTGCCATTGATTTATTGTAAATAACTTTGCAAGTTTAGCTTTAGATATAGAGTAGTTACAACCAAATGCTTGACTGTTAATGGTCTGGGATGAACATCAGTAACATAAGCCTGTATAACATAAATGCTAAATTTGTGACTGTATGGATTGTATATTATTCTGATGAGTCAAGTTTTTACTCAAGGAAAAGATGAACTTTTCTATTTTGAAAACAGTATGAATGGGGAGATATGTGAGTACACATTACTTGGCAAATCACCAAGAATGAAATACAAAAGCAAATATGTAATAATTTAGTCTGCAATATTACAGTATTCTTCAGATAATTCATTCTAAATAACCTCCGCGTGTTAAGAAATACTAACTACAATTTATTTTTGATGAAGCTCCCCCAGAGCGATGAGAACATTATTCAGTAAAATGGTGCCTTTTTTAAGCATAAGAATGTTCTGATAGGTACAGCAAGATAGGTGATAAACTAATGAGATGTTGAATCTTTTCCAGCAAGACGAAGAGTGTTTTTTGGTTGCGAGGAAACTATGGATGGATCTTGGATCTATCATTATGATCCAAAGATGAAAAAAATGAGCAAGGAGGAAAAGTAAGAGATTTACTTCCCCCTAAGAAGGCCAAGGTACAAAAGTCTCCAGGAAAGGTCATGTGGATTTTTTTGGCACTGTGATGTATTCATTTAAACAAACACCTGGAGATAGAGGTAACAGACATTAATAATGGTCTGACCTCACTGTTAAGCAAATTGTGTGATTCTCTGATCAAAAAACAGTATTATTACCAAAAGCGTTGATCTTACTGACAAGGCACCAGCTCACTCATTTCAAGATGTGGATGAAGTACCAAAGCAACGAGTCGTTGAAATTATGCCACATCCTTATTACTCTCTCAATCTCGCTTCGAGCGGCATTTTCTTATTTTCAGTTTTTTTTAAAAAAAAAAATCCGAGATTGAGATTTGATTACACAAATGTCGTCATTCAAGAGATGAAACCATGGTTTTCGATACAATTTGAAGAATTTAACGATGACAGCCAAGACCGGTCAAAACATTTTTAGTTAGGTCAAGAAACGCTGTGAGAAAAGGATAACTCTGGATTGTGATCATGTAGTAAAGTCTTAAGAATAACAAAAATAAAATTTCTATCTCGATTACTTTTAGAAATATTTAAAATTTTGTGATACCTCTCGTTCATTAGACCTGGTTACAATTTACACAGAAAGTCCAAGGAATTATTTTTGAAGAGGAGGCATAAATATTATATCTTCTATTAAAAAAAATTCAAGCATCTTACGATGAATTTAAATAAAAAAAATAATTTTAACACTGGTATCTACACTTGAGTTTCTCTCTTTCCCTTAAGTTAAGCTATTAGAATACTTACAAAGAAATAAAAATAGCTGCTAAAATTCTAAGATTTCCAACTATTATATGGTGTTTCTTCAAATATTTTCATACTTTTCATGATTAAATTTATTTTATTTGAATTTATATACTAAACCATTGAATGTTATTTTTATTCTCTTTTATTTTTTATGAATAGTATTCATTCAGAAAGTGAGATGTCTCTTACATTACGAAAATAATTAAGATTTCCATTTATTTTTTGAGAAATTTTGATTTGAAAATTTTTGGATCAGCTGATTTTAGGTGCTGAAGGATCTTCGATAACAAAACTGGCAACATTAATGGGCTTTTACGACATTTTACCTCTCTTTTCCGTAACAAGTGAACTGTATTGGGAACTTACGAGGCTAAGGGAAGAATCGAGTGTCTTGTCTGCTAATTACTACAGTTGTAGTTATTCATCTAGTGCTGGAAATTTAAAGGAATGCTGCAGGTAAGATAAATTACAATAATTTTATTACATACAGTATTTGAAATTGATATTTTTGAATAAATTCAAGAATTATTACCCAAACTTATGTACCAAATGTAGACTTGTCCCCGTTCCATGCTCTTGCGGTTTCGCAAGATCTCCGTGTTTTGATGTGAATAAAACTATCTCCAAAATGTGTGTGACATGTTATGGAAGTTTGTTTACATATTTCAGCCTTCATTATATACATTAAAAAACTGTTTGTTGTTGCCAAATTTGTTTCTTTCTTCTATACATATGTTTTTATTTTGGGCTACATAGGTGTGTTAAGTAGCACACGGCATATAATATTTCATTCAACTTGAAAATTTTTTTTTTTGATGTAAATTAAATTCAAAACAAAGTTATTTAACTTCTCTGTTCATTGAAGAGGAAGGTTTCAATAAATTAAATTTTACGTGTTTTTTTTTATTTTTTTAAAATTTTATAATTAAGAGCTTGGATATAAATTTGTTTTGGGTGTTGGTTTTTTTGATAAATGTATTTTGTGAAATGATTTAAACATCTGCATATAAGTGATACATATTATATTTTGAAAGAAATGTTTCTTTTTTTTTCTCAGATGTTATCACTCAAATGTATTTAAATAACATCAATATCATATTTTGTAATTATATGTTAAAAACTGTTTGTACTATGTTTTGAATGCTCTCGTGTTTTTCATGTTTAATACACATGTCATTAGTAATTTCTAAAGATAACTACTAGATTAAAATTTCTGTATTTGTAAGCTGGGAAATTTCTTTTTAACATTTGAAATTATTTTTATTATTTTGTTGAATTAAATTTAATTTTTTTGTAGAAAGTACTAAGAACTTTGTATTTTGTTTCAAATTAATATAATACTAAACATGTGTTGTCAGTATTAATTCTGGAATGTTGTCATGAATAAGGGATTGCTTAGTAGTATAGCAAATCAATGTTTCGTATAGTTTTAAATTTTAAATAGTTATTTGAAATTAGAAGGAAAAAACATAACAAAGCTATATTTCTAAAGTTGATTTGTGTATTAATTTATAAATATTAAATTGATGAGTACTATCAGTAAATACATTTCTGTTGCAGATAACTTCATCTTTACTCGGTAATTTATTATAATTTTAAATATCTTTGCAATAAAATTTTATAAATTATGAAAGTTTTAAAAAAAAAATATTTTTAAATACTTTTTTAGTTGCTGGGGCTCTATGCATAGTAAATTTTTTAGTTAATTGATTTCATTAAATTTTTCTTATTTTGGTAATTTGTTTATATAATGTGAGAAAAATATCGGAATAAAATTCAAATGCTTATTCATGCTACACTTTTTTTAAAAATACAGAAAATTATGTACTTGGAGAATTTTTACTGTAGCTTGTATTGGTATTTCTTATGTTTATTCTTTTTATTCAAATATATTTCTGTGTCATATTCATTTTATCTTTGTTTATGTATTCACAGAGTATAAATCAGTATAAAAACAAATAAAGCATGTGCTTATGTTCTGAAATTTTTCTTAACTATGTTCTGCCTTAACTACTAGTTTTTAATGCAGATTGTAGGATGAGATGTATAAATGTATCTAGTTATACTTTCAAACTATACATATATAAAGAGATTGTGTAGAGAGGATAATATATAAGTAAAATGATATGTATTTAATAAATTATTGTAATAAACAATAAAAGAGCTTATGAACAAATATTAAATTACATTTTTTGTTTGAAATATTCTTAATAATTTTGTGAAAATTAAAGTAAATTTCTTTATATTTTTATTGCTTTTATTAAAATTACTTTTCAAGTATCAAACTAGCCCCAAAAGACATTTAAATGTAATCATTTTATATATTAATTTAACCTTGTTAAAAACAAATTAGTTTAAAATAATAAACACTTATAGTTTTTATTATTTTTGAAGAACTTGTTTAAAAAAACCAGGATTTTGGTTTGGGTTTTTTTTATGCAAACAGAGTTTGAAATTCTGTAAAACTTAGTTTCTGTAAAAAGAAACTAGAGTTCATCTTGCAGGAAAAATATTAATTTCCATTAACGTTATCAAAAAATAAAACTATAAAAAAGGAAATTATATAGCTTATGAAAATGATACATTTTGATATCTTTTCTTTCTAAATTTGTTTAATAGTTTCAATAAGTGTTTTTTATATAAAATTCTTGTTTTTTTGTAGATTAGGATAATGAAATAAAGATTTAAGAATAATATATATTTCAAGTTATTTATTTTTTGTAAAATTACACTGTGTACTATTGAGTAATTTTAATCTTTTATCTAGTTTTGTGCTTATTCATTTCATTACAGACATTAAACACATTTAAAAATTGAGCTCAAGTTGTTTAGATATAGAAAATCTTTAGAATTAAAGATGGGGGCATAATGTTTGTTTGTTAACACTTTTCTGTATATTTAAACTAATATTTAATAAGGAAGAATGCCGCCCATTCAGTATAGAGTGGTTAGCAACACACACTGCTGTGCTGTAGGACCTGGGTTTGAATCCTGGAGAAGACATGGATGTTTGTAAATGTATTTCCTTTGTGCCATGGGGGTACTCTAAATAGCTGTCAAGCCGTGAGTCCTCTTGTGAGGTTAGTGGAAGGGGAAAAAAGGTGGGAGGCCCCTGACCCTCCCATGGTATTCTCTCTCTAAATTGGAGAGGAACTGCGCTAAAATCATACTGTCACCTGTATGGTGCTCAAGGCTACGGCTAACGACAGGCGTACATCTAGAAGTCCAAATGTCGTAAGGATCGGACAACTTTCCTTCCTTCCTTTCCGGAAGGACAAAACAACAACAATAAGAAAGAATATACTTCAGATACTTATTATTCTATTTAATCATACAAAATGAATTTGACAATTTATCAAATCATGCAGATTTTTAAAATCAAAATTTTATGTCATAAAATTTAAATTTTTTGTTGTAATTGGTAACATGGTAATTCTTTAATGTATTTCACTCTTATGACTTCATAATGATATATACCTTTAAATTCGGCTTTACTGTATTATACATAAATAGTTTGCATACTTTAACATCATGCATTATTCTTTCTAAATTATTGAAAAACGAAGTCATTTAAAGAATTTTTCTTTTTTTTTTATATATATTTTTTAAAACATGTTCTAAAAAGGTTGCATTTGGGAAAACTTTTATATTTGTTTTTTAGATGAGTGAAGTTAAAGAAGGTTTATTTTCTTAATTATTTATCTGGAATAAAATTACATTTAAAATGACATTTTTTATGCAAGTTTATATATGTATTTTCATTGAAAAATACATTTATGAAGAGAGAGGAAATTCATATACATATTGTTAAAAATTGCTTAGTTTTTGGAATAAGCTCTATTTATTTTAGTATGCCTCTGACATTAAATAAAATCATTCAGCTGTTATAAAACTGATTTTGTAAATTATTTGAATTTTATTAGATGGTTTTTATTTTTGAAATATTTCTAATAAACATGTTTTTCTGAAAATTTTTTCAGGGGCTATTCATGAAGCCAAATAAAATTTATCTATTTGCATCAAATATGCTTGTAATGGATCTAACTAGATATTTTTTTTAAATATGCCAATTCTTGAAATATAATTTTGAAATTTTTAACATAATCTAAAAAACTTACATAAAAATTTTTTTAGGAGGAATTATCCAGTTTTGAATTTTGCTCTGGTTTAGCTTTGTAGCTAACCCAAATCAACCATTAAAAAATATCAATCTGAGATGTGTTTATGATAATAATGATCTCTGAATTAAATATTTTCTCAATCAGAAATACTGATTTGGGTATACTGTCATAATTCTTTCTTGACTTGTGATATTTTCATTAGTAATTAATATAAATTTAATGTAAAAAGATTTTAGGCAAATTTATCCTTTATTTCATGTATTTTTTACAAAAAATCAATATGCCACACTTCATATTCAAACCTATATACACTTATATATATATATATATATATATATATATATACACTTTTATATTTCAACTGAATGTATTAAATATGTGTTACTAAAAATAATAAAATTAACTTACAATACTTTATTACACCAGGAAAAGGCAGAATGAATCATTCTTTGATGTTTGTACATATGTTTTTTTAAAAATGCCATTGGTCAGGTGTTGTAGTTGGTTAGGCGCTGATCTTGTGCACCCAAGTTTGCAGGTTCAACCCTGACCCAAGTTAGTGAGTTTTCATGATGTAAAAAATCGACAGCTTTGATGTTGTATGATATGCAGCATGTTAAAGATCCCTAGAGTGCCTATTTGGCTTGGGTGCTCTTGGCAAAATTGAATTCCAAGAACAATTTTATGTCATCCAGGGCCCAGGTGCCTCTCTGAGGCAGAAACTGGGTATCAAAATTACATTGTGGCAATTGGTATCCACCAATTATGGTGCCACACTAAAAATGGATACAAGCTCCCAATGAATATACTAGGTCTGCAATGGTAATTTACTGATCTGCAGCCCCATTTGAAAGAAGCTTAGTGTTAAACTGATATTTCTTATCTTGTTAACTAGACTTTTAATTATTTACCTAAATTGCCAATAACCTTTTATGGCTATGCTGTGGTATACAGTTTTTATGCTTTTATTATTTTTTTCTTTTCGATAAATTGTCATTTATTTGCATATTATTTTGAAAAGAGATTAAAAATGGGAATGTGATAAATATATCTAAATATTTTTAGCCAATTCTTTTAATAAAAGTTGCTAGGCCAAGTTATTTTAGTTGATCATTTTGGTATTGAAGTAAGCACTTGCTCTTTGCTATTGTATATATTGTAATTTATAAGTTGGGTTACCTGCAACATTATAAGTAAACAATATTGCGTAAGTCTCGTACATTTTGATGTTTTTCTTGAAAAATTATATATAACTAAACCCTTTACCTGTCTATATGTTTTAAATTGTAAATCAGTGTATAGTTTTACTGTATTTTACTTTATTTGAAAAGTACAGTTTTTTTATTGTGTAATTTTTTAAATTGCGTATAAGTATATATATAAATTTCATAGTATAAAGTTAAAATATATTGTATTTTTTGATAATTATAACCTTTATATACATTAATTTTCAAACCAATAAAATGAAAAAAATTTTTATTCCTTTCGTTATGATTAATTATTAAAGAAAATACATTTAATTTGAAAAGAATCCCATGTATCCCTTTATTCTAATTTAATTTTTTCATCCCATATTTAAAATTAGTTCCTGAATCATTAAACCCAACAGGGCATCCTTTATTGAAACAAAATATGACCATTTTAGCTTTGTTTTAAAGTCAGATGTAAAGCATTTCTGTTAATAGAAAATTTAAATGCGTCATTTAACTATTATTGTAGTTGCTTTATAATTTGAATTATTGTAATTGCTTTATAACTTTTGTTTTTTCATATAGTTTTACTTTTTCTCCAAATAGATAACTGTGGGCAGTATTTAAAATGTAATGGAGTAATTATTTCTCTATCATGCAAAAACCTTAAAACTAATATATTTGACATTTTAGTAATTATTACTGGAACTAAAACAGTTCTTGAGATTATTCAGAGATTCATATGATTAGTATATTTTCCATTCATAATAAATTCTATTTGACTTGAAATTCTGTTAATAATTTGAAAACTTAATTATAATAAAACCAGCTTATCGGTTTGATAAATATAGAGTGAAAATTTCTCTTAATGTTGAGGTTTATATGTAATCTTAGTTGGATAGATTTATAGAAAATAGATTCATTGCAATACTATTTATGAAAAGATATTTTATTTTTTCAATTAGATACATTCGTTATAATGAATGGCATTTTCAATTGTTTTCCTCAATTTGTTATATTTTAAAAAATTCCTGAGATAATCAGTTTTCTTGTTTATTTTATGAAAGTTCAGGAGCTGTATGTTATAAAATCTAAGGTTTACTACATATTTCTTCTAAAACAATTTTAGATTTATATTGTCTGTAAACTAATTAGTTTTTGAATTAAAATTATGGAAGTCTAGTGGAAGTATTTTTTGTTTGTTTCGTAGAAGGAGGGGGAAAAACCCATCCACAAACTCTTCAAAAAATAGTTTGCACGAAATTCATGTTCAATATTCTAATATGTTAGATCATTTTTTATCGTTTGTAATTTATTTTTATAGGTTAAATAGGTTATATTGAGTTTTTAGAAAAACAAAAGAAACTCTTATTATGCTGCTAATTCACAAATTTAGTCTCCCGGCCCCTGCATTTTTAAAAAATTTAACTTGTTGCTAATTCAGATTTTAATCCTTAAAGTTTTGCTTGTATTTTTCTTTTGAATTGTCGGAAATTGCTTCCTAACCCCGAAAATTTTAAAAGTAATCTATATGTAAGAAAGGGCAGCGTACCTCCAAACGGATATCGCTCGAAAGCTGATTACACGTCCTTTCTTATTTATCTGTTATGTTAGTGTTATCATTTGTGAACTCTGACCCTAGAACGGCGATTTAGTTCCATTGTGTAACGAACTTCATATGTACACTAATGAAGGCGACTAATATCGCGATTTCCGGGTTAGTTTTGTTTCAAAATTTGAGAACGATAATTTGCATCTAGAATTTATGTGCGCAGTCATGACTTCTTGGCGAAGGTAAAGCTGTCTTAAATAAACTTCAATAATTATAATATTTATGTTTCAATGGAGTTAGAATATATATGTCATTTCTTGTAGAAATATTTTAAATTGTTTACTAGTTAGTTAAAATTAGCACTGTTTTTAACTGTTAGATAATCCAGGATCGGGGGTTCTTGACCTCTGATTTTAGTAATTAAGTCTTCAAGCAATATTTGTGTTGCATTTAAAATCATGAGAAATGTATCAGAATAAGCTTAACTTGCAGATGTAATAAGCGTTAATTTAAATAACATTCATTTATACTTTTGCCATAGCAACAGTTATGCCTCAATTTTAAATGAAAGAGGCGGTAAATTAAAAAATAACTTAAAGGCTAATTAAAAGTGGCCAGTTAGTGTTTAGTAGAGGTAAGGACATTCTGGAATCAATCAAAAAAGCATTCTTGGGTTTACTTTTCTAATATTTTTGCTTAAATGAAATTTTATAGCAGAAGTTATCAGACCACTTGTGAACAATAAATCTTGTTTTAGTAAAAATTTATTTAAAAATAGTTATTTGTAAATGTTTCTTCGTTTTAAATTTTAATCTTTTCTTTTATGTAACCGTGATTCGTGACTTCGGTTATTTGTTTAATATAGGAAATATATTTATGCTCACATGCTTGACTCAAAATATATTTTCTTTCTGTTCATAATATAATTGATCCTTTTACGCAGTAGTTAATCTCAATTACATTATCTGCATTAAATATGTCATTTTTTGCAGGTAAGGAGAAAAAGTATTAAAAAAGCGAGAGAAAATTTAAAAACCCTTATACAAAACATTTTAGATAAAGTTAAATGTGAGGGATACTAAAAAATGAACTGAATTTTAATTTTCTCCAGTATTGAATTATTTTTGCATTTGTTGTTTTGGTGGCGATTTAAGTTAACCAACGAAAATCTCTTATTTTAAGAGTGAAGTACTTTGATCTTTATTTTTCTCTCCTTTAACTTATTTTTTATTTATGCAAGTAATCCTCTGCGTTTTCCTTTCTTTAAATAATAAACGGTATGAATAGTTTTGACAGTAAAAGTGAATGTAAGAATCCTGATTATAGACGTTGCAAAAACGCCGAGCGTATGTTTACCTCATTTTCTAATTACATCTTTTGACAGGATTAAATACAGAGCTTATAAAGAGTAGTCTGGAGCTATTTTTAGTTTATTCCTCATCTATTCTTTGCTTTTTCTCTCCAGCAAAGCTTTCTTTAAAAACAGCTTCTGTCTTTTGTTAGGTTGAAGATTTCAATCTTAGTATTTCCAGATATTTTGCAAACTTAAGGTATCCGACTACTTGCGACAACTTTTTTTTTTTTGAAAAAATAGAGATATGGGGATTTTTTTGTGATTTTTAGATTTATTTAGTATATTTTAAGGAAAAAATCCTAAAATTGAAAAAAAAATATTATTAAAATGGTAAAAAACTGGTGAAAATGTACAAAAAAATTACATAAACGGGGCCCGTTCTGTACAAAAATTTTATAAACAAATTCTCAATTTTTCTATTTTGATGTGTTATTTTGTTATTCATGTGTGAAATGACCTTCAGGATAAGAGATATTTTAATTTTTACAGAAACTAGAGAAACTTTATCTTGGCTATTATACGAAATTGCTTGAAAAAAAACAACGATTATATTCACATAAAGAACGGTAAATTTTGTAATAAAACAGTGATTGATAAATCTGAAGGTCAAAACACTCTCGCTATTATACAGAACATACACAAAAAATTTCAGCAAATTATTTTGAAAACTTTTTGAACCGTCCCCGTTTGAGCTTTTCGAAAAAAACCACATTTCGAGTAAAATGCATTTTAAAGTTTGACATCTTGTGTAAAGTTAAGGCATCTGCTTTTACTAAAACACCTGCAGTTTTTGTTCTAGTGAATGGAAAATAGAAGACTTGGTATTTTTATTAAGATAATAAGATGGCCTATAAAATAAAATCATTAGAAAAATTTGTCAATTTTTGAAAAAAAATCATTATTTTAGGGTAGTCGGACACCTTAAGGGACTAATTTATCGGTAGGGGAAGAAGTAACTCCACACTCACACAACGTGTTGTGTTCGATCACTGTTATGTTTTTTAATAATAATGAATGTGATTGCTTGTTATATAGCGAGGTAGGAATTTTTAATAATATTGTGAAAACAATTGCCTTGTTTCAGTTTTGTCAAAAAATGCTCGATTTTTTTGTGTTTTAAAGAATATGTAATGTTTTTGAGATTTTTTTTGAGGAATCCTACTTTATAAAAATCCATTTTAAAACTGAAACATGTATGGTTTTTTGCATGTTTTAAATAACATACTTGATATTTATTCATTAAAATTTACCATAAATTCCGGCGTATAACGCGCCCCTATACTTTCAAGCTGAATTTTTTATAATTTTTAGGTATATTCGCCGCATAACGCTCACCCTCTTTTTTACGAAGAACTCTGAAATATTCGTATACATTGTTGCTCTTATGTTTTGAAGTCATTTGTTTTAGGTATTATAGCAGATTTTTGAAAAATAGTATACTTCTAGAACTACAACTCTTTTAGTTCATAAGTCATTTCTTTTAAATAAACAGTATTTCTATATGCATCTAGAAGAATATATTTTTTTTATGCTCATCTCTTTTGTTATATTTAAAGCTATCGTTTTTATACCCGTCTTATAACGCGCACCCTTGAATTTTGATCTTATTTTTTTGTGTTAAAAGTGTGCGTTATACGTCGGATTTTACGGTAACTACATGTTTAAATAGTTTTGAGTTGAAAAAAGATAAAAAAATTTCGTTGATTTTGATGTTTATTTTTATAAAAATAATTCTAATATTTCAATAAAAACGTAACTCTAATATTGCTTTGTATAAATATCTGTGTTTTAATATAAGTTTTAAAGAAAGAAGAGATGTTTAATGATATAAATGAATACTTATATAATTTGTTTAAAATATTTTTTGTTAATCTTATTTAGATTCTCGCTTAAAAACACCTTAATTAAATTTTTTTTTAACGTGCACCTATGTATATCAAATTCTATTGTAAAATCTGCATGAAAAATTTTTGTGTTTGAAGTGAAAAATTTAACACAACACTTTTTTGTGCGTGTTAAAGAAAAATTAGGCCCAGTGGTCGAGTGGTAGCGTATAGCGCTTCCACACCACAGGTCCGGGTTCTATTCCCGGGCTGGGCAAGGTTGACTCGGCCTTCATCCCTACTGCAGTGGGTCGATAAATGAGTACAGATCTTGCTTGGGGACTTGAAAAATAGATATCTCGCTTCAGACTGACCACCTGATCGGGACATCTGCTCATACACCTCAGCGCCCAATGGTCAAGTATCCTGGAGTACACAGTAGGTCCTGGCCCTCATGGGCTGTTGCGCCGCTGAGTTTTTGAGTTTAAAGAAAAATTACGGGACAAAATTAAGTTAAAATGTTTAATAACTATATTTAAGTATCTGATTTTTGTTTTATTCATGACGATTAAATTTGAATTTTATGATAGAATCAGCTCTTATAAAATTATAAATTTGATTGAAAATGCATATTTTTACTATAACTTTTTGTGTAAAATTCTATAATCCTTGGAAATAGCACCATTGAAAAATCGCATGAAAAAAATATTAAATTTGAAGTATTTTGTTGTCTATAAAAGTCAAAATTGTACGATAAGAAAAAGTTTTAGTTTGTTCTCAAGTTGTGAGTGCCGTTTTAGAAGTGTTAATACTCGATATTCTTATATTGTCACTTAATCTGTTCGAAACTAATTGATGCATATTTTTTGTGTGCTTTCCTATTCGGTTAATAGTCTAATAATCAATTTTGAAAGAACGTGTTCATTGCCCACTATATCATAAAAAAACATTTTGAAATACCCCTTTTTAAAAAAAACTTCATTTTGAGCAAATTTTAGCTGGTAATATTAGACAATTAGAGCTCTAGACTGTTTTGGTCCGTTGCATTTTAAGATCCAATTAGCCAATAAAATTAATTAAAAACAGCATCTACAAATACTTCTTCTCTGATTAGTTCTTAAAATTTTGAGGATTAAAGCTCAATAAATTTTTCGATGCTCAAAATTATCAAGGTTTTAAATTGTGTTGACTGCTGCACTGAGAAATAGTTTTAATAAGATCTCTAATGTGTTAACTTATCTTAGAAATGCTCTTTTCCTATTTTCTTTTTTTAATAGAAAAATGAAACATCTCGTATTAAGTTGTGTGTCTTTGTTTCACTTTCATTTGGTTACAAATAACTATAGATTTTCCGTAATTTGGTCCTATGTCATAGTGAAATATAGGAATGGAGTGTGCAAATGAGATTTTTAGTGCAGAACTTTAGGCCACAATATTAGTGTGAAGCATCTAAGAAAATTATTTTATTGCGGTTGATTTCTATTGAGATAATGTTTTACGCACTTGGGGTGTGTTATTTTATTCTGTTGAAAGACTTGCCATGGACTTGGAAGATTTCTAACTCACATTGAAAATGTTATTTTTTCAAAAAGAATTCGGCTTTTTAATGGCCATTTTCCCGAATTGTATAATCATTTTAAACTACGTAAAATTTTCTTTTTACTATGGAAAAACTCATAATTCATGCTTGGATTTGCCCATTTTATTAAAAGAATTTATGAAATTATCCAATAAAGGAAAATTAAAGCTGATTTTTTGAATTGTTTCTTTTTTCCCTTGTAAAATGGCTGCTGTATCTTTCCGCGTTTCTGTTTTAAAAAAACCTATCGATTTTTTACCCACCTATTTTAACTTGAAGATGAGCCTACCTTTTCCTTTCTTTCGGTTAGTTCATGACCTGAATACACACATTGTGTTTCCTCTTCATTTCTTTGTTTACATTTTTTTTCTCCTTTTCTTTTTTGCTAATAGTGTATATACTTGAAAGAAACATGTTCACCTTTTTAACAATACAACCGTTCCAGCCATTTGATAGCTTCTCGAATTTTAAAATCGTTTCTTTGTAACGACTTTTGCTTCATGATCAATATTTTTTGCCAATGAATTGCCTTCAAATTGTTCAAATCAATTGTTTAAAGGAAGTACTGTGCTTTTCTTCCTTTTTTATAGTGAAGGCCATTGAGGTGTCTTAATCACGCTATGTTATGAATGAAAATGCTTCATGCAACCGGTCGAACAACTAACGACTGTAGGGTTACAAGCAGTCTTAGATCGCCAAATCATTAAGCAGCTTTTCAATGTATTTAGAGAGAATGTTACATCTAATTGTTAAAGTATTCTCTCTTCAAGCGTGAATTATACAAGGGATAGTGTATATAAAGACCCTTTTCGAATGTGTTCAGTAATCCAAGCACAAGAGGGGATAGTTCAAGTTAAAGAGAATGTCGGACTTTTTTGATATTTCCGATTGTTGACTCCTATACTCTTTCTTATGACATCTATTAATATTCTATTGTTTGATAGCTATTGTGTTATCTATTATTTGATACTTCAATGTACTACACTCTACTTTTTTATTAATGAAAGGAAAAATGAGCATTTGTTTGTAAACTTTCATTTAAATGTAATGTATCATTTCGCTTTAATGAATTGTTATAGATTTCTTAAGAAATATACCTGAGGTTATTGAAGTGATGACAATAAAATCAATAAGGAAGTGAAAATTTGTCTTGGGGTTCACCGTTCTTAAATATTTTTTTTAGAGATTTTATTGTATTTTTAAATTACTATTAACATTAAAAACTGTGTCTGTATAATTATTTGTAGTTCTCAATTTCGTTCTTCGGTTGTTTTACATAATAAAAAATAAAAGCTTACTGCATTATAAAACATGAAAAAATGACAATGATTCGAACTTTTTATGCATGGAATTTTTTTTTTTCAAGAGTAGGGCAACAGTATTTAACAGAAATTTAATTTGTTTATATAAAAACTAAAAGGCTGTTGTTTATAAAGTAATTTAATGTAAAATTAATTTTTTTTTGGCACTAAGTAAAATTTTTTATTTTTACAACACGTTATCTCTAAATACAAATTTTTGTTCAAAATTTTTTAGCAATCTAGATTTTCTTTTTTATTACCCTGAATAATGCTTTTTTAAAAAAATTCCTTCAATTTAATAAAAGTAATATCTCGATTGGCAATGAGAGAGAGAATAACATAATTACCTTTAATTTTTTTCACTACTTTGATATGTGACTCGAGGTTTTAGTTATGACAGTATACATGCATTTTCCCCATTAGCCTTGTATTATTTCTTATGCCTTTTTCACTTCAATTCCTTTCCCTTATATGATTAACAAGTTAAACTACAAGTTTCTAGATTGGTTTGTGATCTATATTAGTTTTTTTTTTTAAATTAAAGTGTACAGTAAAATAAAAAGTCGTTGGTATACTTAATGAAAAAGAACTAGAATCTAGCTAAAAATAAATGGCTGTTGACTGTAAATTGAATGAACATTTGCCAAGAAAATGTAGTTAGCAGACGCTAACCTTTTCAGCCTCTGTTTGATTTAAGTTGGATAGTAATTTGTGTTACTTTAAATCTAATTTTTTAGTTTCTGCCATATAAACAATAGATCACTGTTCTACTTAAAATTAAACCTAGTTCTAGTGTAGTGAAACAGTGTTCCATTGTGATTTAGTTTATTTATCTAAAAACGAATAGATTGTTGTTTACATAATAATTTAAAGCCAAGTTCCTGCTCTTACCCCAAAATTTTCCTTTTAGTAGCACCAAATATTAACCCCTTGACTGCCAATTAAAAGTTATGCGATTCGCTCCCTAGTGCCACCGTTTTTTACGTAGATGCCGGTATATGGTGTATTGGGGTGGGGGAAAGAAAAGAGGGTGTGACGGGCTCACGCGTCTTTTCTTTAACATGTCCTTTGGGTACTTTTTGGGCCAAGATTAATGGCAACTCTTTTCCAACCAAAACCGAAGAAGTGAAACGTGAAGATAAAATGGAAATTAGATAGCTTTTAAATAACCGAAGTTTCAGTAAGTGGAATGGCAATTTTGGGGAATGTTATGTGAGAGATTGATATAATTGTGAAAGGACGGCCAATAGAGGTTATTCCGAAAATAAAGCTATTAGGTCAAGGTGCATACCATTGCACTCTCGTAAAGACTCAACTTCCTAGTATCGGAGCTACGATTGGATTAAGGTAGGATTGACTATTTAATATTAGGACTTGCGTTATTGGAATTGAGATTAGGCGGGTTAGATATTGATAGTGGTCCAAGTTACTTCTTTCGGTATTACTTGTATTGTGTGTTTGTTCATCGTAGTTTCTCAAATATATATTTATTATCTAATCTGTTAAAAGCTTAAGTTCTAGTTCTTAATAAAGTCAGATTAAGAGCATGGCAACTTCTCATCCTTTTGTTAATCCTACACCTCTAGCTCACGCAGATAATCTAAGAGAAGGGCACCCTAGGTGGGCCCTTTCACAAGGGGAGGGCAGAAATAAGCAAATTTTTCTCTGAAATAAGTAAATCCTTCGCAAACACTGTCAAGGTCATTTTATTGCATTCCAAAATCTTCGGAATAGTTCTACCGATAGCAGCGCAAAGAAAAGAATCGTGTTTTGGAAGGATGAATATATACGTCCTGGTTACATAACACACCGGTTGAGCAAGACGGATATGTACGCCGGCAGCACTTAAAAGGTTAAGTAGCTTCATATAAACCGAAATTTTTTTTTGTTCAATTATGCAATTCACTTGCAAAAATAAAGAGTTGAGTTAGTTTTGGTTAAAATATCCCTAGTAAATATTTATAGGTGTTTTAACAGATTTTCTATGTAATAGGAATAAAATTCTATCAATGCATTCCTAAATTTTTTCTAAAGTCACATTCTTAAAAAAATGGATATTTTTATATTTTAGAAAGAGGGAATTAGTAATTATTTTTCTAATAAATGTTACTAATATTTTGGATATTTATGAAGATGCGTCTCTTTATGATCGTTTTTATGAGAGGTCCGAGTGTAAAGAGCACCAAAATATAGAATAACTTCTTAGTGATAAAATAATATCGAACAGTTATTTCTCTTTCACCGCAACTTTCGTGCCAAAAATAGATTTAGATTCTGTATTTTAATTTTTTTTTCGTTAATTCGTTTTTAAGTCTATATACATAGAATATTCCAAAGATTTGGGAAAATATTTATAGTAATGTATTCCGTTTTTCAGTTCTGGTTAATTTTAAATCTCTATCTAAGAATGTTCAGTTAAGAGTTTTCTTTCAGCGATTTTAATTTTTTCATAATTTTATTACCTTTAATAAACATTTTTTAAAGATAGTTAGTAAATGAAATTGGAAATTTTATTTCGTTCATGATTTAAATTTTTAGTTTTGTACTTAATCCAATCGAAAATTTTGGATTTTCCTAACTGTTCGATACATTTGTTCATACATTTCTATCCCTGTTTATTTTAGAAAAGTGTAGAGGGAAGTTAGATATTGTATTACTGTAGAGATAATTTTGAAATATGTTCTTTAGATGTGAGAAAGGGATTTTTATATAATGTTAATTAAAAATTTCAAATGATGATCATTTAGCCCTTTTTGTAGCCAAGTTAAATTTAAATCTTTTGGTTATAAATTAGAGTTTTTGAACAGGAAAAATTTTGTTTGGTAAATTTAAGGTAATTTAGGTTTTAATTTAACTTTAAATGTGTGTTTTGAATTTTCATAGAAAAACGATTTTACTCTCTTTCAACTGTTACTGTAAATAAATGTCAAATAATAATTCAGCTGTTCTTTAGAGTCTTATTTAAGAACAGCTGGAAGCCTTTTTAAAATTCGTAATATTTTTTCTCTTAAAAACTGAATATTACTCTTCTCCCCTTTCCTTACAAAAAACAGCAATAAACGTTACTTATGCTGACTTCCAAGTAGTGTAATGCGTACTTGGCCTTCCTGGGTGGTACAGTAATTAAAGTACCAGTGAGTTTTCAATTGTGTTTGGGCTTTAAGTTTTATTATACATTATATGATCCAGAAATTGTTAGGCATGATATATCGGGAGACCGGCTTGATAGCTGTAAACCCTTGCTGGGTGAACTTTTGCCTTTCCGGTTAGAAAAAAGTATGGTAGATAGAAATATGAATGAATTACCTTTTCTATATCAGGTTGATGTCCGCTTACAACGCAGCTACCTTGTGCTTTTGGTGTTTAATATGGTTATAAATTAAGTCCACTCACGCAAAAATCTCATAAGAATCTACAAATGGCGTTCTTGTTTGCGAATATGCAGAATTTTTTGAAGTTTGTCTTTTTTTTCCGTAGCACAATCAAAATGGAAGATGAAATTTATTATTTTCTACTGGTTTTTGTAAAATTTGTTGTTCGTTCCTACTGTGTTTTTGTTATTCGGCTGGTAAACATTTTTTTAAAGAAATGGGAGATCGAAAGGCATGTTTTGAAGTGGAGTGGATACTGCGGATTTGTTTCCTGTGGATTTTGTATTTGTATTGTTTATATTCTGAGCGTTCACACAGGTTTTTAATGAATGGATCGTTATTTTTCAAGCAAATTAAGGAATGGTTTGAAATAATATTGATTAGAAATTCATTAAAATCCGTGCTGATAAATGAGTGATAATGTATAAGAGGAACTTAAAAACCAAAAGGGAAGAACACAAAATTTTGTGCAAAAAGAGAGAAAGAAATATGCAGTATTTTTCATCATAAAACATTTCAGAGATAGTTTTAAATATTTAACAGTCACGTTAATACATTACATTAAATACAGGGCATAAATGCCAAAAACTTCCTTACTTAGTATATGAACATGTTTAAGATTTATTTCATAAAGGTAAAAATTTTTGATAGGAATTAGAAGATAATTAATCCTCTGAAACAAAAGTGAGTGCTTTTTATCGAATTTTTTTTTTTCGGATTGTTCGAAATCACTATTATTTTCATTTTCTGATTGATCATTCCAATTTTTTATTAGATTTGTAATATATGTCATAACCAGAAAATTTTCCCATTCAAGAGAATATTTAGGTACCTCTTTCTATTTTCTCTGTTCCTTTCTAAGATATTTTAATTGGAGAAGCGTTGTGGTTGTGTGCCAAGAAAGAGAGATGTAATATGTCGGCTTTGAAAGAGCATCCAGTAAATGCTTCAATCTATAATTCAGAACGACGAACTTTCTCGTAAAAGGGTTCGTTGATAAAACGTCGTTAAAAAGGAAGAGGATGTGAGTAGTGTAGACGATTCAGAGGAAGTTCGCACCAAATATTTTTTTGTCCATTTTGTATATAACTTTTAAATACTGTATAAGGACTTTTTTATGCACCGATAGTTTTCTATAATTTTTTTTTAAATTTGAAAACTTTTCTTTAGTTTTATTTCTAGATTATTGAATAAGCCTTACATTATCAACTTTAGATCTATCGGTATTATAATGCGATTTTCAAGAATTAATATATATATATATATATATATATATATATATATATATATATAAACATAAATATATAAATATATATATATATATAATATATATAATATATATAATATAAATATATATATATATATATATATATATATATAAACGATAAATTAAAAATTTAACTTCATTAAAATATCTAAATATTAAGTAACGTGCTAGGTGTGTCTAGTAAAATAAACTTTTCATTTAAACTGAGAAAACCCCCATCCACATCATTTGATAAGAATTTGAATGGGTTCCTTAGTGACTTTAAATTAGTCTTAAGAATACACAGGTTGAAGCCTATTTAGCTCAGAAAGAAAGATGGGCTCTCGGAAGTAGAGCATTTAAAGCTTAATTTAGAAAATAAGCCATTGTAAGATTTCCGCTTTATGTCATAAAGCGTTTCCTATTTATGAATTGTCTTTTATATTAACCACCTGTATTTCCTACCAACATTTTCCCTATAAAGTTATGACCTAGTTTCGAAACAGATTTTTTGGTTTATCCTTCAAGAGAAAGGCATGGGTTTTTGAATTTATTTTAGATTTTGATTTATTTGGAATTCGTGCTGGTCTGTCACGTGTAAGGTTATCTCGGCTATTAATCATTTTGTAATTTTTGGTTTCAGTTGAAAGAGATCGTTGACCTTATATTATTTCAGCGAACTATAAAAGTTTTCGCTCTCCCTTTTATGTCTTTGAAAATACAAAAATGAGGTCTCGAATTCTGAAGTTTAGTGTTTTTAAAGTGGTTATTTACTCTTAGCTGAAAATGTAGTGATATTTGTTTACAAAGAGCTACATTTCTTTTGTTCTTCCCATTGTGAATGTAGCCACCGTTGCAGAGTTAGTCATAAAAACGCGATCACTTTCTTGACTGCCAATGTTACTGTTGAGTCGTAAATTCTATATCCCTGATTCCACTAAAGGCCTACCGTGTAGATGTACTGACTTGATGTACGTTAAATCTATCGAAGCTCACATGTCTCACGTTGTCGTGGTGTGGAATTTTACAGAGCGGGATGCTAGCTCGGGTACCATCCGCGTCACTTGACCGAAGTTCGGTTCGCTAGTACAGTGGTCTCCAACCTCCGGTCCATGGATCAAATGGTACGGGCCGCCCAAGGAACATTAAGTTATTTCTATTTTATTTACTGTGGTGTATTTCTCTCAAGTTTTTGTGACTTTCCATAGAAATCGCTTTATATTCCATGTTAAGTCCTTTAAGGTATCCGACTACGTTCGGAACTGTGATTTTAAAAAAGTGCATAAATGGATAATTTTCATGATATTTAGTGTCAGAGTAGAATACATATATAAAATTGTTTTAAGGACATTATGACAAAAAAAAAAAATATTTAAATACAATATTTTGGCAAAAAATTAGCTTAGAATAATCTTTTTTCAAAACGTTCTCCTTTTATAAAAACTGCTTCTATAATAATATTTTGTGTGCTTATATAAAGTAAAGACTTCTCCAGAGAGTGAACTAGGATTTTTGAAAAATTCACATTATTTTCAGAGTTACCACCCATTGAAGTAATTATCGGCGTTTTTTTCTTAAAATTGTTCCTCTCTGTTGTCATAAAATATGGATAGACCCTCTTCTAAGTTATATATTTCAAAAATTCTAGTTCAGCCTCTGTACAGAGGTTTGAGCTATACATAGACAAAATATTATTATAATAGAAACATTTTTCACAAAAGGAGAATGTTTTGAAAATGGATCATTCTATGTTCATTTTTTGTCAAAATATTGTACTTAAATAATTTTTTATTGTAATATTCTTAAAACAATTTTATACACGTTTTCTAATCTAAGTGACACTAAATATCTTAAATATTATCCATTTATACACTTTTGCAAAATCACGGTTCCGAACGTAGTCGGATACCTTAATATTCATTTTTTGGTGTAACTATATTTTATTCTAAAGGTATGTTTGAATACGATAAAATTAAAATTATTAAAATCAAAACAATATAAAATATAAACAACCAACGTGACCCCCCCCTCCTCAGTGGGCCGCGGTAAAATTATCAAACGTTGACCGGTCCGCGGCGATATAAAGGTTGGGGAGCTCTGCGCTGGTAGCCCTAATGTAGCTTCGAAGTGCAACGTTAATAAAAAAGCCACTGAGATCGCAATCATTAATTTTTTCAATGGGCTGCATATTAGCAACCAAGCCTTTACAGACACGGCTAGTCCCCAAATGGGAGAGCCATTTCAGTGGTGGCACCATCTAGTTGCGGCTCTCGCTACCAAATTTGGACGCTCGAATTAATTTAATTCAAGCTCTGGTCGTATGCTAAACATTGCCGTGATTTAATTTTACCGAGTATCAGAACGAAATTGATACTCAAGGGATCTTTTACATACCACATAATTATGACATGCGTGCCTACGATTTTTGCATCCAGAAAATCTATTGACTCCAGCCGGGGTCGAACCCGCAACTTTCGGCATACGAATCGGGCACGCTACCTCTAAAGCACCGGAGCCGACAGAACGGAATTATAAGTTTTATTGATGTTTAAAATTTCGATTTAATTTTTGTATTGTACATTATTTGTAATTTCGATTTATGCTTAGGAAACGAGAAATATTGATGGTAGTTCTGTTTATGTAGTTCATTACCTAAGAAAATTGTGTTTAAAAAATGAGTGTGTACGATGGCGGTTAGATCTAATAATTCGTGTAACTTTTTTTTAAAAAAGTGTTTACACTAGCTGTCCATAAATATGTCAATGATTCGAATCTGAAGAGTACGATATTTTTTGCATCCGCGATACTGTGAAAAAAGATAAGTTTCCATGTAGTTCTTTGAATCCATTTTTGCATGAATATAAAAAAGATGAGATTTATGATATCGAATGAAAAAAAAGAAATGTTTTTTTCTCATTTGTTTTTTCTACTGATTTGTTGATTTTTATATTGACGGTGATTTATTAAGTTGCAGTTGTTAATATGGTGAGAATAAACATAAGCGCAATAATTTGGTTTATAGTCTAAGTTGTTGGAATTAAAAAAAACAAAAAAAAAACAAAACTAACATTCATTTTAATTTTGCGAAATATATGTGATTTGTAATAACTGTGTTTCGAGTATATCACTAGGCACAAAGTAGAAAGGTTTTTTTGGGTGTGTTTTGATTAATTCTTTATTAACGTCACACTACAAAGTAACATAAAGGCTATTGGTGATGAATAACTTTATTTTGTATCATTCAAGTGACGAAGACGACATAAGCAAGCACCCCACTCCCCAAACTTCCATAGGGCTGCGGTAGCCCAGTGGTCTAGGCATCGGATCATGGCAGGCATGTCATGAGTTCGAGCCCAGTACCATTAAAGATCCGCCGTGTAGGGCAGCGATGCACGTTAAATCTGTCGAGAGCTGAAGCATCCTTCCGTTGTTGTGGTGTGGTAGTTGGAGGGGCAGCTCAAGTGTCGTCCACGTCACTTGATCATGGTTCAAAATTACGTGGTCCGTCGCCAAAAGCCCTCATGTAGCTGAACAATGCGACGTTAATGTTCACTCACTCACTCCAAACTTCCATACCACTCTAATGTGAGGACTACTAGCCTTTTCAGATTTAATGTAGATTGACCATTATCCTCGGCGGTTTTTTATTGATATCAGGTTTCAAACCCACGACCAGGGACGTCTTAAGGCTTCTTGAGACCCTGTGTCCAGAGACATCTAAGATTTTTTGTGGCCCTGGGCTCCTATGCAAAAGTAGGCCCTACCTGCGATTTTTATAAGTTGTCAGTATTAGCATGTATTGTCAAATGCTCGTACAAACGGTAATTTGAAACAAATAAATATGCGTGACTCACAATCTCTCAATCCCAGACGCAAACGGTTCGACCGATGGCCGCATTTTGACTAAATGAACTGACTGTTTATGGCTTAGGTCCAGGCCTAGACACGGACAACGGTCATGAAATAATAATCTTGCCACTTTTACCAGTTGACATGCAGTTCGGAATTCCCTGTTTTTAGAATATTTCAGGGAATTATATTCGACTATTAAAATTACTCGGATGAGATCTTATTATGGATGAGTCAGGAACGAAACGAGGCCCCCACCGAGGGCGAGGCCCTGGGCCCAGTTGGCTCCTGCCTTAGGACGTCCCTGCCCACGACTCGACAGAAACAACGCCGATCAGGAGTGGGCGACCATTCGGATCTGTGCGGAATTTTACTGTGTTTTAAGGAAATAAACCTTTCTTAATCTTTTGTCTGAAATTTTTTGTTAAAGGGAAACATTTTATGTATTTCTTAATGATACATTATAGAAAATTACTTCTCAGATTCTGATTTGTTCACTCATATAGCTTCATCCTTTATTTAAAATTCAACTTATTCCTTTTCCCTTTCGCGTGATAAGTTTGTATTAATCCATGATTGTATTCATGTTAAGCACTGTGATTTTGCGATGAAAAACTTAAATATGCAGTGAAAATCATTTAACACGAAACTGGGGAGGATTGAAATTTTTTTTTTCGTGTTAAAAAAATATTACAATCCCCCCCCCACACCATATATTCAACAAAATTGAATTTGTTACAGCACTTTTCATTTACATAGATACATATATGCATGTATTCAATAAAAATCCTTGAAACAGAAACATTCACAATGACCAAATGAAATTTAATACAAAATTTTCAAGTTCTTCCGTTTTTGACCAGCAGCCTTAAGAAGGTCATTCTTCATTTTAAGCGAAATAGCAGTTTGCTTTCCCCCTGAGTTCTGATCCATTCTGCTTGTAAAAAAATTCTTTTAAATTAGGGGGAAAAAACGGGAACCAAACTTACCGATTTTTACTTACACTGCGACATACTCGTCACCGAATTTCAAAGCCAAGATGCGAGATGAGATGCTTTTGTGTTGCGTTTGTAGGAGTGGAAGGTGAAAGTAGCTTAGATAAACAAATTTCCTAATCACAGGCTATTCTGAGGATATTTCAAAGCCAAGTTAGCCTCCTTTCTACGAAACATGAAATCGCCTCTTTCATTTCACACCCCTCTTAAATCTCGCCTGCGCTGCTGGTGTTTTCCGAATATTGTTCATTTCCAGAAAGGAATTTTTTTCGTGTCAAGCGATTTTCGTTTTGTGTTAAGAGGAAAAAATGCATGAAAATACTTAGTAGTTTGTCGGGACCGTTGCATTATTACGTGTTATCGATATTTCGTCGCGAGCGTTTTCACGTTATACGTATTTCACCGAAAATTACAAAAGGGGGTTTGAAAGAGCTCGTCGAGTTGCGTAGGAAAATTGCATTTTCTAAATTCTAGTCACAAAGGGGACCCTCCACGAGGGGGTTCCGAATCCAAAAGGGGTAAACGAAAGGGGTAAAGGGGTAATTCGAAAACTTACACGAATTTTTACGAACAAATTTCACCTTTCGATAGTGCTTGTCGAGTTGCGTTGAGCTTTTAGTTATTTATTTTGAATGAAAAATTTCTTAAAGAAGAATGAAAATATGAATGAAAAATGTATTTAGTATTCTTGAAAGAACCTTGAAAACTACTACCAAGCCCATCCTAGATTTTGTAGTATAGTAGTGTTAAAATAAAAGTAGTTTGAAATGAACCGTATCCTTCAAGTTTATGCATCATCATGCTGAGAACCGTAATTTATGGAACATGTTCTTGCTATTCGGCTGCTTATGTGGGGTTTTAATAGTTGTGTAAGTTGAGGCAGTTGTAAAAGTTGAAGAGGAGACTTTTTTATCTTCAATGTTAGTATGCTGTTTAAGATTCTACATAGCTACGTTTTGACGTCGAATCTCGCCTTATTACTCATTTAATCGCTGGAACATTAATTTAGATGCTATGTTTATGCCAACTATTATTTATATCAACTAAGTATATAATTGCAGTATTTTATGGTAATGTACATAATGATAAGATATAATCACCCTATAAATAGTGCCAAATTGAATACTAGATGAATATTTTATGGAGATTTATGAAAGGATAGTTAGAAAAGAAAAACTTTGTATAGATTTCGAAAGTTTTGCAGTTATTACTGTTTTTTCAATTAAAAGGGTAGCTATCGGTCAAGGTTTGTATGTAAAGATTAAAAAAGTAGTAACTAACTCGGAAAGTTTTATAATTCATTTTTTATTGATGTTAAATTATGTTAACTTTAATTAAATTGCATTTATAATTTATATATAATTTGTCAATTGGTCAAATTTCAAAGTATTTGAAAATGAGTTTTCTGTTATAAATTAGAATTGTTTTTCAGTAATGAAGGATCAGGCTTAAAGGAAAATTGTAATTAATTCCTATTGTGTTTCTCTGTAGCTCCCCCCTTTAAAAAAAATAAGGACTGATAAACTTAAAGCTTTAGCAGCCTAAAGTGAGGTGCAAACATTTTTAAGTCTAATGTATTGAACGAATATATGACGCACAGCAGCTTTATAATATTACTTCTTTTATTTAAATATATTGTTTAAAAGCGTTTAATTCTTAAATCGCACAGCTATAGTTAAAAAATAAACAGTTGGCAATATATCTGTAGATGAAGACTACGTCAGCTTTAGTCTACATGAGCAAATCTAGTGTACAAATTTAGTAGCCAAAAAATACTGAATGAAGCCAATTAATTGTATACCGAAATCTTTTAATTATTTGTTTCACTGTTTTAAATTTAATTTTAAGCGCTCAAAACCTAAATTTTGTACTCAATTATAATAAACGTAAATTTACATATTTTTTCTGAGACAAATGTTTGTTGTTTTAATGACTAGCTATGTTTTATCCGAAAAAAGTTCGTGTTATTGCGAATTTCTTGTGTATTGTTCATTGGATATTTTTTCTTATTTTGTTCTTTTAAAGGCATTTTTTTTTCATTCTTTTTTACATATCTTGAATTTTAATACCTTAATGAAATTTAGTTGATAAATATCTTTAAAAGCATCTTATGCTATTAACATAAGTAGTTGTGCTTGAAAACTGGTAATACAATCACACACATTCACACTCAGTTTTTCTCTCTCTGTATCTTTTCTCTTTCTTTTTACTTACATCTTACCAACCATTTACTTACATCTCTTTTACTCATCATCTCTTTACTTACAGATTTTTACTTACTACTCTTATTTTTACTTACTACTACTTACTTTTTACTACTAAATCTACTTACTAGTTAGATTTTTACTACGCTCTGTGAATGAATTGATAGATGAAGACAGAGAAAAAAAATGGGAGAGAGTAAGAGAGTTTGGTTGTTCAGAGGGCTTTACTATTACAAAGTCTTCATTCATCCTTACAATTACACTAGTTAGATTAATCATCAGAAGAATTCAAAGCATCACCAAACTAGATGTATTGTTTCCTTTAGCAATGCGACTTGTGATGAGCTTTCAGAACACGGCATGGATTTGTTTGAATGAAAATTATTGTACATGAAAATAAAGACGTACTCTGAAAGTAAGTTGTAATGCGCTTGTGTAGCGCACCGATTGAGTCTTATTTTTGATTGAATACGATATCTGACTGCTTGATTAATTTTTTAAGAAATATTTAAAAATGAAAAGGCAGTTTCGAAATACTTTCGTGCATTATTAAAAATGTTATAACTACTCGGAAATTATTTGACACCGTTAGAAACTATATATTTCGTATATATGTATAATGCAAATATTTTTGTTAAATTTTTAATTTGATGCTGAAATTTTCTTATTGCTGTTTTTCATTTTATTACTCCATGCTTTATTTAGTAAACGAGTAAAGATTATTGACCATAAATTATATTGCAGTTGATTCCAAGTTTTTCTGTCAAATAATCTTAATTTCCATTTAGAAAAAGGTAGTAAAGGTTATAAGAAATATTATATTTTTTAAGTTTTTATAGTACAAATACTTTATATTCATGTATTCATGTTAAGTTAATTGTTGTCCTTGCGCTGAACGTTAATGTTTTTAATTTATTATTCCAAATTTTATGTTTTATATATTAATTTTTTTACGCATTTTTTTGTTGATATTTTTAATTTTATCTAAGCATTTTAAAATTGATCAGGTCTTGTTGAATTAATCATGTTTTAAAATTAATTAATCAATTTCTTAATTTTCCTTAATTTTTTTTTCAAATTTTGCAGTGAATTTTATCATTGTGCAAAAATGCAAAGAAAAACTATTTGACTCCTTATTTTGTGAGTGCACAAAATATTCTTAATTTGTATTTTTAATTATTATAAACTTTTATAGATTTAAGTTTTTGTTTGTTTTGCTATGCTTATGCATAAAAAAAATGTTTTTATTAACCATTTAGGTTCTTTATTATGTATTATTGACCACACTAAACATAAAAGAAAGCTTTACTTATTTTTTAAAGTATTGTGATGGCAATTCAAATAATACAATACAAAAAAAATCATTTTTTGGCATTTCTTCAATTTTATTATTAAAATTAAAAAACTGCACCATGCTTTTGATTTTTCTAATGGTTTTAAAATTCACTTATACAATATATACTGCCTGAGTGTCATTGTATGCTTTGCTCGAAAATTAAGGCTGTCTTCGTCAGATGTACGAGAACCTGAACTAAACGCTGGGCACATTTTCAGACAGAAAGATGTCAAGATTCTCATCACAATTAGCAACATTGTAATTCATACATCTGTTTTATAATATAGCGTTTTTAAATTTTCAAAATATTTAATAAATAATCAATATTTTATTTTAACACGTAAAGGGATAGCTCAGAAGAAACTCAGATAGAAACACATTTTATACCAGAAAAAAATGAACTATAATTGAGATAAAAATGAGTAGCCATGTAATATGCTGCTTTTCATAAGATAATGAATGAAGCCAGAATATAGTATTAATATTGAAGTTCTTTTATATTTGAAAAAATATTCCAAATTCGAGTCTTATTCTGTAACATTACGGGAAGACTTGAAGAAAGGCCATAAAAAGAATATTTGTTTTTATGAGGCACTATTCTCATAGTTATTGTCAATTTTTATGCACGAATTCCGAAAATTTGCATTATGATTCTAATTAAAATCCCAAAATAAGCAATGGGCTTTTCTTTCGATGATCTCTTAAACTTCGCCAGAAATTTATAAATCCCACGGATTACACCTTTACTCGAATAATATTTCGTAACTCAAGTGTAGGATAGCTTCGGTCTGTCTAGCATTTTACTGCGACGCCTTAGATATGCATATTAAGGCGTGGTAATTGCATTTTGCTTTCAGTTATTTTCTCGTACATGGTATCTTACTTATTTTTTTTTTTTTGCTTTTATATATTTGTTTACACCTGATTTATTCACGTCATGTTTGTTCACGTAAAAATCTTGTTGAAATGTGAAAACGCGACTCTGTTTTCGGAAAAAGTTTTTACTACTGTTGTAGAATAATTCTCTCGTGTTTATTTCTATCTTAGCATCCGAATCAGCCTTCAGGTTAAATCCATTAAAATTTCTTAAATGGTTTTTTAAGCCATCAATATGCAAATAAATTGAAATTGAATCCGTAACAGTGGGTGGCAAATCAGTATGCTGTTACAAGAGTACGTGAGTTCTAGTTCCTGCCCCCCTCCCTTTGACACTGATTAAAACATTTAAGTTTTTACAATCATCCTTGTATTTTTTCTGAAGATGTGCGGTGTGTAATGGTTAAAAAGAATTCGTTTTTAGAACAGTTAATAGTTTTTGAGCTTACTAAGATTTTAAAATAAATTTGTTAAATTCGATGTTGTGGATAATATATATATATTTTTAACAATCTTATAAGGCATATTGGTGTTTATTTCCCAGTATTATAGTGCTTTTTTTTGCTTTTTTAAAAATCGTTTCTAAAAAATCGGACGAAATTTCCAATTCCCAGAAACTCTTTTCAATAATTTTATAATAATAATTTAATAATTAATAATAATTAAATTAATAATAATTTTTCAATTTTCTCCTTAATTTTAATAGTTTATACACAAAATTCATATTGATGAGTTTACCCATACGCTGTGAAATGCCACCATATACCGTATTTATTCGAATCTAAGCCACCACCGATTCTAAGCCTCACCCCAAATTCTCACAAACTTTTGTGAAACAGGTAAAATAGTGTAAAATTGTTTATCAATATCCAATTTTACGAAATGAAAATAAATTTAAAGTGAGAACTAATAAGAAGTGAAAAATTATTTTACCAATATTTAAACTTTCAAATACATACATAAACCTTTAATTGCTCTTATTGCCTATCCAACGAGTTTTTTCCCTTCGATTCTAAACCGCACCCGATTTTCAGTAGCATTAACATTGGAAAAAAGTGTAGCTTAGATTCAAGTAAATACGGTATCTATTAATCACAATGATATTGAATAGATTCTTATACGAGCTGTGTAATATTCATATTCTTAATATGTGATCATTAATTTCATTTGTTTCATAAATATATCACATTAAATATTTTTTCTATACTATGTAATGATAGTGTATAATATTATACAAATTTATATCGTAAATACTGTATTATTATAGTTATATTACTTTGCATCGTACGGCTACTACATATTTTTAGCTCGATGATAAACTAAATTTAGTAACATTTTTGTGCTTTTTTATTTAAAGGATTTGGCGTAATGTGTAGTAGGAACTTCTGTTGTTTTTTTAATTTTCGAAATTTGAATAATATATCCATTTTAATGTCCAAGGTTAAACATTTTTCTAGAACATGGGCGAGATATTTTTATCTCTTATGTTTCGTTTAGAATTATCAATTTTTAAAAGAAAGAATTGTAAAATGAATTCTTAGGAATAATGCCTTTCTTTAATGATCACATATATCGTTTCTTTAATAGATTATTTAATTAAAAAAAATTTCATTGTTTATTACTATTTATAGGTTTCACAAGACACTCGTTATTTATAGGGGTTTTTTTTGTGTGTGTTGCGTTAAAGGTGAAAATTGAATCAAACGATTGACACACAATCACAGATCAAATATCACTAAATTTTATCTGTAGAAAGTTTTTTTTTGCTCTTTTTGTACCATGAACTCTTCCCCTTTGCCATTTAGTTGAAAGCAATGGAGCTTTTCTCTTTTAAATAACACTATTGCTGAATAACTAAATTGTGAATGCGTGACTTCACCAGTTGGTGGTTTAACTGCTGATAAGATGCCCGATAGTTAACCAGGTATATTACACCATAGTATGTAACATATCTACAAAGAGCAGCAGCTATTTGTATCTGTGGTTATAATAACTATACCGTTATATCTTAAAATGCGGTAACTACAATATCAGGAAGTTATACCTTTCCCCCTCTTCATGACTACCAACACAACTATTTCTTCTGTAATTTATTACATTTATATATATATAAAACGAGTCTTACAGTAGTCGCATATGATGTGTAACATCTGACATGTTATCGTGGTAAATACGCAATATTAACTTTTTTCCTGAAAATTGTATTTAATTAACAAAAGGAGTAATGTGTGAAATATTTTATCAAAAATAATTTTTCTTGTTCAATTTGGGGAAGAGCGGAGACAATAGGCTTATGATAACTGAAATATGACACATATACTTGTGATTTCAAAGTATTTAAAAATCGTTGAAAAACAGCGTCAATAACAGTACTACTGTTAGCAGTCGAAACATTCTAATTTGTGTTCATTTCGAGCTTGAGTTCTTCATTCATAAAAGCTATGAGCGGCTCAGCTTTTGGCAAACTGAAGTTAAGGTTAAAATCACCACTCAAAATCAGGGGAAGCGAGTGATAATTTTTTAAAAGAGCGGAACCACCTTCGTTATATGGTAAAAGTACAAAATGCAGGAAATCTTTAATTTTTTTAACCGTTTGATTCGGAGAAATGTATACGACCACCGAAATCACTGTCCATTTTCAAATAAGCATTCTGCCACACTTATGTCCTAACGGATTTAGAGTCGAGTGCTTGATGGCTACTAGAGTTGGACCCCCATGCGAGGGTAGCGAAAAGTACAGCCACGCACTCTCATTGGTCAAATCAAGTAGCGCGCGCTTACGTCACATCCTGTTACACACATCAGTCCCTTTTCACGAAATCACTCCCAGTAAATATCCAGCAACCGAGAGGAAAGATGTTACACTTCAAAAATTTTAAAGTTTTAAAAGTGTCCCCCCTACTCACACAAGCTCACTGGACCTATCTTCAGACTCCTGGTTATAAATCCCTCAACGGTTGTATGTGGCGGACGAGTTGCGAACTCATAGCCGGCGTTGTCCAGCCATTACGCTCCTGAAGAATCGCCGTGCAGAGGGGCTGATGCACGTTAAAACTTTCGAGGCTTTAAGTTAAAACTTTCGTTATTGTTGAAGTTTGGAGAGTTGGGTGCCAATATAGTCCGTCGCCAATAGCCCTGGTGTAGCTTCAAAATGTGACGTTAATAAAAATAAAAAAAAATTTAAGAATCCTTGGTCTCTGTACAATACTCGCAATCATTTGCTAAATGTCAAATAGATTTAATTTTAATACATATTAGCATCGGGCTATTTTTTTCACTAACTTTTTATATAAATAGGGGTATTTAAGGTATATTCAAAAATGTATTTTTAATGGAAATCCCCCTTAAATGATTCTAATCATGATGTGTATCAGTATCATTCCACACAGTACTAATATCAAATTCTTATTCACTTATAGTTGTTTTTACCTCTTTTGATACAGAATTACTATCACTGCCTGTTTTATATAAAACGCATTTACTCTTTTTTTGATAGGAAACAATTGTCATCATCGTCACTTTCCTCACATCCGTTTCTTCTATACTTTCACAATCACTTGGGATATCCTATAATTTATCATAAATTCCGTTTTCAAATTCATTCATTATGGTAAAAAATAAAACACAAATTCAATTTATAAATTGATCAATACGATATTACTGATTGTTCAACAGCTCTTTTTTTAATACCTCTTATCTAAGAATTTATCAGGAAAGCGCACACGTGCCGTAAAAAGAGAATTTTCTTCTCTCGACGGCAACGTTTATATTTAAAAAAACGAGAATTCTCATTTCCCGATGGGCATGTGTTTATGTTATGGAATATTTGAATTTCTAACTAATTCAAGCTTCCAAATTTGGTAACGAGGCCGCCACTAGATGGTGGCACCATGAAGTGGTTCTCACATTTGGGGGCTTGCCGTGTCTGCAAAGGCCAAGTTGCTAAAACGCAGCCCCATTGAAGGAAAAAAAAAGTTTGAATTTCTTTTGATTTATTTATACTAGATCTTAAATCCAAATACCCACTAATATTTATTTGAAAATAGTTATATTTAGTCTCCTTTGTCAGCATAATGATACCGAATGTGTTCGTCACTTCACGCATTCAAGGCATTTATGATGTATTCTTGTTGCAAAACAGTTTTTTTTTACGTGACGCTTCTTCAAAATAAGATGTTTTCTTTTTTTCTTTCTTTCTTTCAAAAACTATATTAGAATACACATGTTTTAAAAGTATACATTATTCATGTAACTTAAATGAAATTTTAAAAAACACATTAATATTTCTTATAATCTTTTTCAAAATGGAAATTTAAACTATTTAACGCGAAAAATTAAAAGCCAACTGTAATATATAACTTATAGTCAGTAATTTTCGCTCCTTTACTAAATAAAGCAGGGAGTAATAAAATGAACAGAAGCAATAAACAAATATCTGTATCAAATACACTAGGGATTCAACAAAGATAAGTACATTGTATATAGTTTCTAACATTGTCAAATAATTCTGAGTTATAAAAATTTTAATAGTACACGAAAGTATTTTGTTACTGCCTTTTTATTTAAAGTATAACTTTTTAAAAAATTATGATGTTTATGAGAACATTTACATTTTTTTTTCAAAATTTAAAAATAGCATCGATGCATAATCTTTCAGTCTGTTTTACTTTCACAAAAAATTTATTTCATTGCCTTTATTTCTAATCTGGTTAAAAAAATGTCTTGACAATTATTTTATTTTGAGTACAGGTTTTTTTCTTTTCTATTTAAATATTTTCAGTTAAGTTCAATGATTTAGCAGCGCTTTGTTACTTAAAATTTTATTATTAATAAATTAGTCTAATAATTAAATTTGTAGATAAGTAATTTTTCCCCTTAATTCTGTTTATAAGGAAGGTGAAATATTTCCTAACGAATTAAAATTCAGAAAGAAAAAAATGAATTTTCGTCTTCGTGACCGATTTAGTGATTTGTGTGTCACCTGTTATGATATATAATTGAAACTGTCATAGTGTGAGAAAATTGCAGTTCGAAAAGAGGAGAGAGAACTTGCGTTTTATGAACATAAATTTGCAATCAGAGCGTAGCGAGAAATTTATTTTAGATATGGCTCTTATTTTATTTGAATTCATTATGATTGATCTACATTTTTTTTATCTATAAATATAACGTGCATTTTGCATTGTATTGGAATTTAAAAATAATCCAACATATTATTATAGATTTCTCATTCAAAACTAAATTGCAAATAATTTGGTGGGAATTATAAATTTTTTTTAGGGGAAGAGTAAAATATATTTGTGTAAAGTACAAAGGTTTTTAGTTCTACATAGTTTTCAAATCCATAATGTTAGCGATTTTTTTAATAAAGACTTTACTATTTTGTAATGTTTTTAGAATGAAATTAAAGCAACCAGCACCATTCTTTTCACTAAGACATAGCAATGTTTCGAAAGTTTATCCCCCCTCCGATATGTTATCCATTTCTGAGTTTTTCCACAAAGTATATTTTTGTTGATCCTGATATACAGTTTTTGAACGAAAACAAGTGAATTGTATACTCAGAACACACTCAAAATCATATCAGATTACAGATTAGGTTGTTTACGTTCTTACTGTAAAATTGATCCAGTTCTTTAAAAAGTTGATTTAGGAATTCAAAATGACGTTGCTCTGTGTTATAATTAGCATTAAAATTGCGAGCAAATATATAATATGCTAGTTTATGAGAAAAGGGTGATTTCACATTCACGTAACTCCATTGAATAGAACAGGGATGGCGAACCAATGGCACACGTGCCACTGATGGCACGCGACACAATATTTTGGGCACTCCACCGTTCAAAATAACAAAGTTCACTATGAAGTATTACGAACAAACGTGAGTGATCGGTCGCGAGGTGGCGGAGATTTGATTCCAAAAACATTTAACTATTTAAAGAGAAGCTAACATGCCATTTTAACCATATTTTCATCTATCTATGCTTGTGAGTCATTATTTTCAGAGATGAATAAAATTAAAGACTCCCTTAGAAACCGTTTGGTAGTTAACTCCAATTCAGCACGCATTTTGCTAAAAGTAACATCTTACAATCCTAATATAAGTTATTTGTCATCCACAATCTGCAACAACAGAAGTCACACTAATGTTACTTTAATTTGAATTACACGTTTTATTAAAACATTTACTACTGTACAGTACAAAATGTAATTTTTGTCGCAAATAAAGTTTTGAGTTAGTATTTAGTTTTATTATTTTCCCAACAATCACAAGTCAAAATTATTTGAAGGCACGTCTATACCTCATTAAACACTTCTTTAGAAAAAAATAGAACGTTGATCCATAAAGGTTCGCCATCCCCGGAATAGAAGAACCATTTCGATCGGGGTAATTGTTTTCATATTGATAAAACCCCCAAACGCTGAAATAATAACTATGCTATATCTTTTTACTGTTATTGTTTTAATAGCCTTTCTTTTTAATTCCCTGGATTTCATGAGTCATCCGTAGGTAGCCCATCTGAAAATGGAGTTGAGTGCATGAGTTGAAGGCGGTTTTTCAAGTTGCCATTGTCTATAAAGTGAATTAAAAGAACAAAATTTATATAGGCAGTCTTGCACAATTCGCGATCTTACTAAAGGCAATACAAAAATGTTTTTTTCTAAATTCTTTCATGTGTGGTTTTAAAACCCTTATTTTGAAAGGTGAAGGTAATGCGTTCTATCATGTCAAAAATAAAAACAATGGGCAATTCGAAAATTCATCATGAAATTCATTTTTATTTAATTTTAAAATGTGGATTTATTTATTTACATTAAATCCATTAATTTGTTTGGTAAATTTTAGTATTCTAATTATAGCGATTCCTTTCATATCCGTTGCTTGGTTACCTGAAATCGTCTGGTTTCGGGGAATATCTCTCTCCCGAAAAAAAAAAACGGTTGCAAAGTGTAAAAATAAATTTGTTGGGAGACTGGATTTTGTGTTTTGTTTTTCTTTTGAACTTTTAAGATCACAAACAAATGCAATACTGCAGTTAATGTACGTACGATTTTCAAGAAGGAAATTCCAGAAATATACTAGAGGCATATTACTCTCTATGTAGTTGTGTAAATAAATATTCAAGAGTGATTGCACAAAACATTGAACCTTGCCTCGTTGATGGGCACACGTAGCTTTTGCCCTTTCTTTAAATTCTGTTACGAAGCTGCAGCTTTTAAAGGATTTCAGATAACCAAGCATTATCCTTGTTTCTCTGTAACCTGTTAGTATATCTATCTATCAAGAAGATATTTTTCCCTTTTCAGTGGACAGTTTTGATAACTCAGAAGTAAATTTTACCTTAAATGCTTACTTAAAGTGGGATTTAAAATATCCTTTCTTGAAGTATGTGCAATTTTTCTCATTTTATTTTGCAGCACAAATTTTGCTGATAATGCATTAGTTTTTGAAGATAATAAAATCAAAAAATTATGCTCTTCATAATAAGTTATTTATATTTTTAATTCATGTTTAATGGATAAAAGAAAAATCAAGCCTTTTACATGTTTATATTTTTCAACACTCTTCCGTAGTACAAGTATCATTGGCAGATACTTATAAGTGGTCTGTACAATCAAAGTGATTTTTAGCGTTTCTTTTAACAATAACACGTTTGGCAACTTAATATTTTGATTTTGTATATGAGATGTCTTTCTTTATATTAGTTGACTCGTATATCACACATGGTAATTTTTGGAGGATAGTGAGTTCGAGACTTGATTAAACTAAAACCTGTTGTGGAATTGTAAGTCCTGTATCATGTTTCATTTAGTTGGGCCGTATCATCTTGATTGGACGTAGTGTAGTAGTGAGATAACAACGTCAGCCTTGTCCGGGACTCAAAACTACGAGGTCCGTCGCCAATAGCTCTGCGCGTTGCTTTAGAGGGCAACGTTAATATATATATATATATATATATATATATATATATATATATATATATAAAATCAAATAAACACATTATTAGCTCTAATGCAATGCGTATTAAACAAAATTGGCTGAAATCAATGTTTCAGATTAAAAATACTTGACGCGATTTGAATCGTTTTCGGGGATTTATTATAGGAATTTTGAATTTTTATATCTGTTCTATATAGAGTGTGCTGTTAACATAATAAACAAAATCCTTTGAGTATTATGCCTTTAATCCTATCAGAGCCCCTTCATTTAGCACGCGTGTCAATTTTAAATGGGAAAATTAGAACCAAAAATAAATTGCTTATTAAACTAAATTGAATTATTCTTATATTTTTAAGTCAAGGGAGTATTATTTAAAAAATTTTTTATTGCGCTTTACGTTTATTATCTGCCTCCGTTGAGAGTTTTTAAATTTCTAATTCACCGTTTGAAACTATGGACATAAAAATTTAATAAAATTTAAAACGTTAATAAGGGTGTGGTCTTGACGTTATATTTCTCTTCGCTGATACCTATGGCTGTTGTAGAGTTGTTTTAATTTTTCAACCGACTTTTAACTATTTTATTTGAATTGAGCTTAAACTCGTTGACCGGATCTCGTTTCAACGCTATAAAATGTTTACACAGCTGTCTGAACGTTTATTTTCGTAGAAAATTTACGATTTGAACCGTTTTCGTGGAATTAATTATAGTCAAAATTCGTGGGGATCCATCTGCCATAGGTATTGTCAAGCAGATGTAGGTAGTATGAGGAAACACATGAGGGGAGGATCAAACGGTTTAAAAGTGGCATAAATTGAACCGGCGCAGGCCAAAAGAGCGCCAAATGTGGCAACCGAATCGGAGCGTACTTGTTGGGAAGCAATGTAAAAGAGTTTAGTTCTAATCGACACTCAAGGTTGTATTGATAGCTAATGCTGCCAGAGTGCTTTTGGACTGGCGGGTACGGAATTGACAGCTGAGCATGCGGCTCTGTCCGTCGGCTAGCTGCTGTTCTTTGCCTTTGTCACCTGTGCCGCCTTTACAAGAAGCTTATGGGGTTCAAGCTGCTAATTCAAGTTTCTGGTATTTGAAAGGTATATCCATCGAACCAGAATTCAGGTAAAAAGTGTTTTGAATTTTTACTTCATATTATATTTCAATTAAAATGCGAGGAGATAATACATAATTGTATAATTCATACACAAATTTTTTGATTGTTTTCCAACAGGTAATATTTTTGTGTGGTATATATAAAGGACAGTTTAATTATTTTTGTAAGGCTTCCTTAGCGTAAGCATTTCGCCCCCACACATTTTCTCATGGTCGAAACAAGACCGAAAGAATGCGTTATTGTGCTTAATAATAATAATAAAATAAAAATTTTTTCGTTTTGTAATTCTTTAAGTCTTTGTTTTATCTTTAAATGTGTGGCATAGATTACAAATAAATTACTTTTTCATATTATTCAGTATTCATGTTAGTGCTTTTTGCTGAGAAGTGATTTAAACTGCCGTTAAAAATGATTTCTGCTTTTCATTTTTTTTCGCTTCCCTGATTTTTATGTTATGAATTTAATTTCAATGTATGTATCATAGTTTTATTTCTACTTTAGTTTAAAAAAGTGTGTGTAAAAAAACATGGTATATGTGATAGAGGGAAAACATACTTGAGGTAGGTTTCCCCCATCTCTCCATGGAAATCTTTTTTATGAATGTGTGAAAAATATATATTTTGAGAAGGACTGTATTCGTTTTTTTTTAATATTTAAAGGATGCTAACTTTTGCTATGTACTGTTATATAGATATTTTTTTTAATCATAGTGTCCGTTACGTTCATTTAATGAATTTGAAAATGTTAACGGTTTTGTATATTAAGTCATCCACTGTGATTGTAGGTTGTCCAGGAAACCATTTCGAAATGGACTCAATTTGTCTTATGATAATATTTTCACAAAAGTTATACATATAGAATGCATGATAATACCTTTATTTAGGGGAGGAGCAAGTGCCCATGTGTCTTATTCGAATTCGCCCACATGATGAGGTCCATAACGGGAGAAAAATTTTCGATTAATATTCTTTTTCGAACTGCTTTCACAAATCCTTTTCTTTTTGTTTTCTTACGTCACGCAGTTAAAGGATGTATCTTTATTCATTTAATTTTTTTTTTTTTATTTTTATTTATTATTATTTTTTTTTTGAATAAGTATTCAACTGCTCATTGGTTTGAAAGACTGCAAACCTTTGAAAATTTGAAAATCTAATTTATTTTTTTAAACAATTCAAAAATGTTTTGTTTTATTTTGTAGTCAAAGGAGCTTTGCAATAACAAAAATTAAGGGGGGGAAAAATCTTTTTAAGTTGCATATGAAATGCCATTTTTTATTTGCGTTGTAAGAAGATATTTTAACAAAGAGATACATGTACAAAAAAAGGCTTCCCAAAGAAAGAATTTTAAAAAAATTATTCTAATTTATAATATTGTTTTATTAGAGTTTAAGGTTACTAGCACCAGTTGAGAAAAATTCATATTTTCCTTTTATAACGAAGCTATAAATTGCCTTCAGATTTCAGAAATGAACTCCAAGAATTTATTGATATTGGTCTAATACAAATGCCTGGTTTCCACAGCATTGATTTTTTTTAAAAAAAAAATTCAATAAAGTTTAAATTAAACCAATTTTGATGCAGGACTGGAAAAGGGAATTAAATTAAATGAACGTGATATATTGCCACAAAATTCGAAATTAGTTGCAAAAAAAGATAATTTATCAAAATTCTCTTGTTAACTATTGGTGTTAATCGTCGTTTACTTTTTATAATATATTTTGACATATTCTGTGTTTAATGTTCACAAGAAATTTTTCCCCCACCCTGTTAAAAATAACATTTGTCGATATCTGTATCATGTAATGATATATTAAATTTGTCGAAAATGTGTGTGTGAGTATCAGCTTTTTTGTGAAAGTGAGATTGTTTAAAAAAAGTACCTAAAATTTTTTGCTTTATGTATATATTTTTATGTATAGTATTATTTTTATTTAGAGTTTATTTCCTTGATATATTTTTCTGTGGCTGATTCTGTATTAAAAATTAGAACAATTCTTTCATAGAATCAATTTAAGTTTGTTTTTTTTTTTCGTGTATAAGAAAGGAATGTAAATTTTTTCTGTTTCTTGAGTAGGAGCGTATATTCTCCTATGTGTTTGCTGTCTATCATATTTACATCACATATTTACTGTTAAATGACCGGAACGGTAGGGGAAAAAAGTTTTTCATTTCCGTAGAAAAACTGAACTTTTTTCCTTTTATTTATGTTATGCTTCAGTTTTTTTCTTCTCGGTACGGTTAAATTAAGGTTGATAACTGCTTTGATGTTTATTTCTTTCTGTTCTGATGCATTTCTGTCTTTTTTCCTGGAATGAAATAAATTCCTGGATTAAATTCTGTGAATCTAACAAACTAATGGTTTGTTAGATTCACCGAAAAAAAGAAAAAGAAAAGGGGGTAGGAACTATAATTTTAATTGCTTTTTTTAAATGAATTCGTTTAAAATCTTGTGTATTTTGTTTAATTTTGCTATTTAAGAATCAATTATTAGGTTTGTGGTAGACTAATGGTACAGAATTTGGGGTTTGGGAAGGTCGGGTTCAAAGCTCAATTCCACCGAACAGTGGTGTGGTTGAATAATGAGGCAATTACGCGTTAAAATTAAATCCGTACTCCTATGTCGTGTTGTTTGAAAGTTTGCAAATGAAGTATTACCTCAGCTATCGTCTTCATTACTAGCCCGTGGTTCAAAATCATGAGAACTATTAGTAATAGTCATTTGTGTAATTGAGTTGCGTCTTGGAGATAATTCAGATGTAGCATACTGACTGCAGAGGACATATTATTCTTTATGCTAACAAAAAAAAGTTCTTAAAGTGTTATGCCCACATTTCATTTTGGAGCATTAGCCTTCAAAAAAGTTATCATTCAAGATTAATTAGAATTTTTAGATAACTATACCTCAGGGAATTTTATAATTCTCCCCAAGATTCTGTGGACGTGGTGATAAAAATTTAGAGTAAAATTTTTATTAATTTTTTGTGTCGCTATCAACACATGTTTTTAAAAGATTTGCTCATTTCTTTGAAGGTAAATGCTGTGATTCACTTTGATAAAACTTCATTCATTTATGTTCATTGAACTTGAATAAATTAAAGTAAAATTGTATATATGGTGACAAATTACATTATTTTACATTAATGATGTGCATAATGTTTATATTCTGCTGCTTGAAAACTTGTGTTATACATTTTATGACTTCGAAAATTCGATATTGGAAATTATTTCATTTAGAGAATTATGTTTCGTATAATTTTGGTTAAGCTTCTATGACAATGACTAAAACAATATTGGTGATAACATTTTTGTATGTACTCTTTAACAACCATGAAAAGCTCAAACGAAACAGGAAATAGCCCTTGGGCAATGTACTTCCAAGTCGAAAATTAATGGATCTATGCCCGTGTAAAGGATAATCAATAATTATATAATAGCCTATGCAATTAATTATTAGGACGGGTTTTTCCTTCTATCGTAGACAGTGTAATGAAAGTTATTCGATAGCAGTAATTAATTTATTCATTAGGTAAGCGCTATTCAATTTATCAGAAATTGTTTCGCTTCCTATCTTTCATTTTTTAATGATTTGTAAATCCACTTAACGCATTACTCTGTAAAATCTTTATTTTAAATGATTCGAATGATTATGCATTATTAATGAAATGGCTGTTTTTTTGTAATTAGTGTTTAAAGGGCGCTGAATATCATGACATTAAGCATCAAAATATTATGGAAAATTACGTTTCTGCCTATTAAGGACCCTTTGCTGGATGAGGTTTTTCTTTGAGCAATATACCGTATTTACTCGAATCTAAGCCGCACTATTTTTCTATTGTTAATGCTACTGAAAATCGGGTGCGGCTTAGAATCGAAGGTAAAATATTTGTTGGATGGGGAAAATTAAATTTTCATCCCTTTCAAAGTAAAAAAAATATTGCCGTTCATTTTGGACACTCGCATCGATGACTTATAACATTTCTGCAGTTTATCTCCAGTAGTCAGTCTATCCTAAACATCGTTGTCAGCTGCGTTATTAGGAAATATTTTTTTTGTATACGCTTTCTTTTAATCAAAGATATCGGTAATAGCATCAAGACGAATTCAATATGACGCAAGTATGAAAAGGAGGCAATTTTATATGCAGAAAAAAACGGAAACAAAGCAGCAACCACGGAAAATTTGACATGGATGAAACAAATATACGTCGATGGCGTAAATAAAAGGATATAATTTTTGCTTGTAAATGTTCAACAGTCTTTCTTTTTTTATTTTATATTTTCTTCTTTAATACATTCTTAAAAAAACGTTTTATAACAAATGCATTGGATCGCATTTGGAGAGGACACCGTGTGGGAAAATGGCGACGCGGGCACCAATTCCAAAGTCAGCTGTGATATTGGGAGTGACGAATCATTTTCGAAACATGATACTGACATTTAGATGTATATATTTAAAAGTTTTTAATAGGGATAAACAGTGACGTAACGTACACCCCCGCATCGCGGAAAGGAGTAGGATTCTAGGGGGCGCAAAGGCTTGATACCAAGTACGGTTAGGGGCCCAAAACCTGACTTTGCAGAAGGGGGCTAATATTGTCCGATACGCTACTGCTGGTAAAATAAATTACTAACTAATTATTTCTCATTAATTTTTTAAAAATTTCTTAAGTATCGGATGTCGATGAACCTTTTACACCATTTTTTGTTTTTTCTCAAACACATGTAGGGAATTGGAAGTGCGATTTAGAATTGACAGAATTTTTTCACAAATATTTTGAGATTTGGGTTGCCGCTTAGATTCGAGTAAATTCGGTATTATATATACACTTACTAGAACACATAATTATCGTATTAACTTTATAAAAATGATGTACATTAATAGATAATGATGTACATAATTATCGCATTAACTTTATAAAAATGATGTACATTAATAGATTCTTTCTTATACTTTTAATTTTTTTCTTTAAATTCTGTTTGAATATTTTTTTACTTTCAATTTTTTTTATGCAGATGGTGCCATCACTAAAGAACGTAATATGTTGATATTGTTATTTCAGTCTCCAGTACATATTCATCTTCCTTCCTCTATTTTTTAAAATTTTACTTTTTGGTAATTTTCGATATGGTTTGTGGATTTAATTGCTCTTTTTAATTGATGTTTGTATGCTACTATTTCCATTTATGTTATATACTTCCTAATTAGTCACATTTATCTGTTAGCATAGTGTTTAAATTCATGTGTTGCTTTTAAGCTTAACTGATATTCAATTTTTTTGGTTTTTGTTTCATTCATTATTTTTCTTGTTCTATTATGTATAAATTTTCTGCTGAAGGGGAAAGTCAAGGTTCTGTTAAGCATGCTTAACCATATATCACTTCTAAGTCAGCGACAGCTTTAAAAAGTATAATAGTTTTGCATTTTCGTTCTCTCTCGCTCAATGGCTTTTTCTGATTATTTTAATAGGTCTCATGTTCTGGGTTCTAATATTGAGAATTTTATCTCCTTTTGATTTGTAGGTTATATTTACTTCTAAACCATCATTCTCTTTTGATTTATAATAACTAATATAATCTTGAGAGTCATGTGTGTTAACTCGATAAACCCTTGTTTGGCGAGTAGATTTAAAATGAGGTAAAACTGGTGCAGTAAAATGTCTTTTCACGGTCATGTTTGCATCTGCATGTTTCGAAATTTGAAAGCAGCAACGTTTTAAAATTGAGGGTAAAGGGGCAGGTTATAAAATATCTGCCTTTAATTATTTTTTCTCATCGTGGGAATGAAAGTGGAGGGGAAGGGGGCGTATGCAAATTATATTTTTTCCTTTCGAAAAAGCGTTTTTACCATTTTAATCATCTGACATTAAATGATTAATCATAATTTTTTAAAATGCATATTTTTGCTAATTTTAGACCCATAGGGTGGATCGTCGTACAAAACCTGCCTTTAGTGAGTACCTGCATTTATTACACATAGCCTGGGAATTTATATTGTGGTCTGTGTATAAAGTTGTTTTTTTTGCGGGTTTCAGGAATTGCTAATAGTTGCTCTCGCATAATAAGCTTTTAAGATTTTGTAATACCAACTTTGGATGTGTATCATAATAGTGCGAAAAACAGTTATCCTTTTTTCATATGTTAAGTATTACTTAACATTACACTTATTCATGTGCATGTACTTGAAAATGAAATTAAAATGTACTTCAATTAATATTATTACGATCCTTTATTAGGTATTAATAAGAAATTGAACATATATATAGTTTTATTAAATTATATTTGCTATTCTATTTTTAAAGATGGAAACAATCCTATTGATTTCGAAATTTAAAACAAAAGATTTATTTGAGATTTTAATTTTGAATGAAAATTCAACGTGGGATTTGTAGGCTTCATACAACGATTGTATCCTTTTTCTTTTTTTAAGTTTCATTATAACATTGATAAATGTATGCATACTTTGATGTTTAAGTTTTTGAAAAAGGATCTTTATATATGATGTGTATCCTATTAAGAAGGTAATTAACAAAGGGAAAGTTATGTATCTTTAATCACGTGTTTTCTTTGAGAAAGGGGTGGAGGGGAATGTACGCCGAATTCTGTTTTTACGCGCTATGTACTTTTCTGAAGAATACATGCAGAAAATAAGCGTTAAAATGCACTGTATTTGAGGAAAATAGAAGAATAGCCCCATTCTTAAAAATGAGCAAAAATACTGCAATGAACCAAATGAAAATTCTTGTTAGAATCTTATTTTTCCATGCTACACATTTTATACTTATATAATAAAAATGGATGTGTGTTATATGTTTGTTATATAAAATAAACTTTCGTTAGTGTAAAGGAATTTTTTTTTTACTAATTCAAAAACACAACAAATGAGCAAAATATAAAAACTAAAACATGTTTTTATATGCTGTTCTTTTCTGACAAACGCATGGATTTTGCTTAAATCTACTGTATCACTAGAAACTATTGTCGTCTTTTATTTGTGGAATTCTCTCTGATTTCTTGAACAGAATTAGCACTATACTCTGTTTCACCTCAAGTTGGCAGCGTTGGGAAAGGTAGGGAATGTAACAATCCGCTTGAAAAAGTAGTTCCAACATGTTCTGGAATTTAAATCAATGCAAATGCACAGAAAATTATTAAAAAGTATCATGTATTATATAAATTGTAGGTTTAAAGATATATTTTAAGTTAATCACATCTTAAAAGCATTTATTCTTTAACCCCTGTGAACGAATACAGTAGAAAACAACCACATGACTTTTGGCTGACAACAACAATATTTGGCTGAAAAACCGGTTTCAAGATTACATTCTTCCGAAATATTCGCGCCAAATCAACGCCATTTGCTTTGGATTTAGCTTCGTTCTTAGATAATATTTTTACATCTCGTGCGCTATCTTAATTCTTGTTGTTTTTGAAATTTTAAACATTTTTTTTTACAACAAAAACAGTTCAAAAGTATCAAAATATATAATTTTGTATTAAATTATTATAATAAATCTTTTTTTTTTCTTTAAAAGTTATACTTATTGAGCTGAATATATAAACTTTGCATATAATGTTAGTAACATAATTTTTGAAGTATGCATCGAGATATTTTTTTCCAGATAAACTATAAATTTTATAAAAGATTATAAGTTTTAATATTGATAAATTTTTGAAATTAATCCCCAAATTCTATTATGTACTTCTGTATATCTTAAGCTAACGTACATAAACGGCATTTACATGTAATATGAATAATAATTACAAACTGATTTAAAACAGTAATAATGGAAAACAGATGATTAATTATTTATAAACAAGATATATATATATAGAAATTTTTATTTTATAAACAGATGTAATAAATAAAATTATGAAACTAAAGATATATATGAGCCGTTTATTTTGAAAATAGCATAAGTCACTTAAAAAAATCAATGTAATGATAGCATGTGAATTACAATTTAACCGTATTTTTTCATTTAAAAAAATGCAATCAACATGTTGGGAACTATTGAGATTTTATTCGAGAAAAGTTTTGCTAGTTAATTAATCAATATTTTTAAACATATTGAAACATAAACTCTTAAATATTTCGATTAAAGAAGGACTTATACTATTATTAAAAAAGCTCATACAATTTTAATGAAACAATTTTTCAAGAGTAATTTTTTGCTCGCCAAAATATATAGAATTTTATTTGTTATAGTCACACTCTTCTCCTAGAGTAACCCTGTAGTGGCTGTGATTTGGTCTGCGTACCCTTCCCAAGCGCTGCCAACTTAAGGTGAAACGGAGTATATACTTTTTAAAGAAGTATGTTTCAATGGTGTTCATAACGAATTTAGTTATTAATAGTTTTATTCGAGTTATTGTAAGGCTTTTGTATAGGTTTCTGCAAGAGGCTATTAACGACTGTATAATCACATTGTAGAATTGAAAGAGCAGAAAATTTCCAATCATTGTTTGACAGACTCAGAATTTTGGTGATTTTGTTAAATCAAAATCGTGTTGAAACAGTTTAGGGTGAAATACATATTTCCTCTTTTCTCTCTTCTGCTTTCCCTTTATATGGATTGAGGATGGGCTATACAAAACTGTATATGAAGTATGGCAATTTCTAAAAATTCAACCACTCTTATTATATTAATGTTCACGTAAAACAAAATGAAATTATTTTATCTTTTTAGGTGATTTGATTTATCTATAACATGAATCCATATTGAATTTCAATGTACCATTTGAAAGCAGTTGCGTTTATATTTTCGAGAAATGAGTTAATTTTTAACTAAGCATGTATGTGATGTGAAGAAAATATAGTATCAATGTTGAATTTTTAAAATGAGAGTAATCTATATTTATTTTAAAGCTCTTAACTTTTTGTCATTGGTTCATTGGAAGCTCATTGTTTTCTCTTTATTCAGTACAATCAAGTTGTTTTTATAATTTAAATAAGATTACTATAATACTAATTAGGATTATTATGTTTATAGAAAATATTTGTTTTTTGTTTCTACCTTAATTCATTGAAATTAAATTTCTTTTTAATAAAAAGTAAAACCTATAGAAGTAAAATATAAATTCCTAAAAATTGCGTTTTTTAAAGTGTTGATGATATATACCCAAAATCGTAAAATATAATCATCTGTAATATATATAATTTAAAAGTCCATAGCTGTGTATCGGCGACACATCAGTATTCTTTGTGACACGAAAGTACTTAAGAAACACCATTACAGCATTGTCCTTGTGTGGTTCCTTCAATTGTGAGACATTTCAAAATGACATGTACTAGGTCCTAATATTCTATTCTTTACTTAGCACGCATCTGCAATCTAATCTTATCTATTTGCGTCATTCTAATTGTGTGAACTTGCGTTTGACCACCTTCACAAACGGTTTGTTTTTCTTGTTGCTTAAGTCATGCATTCGTTACTTTTAAACTCTTCAAGTGTCTTCCAACATTTAAGAATGTTTTTCGTAATTAAATTCGTGAATCATTAAAGTGCACTGTTTTAATCTTCATTGATATAATAGTCACGTTGAAATGTATTTTTAATCGTATTGTGTTAGTATAATGTTTCTCAATGAAACAATATCCTTAAGGTTTGAAAATTATTAGAATTAAAACTGTTGCTGTGTTAAATTTGAGTTCGTTAGAAGGTAAGGATTTTCTCATTTAACATCTATCTTATCGTATTTAATTTGTATCATATTTAACTTTTAATATTTAGTGTTAAAATGATGTATAAGAGCACTTAGAAATAAAACTGCTTTTAAGCTACTCGTGTATTAGCAGTCACGTGATTCATGACGGGTGGGTTATGGATTAAAATCTCGATTTCATTAACAAAACAGTTGTTTTGAATAATAAGGTAAAAAGTTCCGAGTTATTTCAAAATCTGTTTCATTCCTTAAAAAATAATTATTTCAAGTTAGCGGAAATCTTTCTTATCTGAAATATTCCTACACCCTTAGAAAATTTTTACTATGGAACTGAAGGAAGGAAGGTTCGTTCTGAGTACCTTCCGTTCCGAACGCGAGTACGTACCCAATCACGCCAAAATGATCGTCTTCGCGTGATGTTGGTACTAGTTCATATAGATATCACACCGCCACATACTCCCCTGCCAGTGTTTCGGCGAATAGGTGAACAAACGATACCATATTCGTGGCGAGCATGTAAGCAGTTGCGTCACTTGGTGGGTTGCGACATACGTGCGAGACGGCTTTGAGAATTGCGTCATTTGTGTGAGACGACTTGAGAATAGCGTCATTTGTGTGAGACGACTTTGAGAAGTAACGGCTTATTTGCGTCAATGTTTGACGGTTAGGTTGCTTGTGCGGTGGATAGATGGCGCCACGACTGCGGCGCGTGAAGGGTGTGGTTCCTTTGCACGGCCAGGGTCACCAATGAAGGAGGAAAGGTTCGTTCTGAGTACCTTCCGTTCCGAACGCGAGTACGTAACCAATCACGCCAAAACGATCGTCTTCGCGTGATGTTGGTACTAGTTCATATAGATATCACACCGCCACAGAACCATAAAGACAACATGCGTGCCATTCGTTGAATTTACTAAATAAAAGAATTATTAAACTAAATATAAATTTTAAAACTAGAGTTTAACTATTTATAGAGATAAAAATGTCTTGTGTTTTTAATGTCAAATGAATTGTGTGCAATTTTAATGTATATCTACTTGATTGAAAACACACGGTTTGAAAAACGTACCTCCATTCAAACAAATGTTAAATCTCTAATACCATTTGTACTAATACAGTAAAACCTGTTTTCTAGCGGTTGAGATCGCATTAAAAAAACGCACAAAAAATATTCGAAAATTTTATAAATACTTACATGTAACAAAAAAATTAGTTGACATGCGGCAGAAAATTTTTTTTAATAAAAATACCGCATAAAAAGTTGCTCGTAGAAAAAATACGTCAGTTATTTACGAAATTTATGAGAAAGTTCTTCCAAACGAAACAAATAATTAAATTACACATGGAAACATTTTAAAAAACATTTAATTTTTCATTGTATACCAGTAGTTTTTAAAATGCACATACGCGTAATTTACTGCCTCATCGTAATCGAAAGTGCGCATCTTGTGATGAATTAGTTCAAAATCATTTTCGTCACTTGAAGATACAATTTTAATTGATTTTTTTTTTTGGCACCTTAAAGTAAAAGAGATAATTTTTTACGAGAAGGTCGGTTGGTCAGTTGCTTGTAAATGTCACGATAACCAGAAATGTATGATTGAAGCTATTTTTGGAATTTCAAATTCCTTTCAGATTTTCCCGATTTGTTGGAAAGCTGATCCCTCCATATATTTTATCCGCTCTCAAAGAATCCGGTTCTTGTCCTTCATAATCTATCAAATTATTGATAATGTCATTGTCATTGAAAGTTTCGTCTTCAATCAAGCGTGTGCTGCTAGCGCATTTAGAGAAAACAATTGAACGTGCATTGTCGAGAGATTGTTTATAACAAATGAACAGAGCGCTTTGAAGTATATATATGTGCATTGTGTGTGTGATAGAAAACATTAGAGACACCGCATCAAAGATCGCACTCAAAACAAATCGCACAAAAATAAAATCGCACAAAATAAAATCGCACAAAAATGATCACACAAAAACAGGTTCTACTGTATATAGTTAAAATTTTACTTTTCAAATGGTTGTTTAATTTTTTATTCTACTTTGACTTATTCATTTCTATAAATTTAGAGGAGATATCTTAAATAATTGGTATTAAATGTTCTTAAAGGCTTTCTTCGCCTAATGGAAGAGAGTCTGAACTAAACACAGAGCACATTTTCAGACAGAAAAATGTTTCAATTTTCACTAAAATTTTCAACATTATAATTCATACCACTGTTTTTTTTTAACGTAGCGTTCTTAAAATTTCAAAATATTCCATCGATAATTTATTTTCCCTTGTAACATATTTAAAGGGATAACTCATTTAACATTATGGTTCAGGAGAAAAATTTCGAAACACATTTTATACTAGAAAAAATTCGAGTAAAAATAAGTAGTATGATAAAATATACTGCCTTCTATGGAATAGTGAAGCCAGAATATAATATTAATGTTAGGAGAACTTTTATATCTGAAGAAATATTCCAAATTCGAGTCATATTCCTTAACATTAAACGAAGACAACCTTAAATGTATTGAAAAAGTCAAACTTTAGCCAAGCATGTAAACAAAGTCCTAAATTTATACCCTAGAACCTTAATTTTTACTTTATTAATAGATTTAAAGTTGTAGTTAGTTGTACCATATTATACTTGATATATAATAAATACAATACATTTTCGCTACAAATGCTTCAGCTCGTTAAAACACAGCTGAAGTTGTTTGGCATTTAAGTAGTGTTTATGTTTTCTATTCCGTAGACAGTAAATTTTGAAGTTGCTCTACATTATGCATTCAGGGGATTGAACTCCAGACATTTATAATTGAAGTCTTTCGTACCACCTGGGGTTTTTACAGAGCAAGACGCAGAGAGAGAGAGAGAGAGAGCATGCATTTATATTTAATCTGGAAACAATAGGGTTAAAAACCGAATGACGACCATAATATACACTCTTCAATAATGAAACAATCTGGTAAATGCATTCCAAATTTATAAAACTATAAATAAATTTTAAGAAGTTTATTCGCGCATATTTTTTTCTTTTATTGGCGGGACAACTTGTAATTTTATAATTGTAGATTGGTAGCTTTACACCCATTGTGAATTCTCTGCATCCATATACTGTCCATAATATCTATTCAAAACTTCCATGGCTGGAGAAGGCTTTGTCGTGGAATGTTTCAAATTAAAATAATTTGTTCAACAATTTCGAATCAGTTAATAAGAAAATTTTTAATTTTAAGAAATATTTTTTACGTTGTGTATTTGCAAAATATTTCTTTGTTGATATTTATTCGTGTTTCTCCATTTTTTTTAGTTATATTCATATTTATTGAAATTATTACTCCAAATGGTAGACACATTTTGAAGCAACCTTGATGAGTACGGCACAGTAAAAATTACAGGTATTTCGCAAAGTGAAAATGTAAGGTGCACAATTCTGCCTTTTGTCGTATCTGTGTAGTTTCTTTTACGAGATCTTTTGCTTTTAGTAGAATTTTTAGGCAAATTTGAATTTTTCTTTCAAACCTAGGACTAGTTTAAAAAATTTACTTTTGTTTTTCTGTTTAACTCGAACTTTTTTTTTAAAAATATTAAACTTTAAAGTACAATAATATACATTAATTCGTAATGTTTTTAAGTTGTATTAAACAATGTTCAGAATTAAGGTGATTTTTACTGAGGGTTGATTTTCTCCAGCAGACATTTTTGGTAGATTTTAATGAAATGAATTTTGTATGTAGAATGTTATACTAACAGAAAGCACATGCAATGGTTATGTTCCAAATAGGGCTTCAAACTGGAAAAAATCGTTATTTTGGTCGGAATGAAAACCGGAATTGAACCGTTAAAAATATATAAAAAATTTCGATTCGATAAATCTTCAGTCATTTTGTTTCTGTAAACCAATTTATCAATATTTTCTAATTTAACGTAAACCATATAATTATCATCATTACATGTTAACCATATAAACACATTTTTGCTTATGAGATAGTTACATTATTAGTAAAAATAAGAATATACATAAAATACAGAACTGAACCGCGAAACCGTTATTTTTGGCGAAACAAAAACCCGAACTGTCTGGATATATTTTTTTTAGTTGAATTGGAACGAAAAAAATTACGGTTCGAAACCCTAGCTCCAACCTATGATCTTGCTACAGTTCATCAGCGTAAGAAAATGTGAAAAAAAGGTTGAAAAAAAAAATTGATTTTATAGGTAATAGGTTCTCCTCTCTTTCAGTTAAACGGCTTTTGCAACGCTAATTCATGTTGAAAATGAGACGGTTTGAGTTCTTGTGATTGGTCAATCATTAAAATTTTGGAACGCATATTTAATTTGGTTACATAGTTGTATATTTTGATTATAAGGTGTAAAATGTGTAACTGGACACATTTATATCACATCTTTAGTGCATCTATTAATAAAACAACTAATTTTCACTATTTTACTTATATTAGAAGCACATTTTATTTATAATAAAAATTTCGGTGTGCAGTTGATAGAAATGCACTGTTATGATTTAGCTTTATTTGTCTGTAAAAAAATATACTAATTCTTTCTCTTGGATTTCGGTGAAAAAAGAAATGTTGATATCTTGTCATTTATGACAAGTTTTGTTTATTTATCTCTCATCCTTCTCTTTTTGACATTCGTACAGATATGACGGATCCACAATAAATGAGAATCTACGAATCAATATACAACATTTATGGAATATATCATTTCATTGTCTTGTTTTATGTTTGAATTCTCAAACTCGTGTGTTATTCAATACTGTGATATTAGTTTCAAAATTTAAAATGTGCTGTGATATTAGTATCAATATTAAAATTATACTCTACTGTAAAATTGAGATCAAATTCCCAAATTTTAATTTAAATAAGCATAAGATGCTTTTTTGTCGAACTATTTCTTTCTTAGATTGCCCAAGGAAGTCATTTTGACTGCTTTTTTAATTTCAATTAGAAAAACAATTACATATATAATGCACAATTTCTTAAGAGTTTTTTAGAATATATTTTTTTTCCAAGTGAAGTAATTTTTTTTTATTGTTAATATTTACTAATAACTTGTTATATGACTGTAAATAATGTAAAAAATATTAAAAGTTAATTTTAAACAAATTTTTTTCACATTAATCATTCTTTCATAATGCAGTCATTTTGACTGCTTTTGGGGCAATATAGGTATATACTAAATTTCAGTCTTTCTAGTGTTAAGAAACTAAGGTAATTTACGGTACTGTTGTTTAATTTATTTCTTTTGTTACTTTACTTATTCTGCTGTAATGAAAATGTCATAACCACCATTTTTATAGACTTCTATCATCTATCTTGATAACTGGGAGTTAAATTTGAAGGTAATCGTGACATTAGTAGTACTTTTGTGCATTTTATTATCGTTCTCATAATTTTGTGGTTATTCTTAGCTTTTTATATTTATTAGTCAAATTTTTTTTGTGTGTCGTTTGTGTCAAGAAATGCCATTATTTTTTGCTTCTGTTTCATTAAAATTATCAGAAAAACATTCCTCAAGGGCGATTTGTTTAGAATATTAAGTGTTTTGAGAAGAAAGGGGGTGCGGCTTATTGAGGTTTGTACGTAGGCGGTCAATACTTCAGGGAAAAACCGCGGCTCCACCAAGTATGCTATCAGTGCCTAAGTTCCATTTGCCGTTAATTTCGATGAAATTGAAACCTTCATTCTCTCTTTTAGTTTTTGTATATTTATTTAGGTCTGGAAAATTTAGTAAAATCATCTTTTAATGTGCTTTAATATTCAACGTCTGTCGCGCATTTGTTGTATTTTGCTTACCTTTCGTGACTTGAAATCTAACTTCAAAAATTTTAATCTCTTTCTCGTGCGCATCCTGTATAAATTTCTAACCATTTAAACGTGTGTAATGATTATATAATTTTTTTACGATTTTTTCTCTCTCTCAATACTATATACGAGACAGAATTTTTGCGGTAATTTTGAATAATGAGCAAGTGACGAGGGCGACATCTGAGCTGGAAACCCACTCTCCATACTTCCACACTACGTGAACATGAAAATTGTGGAGCCGGAGAGTTTTAATGTGCATCAGCCTTGCTTTTCGACGGTTTTTCTTTTTTTCCCCCGAGACTCGAAAATAGGACTCGACTTGAAACAGTACAATTTCTGAGCTTGTGGCCATGAAACTCGGCTACCATAGTCTAATATACAATGTAAAAGCCATCGTGATTCGTTGACGTACTTTATTATATGGAACTGTTTTTGTCTACAAAGAGAAAAAAAAAAACTATTTTTGAGTCTTTATAAAAGATCATCAGTTTTAAAAAGCAAGGATTATATTGTTGTCATACATTTTTATTACAAGTGAGGATTTTTAAATCCATTAAAATAACTAACTAAACAATTTTTTAGAAATGCAAACGAGAAAGCGTATCTCTGCATTAACTGGATTTTCAAAAATTCCTTTTGTTACTTTGGCAGCAGCCACAAAAATGTTCACATATCTGGCTGAAATATTTAACATCGTTATTTTCCAGTCCTCGGTTAATAGAGTGAATAGTAAACTTTTTTGGTTATTTTATCCAGAGAATATTTTAAAATGTATAGTAAATAATTCTAAATGTTTGTTTCTCAGAAAAGAAGTTGGTGGTCGTGGTTGTCTAGTGGTCATGGTCACGAACTCGTGGCCGGTTTTGCCGAATCATGGGTTCGAGTCTTGATGCCTTTGAAGACCCGCCGTGTAGAGGGACTGATGCAAGTTAATGTGTCGTGGCTCAAATTCCTCACGTTGGGGGTGAAGTGGAAGTTAAGAGGGGGATGCCAGCTCGGGTGTTGTCCTTTTTTTACTTGATACAGTTTAAAATTACGAGGTCCGTTGCCAATAGCCCTTGGGTTGCTTTAAGTGGGACATTAATAGACATTCACTCACTCAGAAAATAGTTGTATGCAATAGCTTAACGTATACCTCTCCAACTCCCGCATCGCCGGGGTTAAGGGACCAGGATTCTAGGGGGACCAAAGCCTGACTGACGCGGTCCGCAATCCCTTGTAAGATCCAGCTTGCGGCCCCAAACCTGACTTTGCAAGGAACCTCTAACCCATTTATGCCGGTGGTTGAAATGTAAACCAACTTTCACAACCTCTTTGCAGGCAGATATCTGCAGGAGTGACTAACTGAATGTTTTAAACGAAATTGCTTTGCCTCTACGAAGCAAGTTAAAGTCACAAATCCAATCACAAATGCAATCTTGAACTTCTAACTACAAAAAACATTCACTCGATTGCTGTTCCAAAAATGGAACCCTAGGCATAAATGGGCTAATATTCTCCGTTATGCCACTGGTCGTACGATACAGCGACCCGATTACGTATTGGGTTTGGTTGAATTTAATGGCAAGAGTGAAATATTTGAAGTTCTAAAAATTAAATTTCTAAAATCACGTACGTTAAGAACTGACAGAAAACTAGTTAATATTTCTCAAAATGAATTTTTGAATCGATTCTTAATTGATGTGAAATAAATACAAGTTTTTTTCTGTTGTTTTTTCTGACATATACGGATGCCTTTTTTTTATGTATTCTATTTGTTTCTTTATTGCACAGTACAGCAATCCTAAGCTTGTTTTTATACAGTACAGGCTTTCATATGAACAACTTCTTCAAAGTTCACGTGTTAATAAGCTTAGCTACCGAATTTACTGTTTTTATATAGTTGAAATCTGATGTTTTTTGTACTACCCCCTCCAAATCCTCCATTAGGTGTTAAAATCTATTTTTTTTCCTTATTCTGTTTCTGAAAAAGCCGTGGAAAGCCGCCGTCTTTCTTACGAAGATGTAAAATATTGTTCTATTCAAACATTTTTTTTTTTTTTTTGTCACAGTTTCCTCACTGCTTTATCATTATTTAATGTATAACTTGTTTTAAAGAGCTATCCATTTCTTTGAAATCGCAGAGAGTAAATTGTTTTGATAACCTTGATTAAAAGAATAAAAAATTTTCCTCAATATTTAATTCTTTATTTTATAATACCTCTGTATTATTCAGTGCAGAAGTTCACTTACAATGAACTCATGCTATTATTTTATTTGCGTATCACATAACTGTTGTTGTTAATCTGAATACAAAAAAGCAAAGAGATGTTTGGGAAAAAAAAAATCATTAGCTACTAAAGTTAAAACCTTAGTTTTATTATTATTATTTTTTTATATATATTCACACACACACACACACAGACGAAGAGAAATTTTGGTGTAAGTAATTTTATTCAAAAGAAGATTATGTAGTGTAAATGGAATTATAATGTTTAAAAACATTTTTAGTTTTTAAAAATTATATATATATATATTTCCAAAATCTTTAATATTTTACTGTACCTAAAATATTCCCTCTTTTTATATGCTGTTCGAACACACACTCAACAATATTTGTACATTTTGAATGTTTTAATATATATATATATATATATATATTGGTTATATATAGAATTCGATCCTACTTCATTTATGATTTTACATCTTTGATTCAGTATCTTTTGCATTCGAGTTGTTTCGGGTAGAATTTCTTGCTATATTTAATTATTTTTCGTAAATAACTTTAAACAAATGCTTATAGTTTTGCCAGGATTTACGTTTAGTAATTTTTTGAAGCGCAGTTTTATTGCCCCTTTGAGCCCATTTTTCACTTCAATTATGTGTCAGTTTTAAATTTGAAATTAATTTTGTTCTCACACGGCGATGCTACTTAACATTAAATTGTACCTGTTTTTAAACTTTATTCCTATTATTTGGCAACATTACAACAAATTGTATTGAACTTCTCCCTAACCTATGTATTATAATGCAAATTTCGCTTTATTTTATTCTACTTTTTTTTTTATTAAGGCTCAATATTCATAATAAATTGTTTATAATTTTGAAATAGTGTTCAGCATTAAGAAAAAGTCAAAGTTCAATTTCGTGCATTTTCCCTGTTCGCAGGTGAACATTTAAGAAAAAGTAGACAATATTGACGATAACGATCAATGTTATCTAATAATCCTCTAGCGCGTTCTAAGATCCAAACGATATTTCAATCCTTACATCTAAAGTTAGCTATATAAAAAGATAAAAGAAAGGGGTATGTGGAAGGGTTAAAAGGTTCAACGTCTTGTTTCATAATTTTTGTATCTTTTCACGGGAAAAATCAACTTATTTAAAATACATTGCTTTCAATACTGTGACAAGAATTTTTAATTGAAATTGTAACTCTTGGAAAGATTGGCTTATGATTGTACTGCTGGAAACATTGAGAGGATGTGGAATCTTTTGAATTCTTTGCGCATTTAATTGAATATAATTTTTTTAAACATTTTGAAACATGGTTAATTTCAATTGTATTGCTCGCAGTATCAAAGTGTTATTGTAAAGCGGGATAAACAAATAATTGAAATATAGCATTTTTACCAATGTGTTTTACAATTTTTTAATTTTGTAAAATGGTGCTTTTGTGATTTTTAATTGTTAAAAATTTCCGTGTAATGCATTTTAACGACATAAAGTTTTAGTGTAAGTTTCTGCTGATAAAATTGAGAGAGGGGGAAAAATATTATGTATAGTTTTTTTTCCAGTTCAGTTTCAAATTAGACTTTTCCGATAGTCTGTAGTTGAAAGACAAATATTTGGTGTGCATCTGGTTAAATGTGTTTGAATCAGCAATTGGGATATGTTATGGATGTATTTGGTGCATTAAGCTGATAGATGTATTGACTTAATCTATATTTATTCGCTTCTAAGAAAAGCACATGAAGAAATGGATGATGCAATTGAGGTCTTGCAAGTAAATACTTTTTTAAACTAGTATTGTTTTTGAAAAAGTTATCATATTCAACTGTGGTAATAATATTTTCTCTAAGGTTGGACCTTTAAAAGTGATGTGTTATTCCTTATACTGTTTTCAGAAATGTAACGAATATATATTTTTTATTTACTACATTGACTTTCATGTCGTGACTGATGAATTTTTAAATACTAAAATATTTTTAAACTAATATCTTTTGGAAGGTTTTTATTAGCTTTTTAATGAACGAAATGTTTTTGTTTATTTAACGTTTATTTTCAGTAATCCCTTTTTTGTATCTTCATTTTTTTAACTAAGATACAGCTAGCATCTTTATCTGAATTCTTTTTAACTCGGCAAAATTATTTTCAATTAATAAATGTACAGTTCTGAAGTAATGTACTATTGATCATTTCTGTAAAAAATATGTTTGAAGTTGTTCCCCGCGGTCACGTAACAAATATTTCCGTGTTTAAAAAAGGTCAAATCATTGGCCTACATCAATCAAAGAAAACGACTCGAGATTGCTGAAATTGAGTTGAGAAGTGTCCAGTGCATTATTAATAAAAATCTGGAAGGACAGTGGTAAATCGTGAGTCTCTTGGAATGAATGGGTCGGAAAAGATTTGAAATTCTCGGGACCGAAGATCTCTTAACTGACTGCTGAAGAAAAATGGAGAGGAAATCTGTGTTCAGGAAATCTGTTGAACTAACGGCAATGTTTAACAATGTAAGGCAGAGGTCGCCTAAGTGGTGGTCTGCGAGAAAATTTCGCTGGTCCCCAGAAAAATGAGGAATATATTCGTTGTTTTAAGATACATTGAATTCTTATAGATCAAAATTTTTTTTATAAATCTATTTAACATTCACAAAATCCTATTAGTGGTCCGTGGGATTTAAATTATGAGTACTGGTCCGTGAGGTCAAAATGTTTGACGACCGCTGATGTAAGGGACATTTCAACACTCATAGTATAAGAATTTAAAAGAATGAAACGTAACGGTTGTAGAGCTTCAAGAAAACGATTAACCTAAAACAGCTCCATTTTGCTAAATAGTATAGAGATTGAGCTATGAACATTGGTGAAATGTCATAAAGTCTTATTAGTCAATATTCAACCTTTTGCAAAACTATGTATACATTATGGTCTGAAGGGAACCAAACGACGCGATGCATAGTATGCGGGCAATTGGAGGAAGTATGATCTTGAGCTGTTGGGTCTGAGATTAGTAATATTATGCGACAGTCAAATGAATTTTCACTGGATTACTTAAATGGACTTACTGACCAGACAATCTTTTTAATTTATTTATTTATTTATTTTTATTTATTTATTTTTTTTTTAATAACGCGGATATTTTCTCCCCCGAGGAAACTGACATATTCCAAGACTAACAATGCCAAGATCCACCAGTCTCAAATTATTTAGAATCGGTTCACAGGAAACACAAAGACTTATTTTCCTATATGAATTAGCCTACACAAAGCCTCTCGATCTTAACTCAGTCGAAAATCTTTGGTATATATTGGGACAGCGGTTAGGGTGGTTCATCTTTTCTGTGTCGCCAGTTCACTTTCTTGATGAAACATTGTTGCAAATCTGAACGAGAGTAAGTACTGAAGCCATATAGGATCTTATTGAAATAAGTCACATCGAATGTGTGCTGTAATCCGAGCTAATGGTGGTCCAACCAAGTATTAAGGCAAGAGACTCGTTTTTGGCCACATTACCTATAACATAACTAGCCCTCTGACCGGAACATCCGTCTCTCAGATGGGGATGATTTGCTTTGATGCCTGTAGATAACGCTGTGATGGGATTTTTTGGAGTGGGCTGCCTTGACATCTTCAGTTGGACTCTACCCAGCGAGGTTTTTTCAACTCACGATATGTGCGATTTTTCTCGTCTATCACCGTCTATCAGACGGATATTCCTATAGTTTTTTCGTTTTTGGTATTATTTTTAATTATTTTTACATGAATATAAATAATTTTTAATCAAATTTTATAAAAATACTAGTCACAATTCTTGTGATAAAAATATATTAATATAATGTGCCTCATAAAGACTTAAATATTAAAAATTCTACTCAATTTCAGGAGCGATAAGGACATTTAAAACAGTCCTTAAGGTAATAAAATTCAAAAAAATTTGCGTACCCTTCTGTCAGACAGATGTTTCTAACAGCGGTAAAAAAATTGATGTTCCGGCCAGAGGGCTAGAAGACAAACATCTGTGAAAGAAACGCTTGCCTTTGAATTACATTTCTTTTTTCAAATGCTTAAAACTTGTGTTTTTAAAAATTTGGTGGTCTAAAGGTAAACGAAAGTTCAGTTCATTTAAAATAAACATTTGAATGAGAGCTAAATTTTGGAAATGATTTTACTTCTGAAATGAATGAGAAAATAATTTGAATATTTTTTAAATTTCTAGACGTGTATATATAATCAATTAAATTGCGAGTGACATATAAAATTTAGCTGTGTCATTTAAGAAAATTCGATATTTGGTATTATTGAAACAAAGTTTATAAATTAAATTTTTTTTATCTTAAGCTTGAATTTTAGGTGTAAAGAAATTGAGATATGCATACATTTCAAAGAAAATATAATAATCATATTGAATTGTAGAACTATTGTAAACAATGAGAGAGACGCAAATGAAATTACTCATCTGGTGAAGAAGTAAATGCTTTGCTGATTTTATTCTGCGAGTAAACTAACTTAGCCAGGTATCTTGCTGTTATGATGTACTGACACTTTCATACCGAATAATATCAAGGTGCTTGCAATCCAAATGGGAACATCATATGGTAATAAATGTCACTTGTGTTCGTGCAGCTTTATATTTCATAACATCCCAATATGAATATGTATGTCAACAATTTGCTGTTAAGATATCCAGTGATTAAGAAGGGGAGAGAAGAGGAGAGAGAGAGTAAGAAGCTTATTCCGTTTAGTATGATTTTTCATTTACTACCAAAGGTATGTATTTGAGAATAATTAGAGGCACATATTTTAATGACTAAGAGTTCATATATCTTGAGAAATAAAACACCTCCACATATTAATTGCCATAATAATTTTCATCTGCGAAATGGTATCCTATCTTTCATGTTTCTAACATAATAATTGCAAATAACTGAAAATGAAATCATAGATTATTTAATAACCCTAAATTATTTGATCTATTAGTCTTTTTAATCTCCATTAAAAAAAAATAAAATTTTTTTATTCTTTTACAATAAGTTTTTTATGTGTGCTTTGTTAATTTCTTGTTATTCAAAAACTAATACCAAAATTCATGTAGATAGAATTTCCCAAAATGACAGGTATGCACATGTGTTTCTTTACTTTATATGAATATTATATGCTGGAGTGTGTACGGTTTATGTTGCATGAAAGCTCAATAGTTCTGAAATTTGACGTGGTTCTGCCAAAGAGTATCAGTCAAGTTAAAAATATTATCATATATTAGTATCATGGTAATAGTATTAAGGATAGGAAATGAAAGCTACGAACTTATTGCTTTTATGATCTATTTGTGCGTGAGAGGGAAAAAAAAAATAGCGGGCCCAAGTGTGTAACCTGCACAAATGAAATTTTTTTTATTTAGAAAAAAATCATGTTTTACTGTTGACATGAGTTAAAAAATATTTTGTTGTGATAGTGGGTATGTGCTAATCTTTTGAATTTTGATTATCTAAGTATCATAGTATTTGTTTTAAAGAACTGCTGTTTTAAAATTTCAAAATTGCGAGATCTGTCTGAGGAACAGCTTTAAAATTTTTGAATTGAGAATTACCTATTAAATTCTGAATGCACCATGATTCTTGGGCACAGTGTAGTTTATAGTTTCAATAATATGCAAATTAAAGGATACCACATATTACCGAAATGTATTGCAAATTTCATGGTTTTATATTGAAGCGATTTCCTTTATAATTGAAATCATTGTTGGGTGGGTTATGCTATTTACCTTCACCTAGAGTAAATTTATAGAACATTGTTTTCTGTTATCTTTACCAAAGCAGTTTCAGAACAATGTGCCGAAACTACAATGCAGCACTAATTTCGGGGTCATCTAATTATCTTGAAATATTTCTGGTTTGCTTGTGTTCTGCAATTGTGGGCAAAATACCATTGAAAACTTTGTAGGAAGATATCCTGCCAGTTGTTTCCGAGTGTTTCCTTTACTTTCTTGCATGTGTTATTTAAATTGCTTTAACAATTTTGTAATTGTTTTGCCACATTAAAAGTCGTTTTCTCCTTTAAATTTGAATTTTCCGATAAATGCAGAATTATGTTTATTTCGTTTTCTTTTTGTTAAATTCTCCCACAAATTTAATGGCTTTTATTTATTTTTACTATTTTTCCTCCCGTATTCCAATCTTTGCCCCTTTGGATATTTTAATCTCAATTCTTCCCATTTTATTGCCCCTTGCATTATTGGAGTAATTAAAATTAGTATATCTCATTTTAATGTTTAAATCGCCGAAATTTAGTAAATAAATCTTAATAAAAAAAATCTTATTCTAAAAAAAAAAACCCAGTCAATTTCTGTTTTTAGTTTTTAAGAAGTAAATAGATGACTAATATTTAGGACTTCAGGTTTCAATTCATAGAATTACATTCACGTAAGCAAGTTATCTGAATCAGTATATTCAATTTTATTTGGTAGAAGGGAAGTCTTGCTGAAATTTATATATTTATATATACATATTAATTTTGATTTTTGTCGTAATGCAGTGATTTATTTTTCCCCTGCATTAAAATACAAATATGTAATGTGATAATTTTGTTTTGTGCTTGCTTTTATGTGTTAGCTTGTTTGTTCCTTTTTACACCTTACATTCGTTTTGGTATATACAAGGTGTCCTCGCTTTACAAACAAGTTCTTTTCTGACTAACATTCTACAACAATTTTTAAATGTATGTTACATACATCATATTGATATTTTTTGTTAGTAGATCCGAGTGTATAATGGCAAGATAGGTAAATTTGTTATTCAGCATTCATTTCTAGAATATGTATCTATACATAAAAAATACATGATGAAATCCCAAAATAACAAATAATAATTATCAGTTGCGTATTATGGAATTAATACACAATTGTTGTGCTGTTTTCTTTGTAACATCTGTCAGGAGTATATGGGTTTTAGTTATGTATTTTCTTACTTTTATAAAAGGACAAGCTAGGAAAATAATTCATATAAATCAACATTTCTTGTACTTGTGAAATTCCAAATTTTCAAAATGAATTTGTTTAATCACAAACAGTGATTTAGGAATCATGTTAAAATTGCATATGTAGAAATTTCTTTCAGCCATAAACATAATTTTGTGAATTTCCATTTGTACTAATTTTATCCTATATTCTTACACATATGTAAAAGTATTTAAATTTTTTCTTTTACAGGATGTTGGATGAATCTAGTGTGAAAGAGTGCATTCAGTCACACAGTGAGAATGCAAAATCCCAAAAGATAGACTGTAATTCACCAAATGACAAGCAAGAAAGAACGACACTAAAAGTATTCCTTAGCAATGGTAATTCGAATATTGTTAAGTTTGGGGAAACTACTGGTGTAAAGGTAAGACTTCTTTGTAAATACATTGAAATAGTAACCCATCAAAATTTAAAGTTTTGGGTGTTTGTTCAGTATTTGAAAATAGTTAAATGAAATGTTGAGATGGGGAAAGGACAGCTGAATGTTTGTACATGTGTGTTAACAATTCTAAACATTTTAACATACCATGGGAGAAACAACTCGTTAGGAAAAAAATTCTGTTAGAATTTGTAGGTTTTTATTCTGAAAAATTCCAGTATCTAATCATTGCAATAAAGCATTTGTTATATTCAATAAGTTTTTTTTTCTTCTCATTTTGGAGTATGCCTTACTTGTTAATATATTAATTTCTAATTTTAATAAACCCAAAGTTTAAATATGTCCTTTAGTTTATTTTTTAATGTAAAAATTGATAAAATTTTTAAATATCACTCAAAACTTTTTTTTAAAATTAATATCTGGATATGCAATTTATTGATTTGAAAAAGTAAGATTATTTCTATGATTCATATCTTTATTGCCAAATTTTGTGCATTTACATACTCTTCTGTATTTAAAGATAATTTTTCAAACAAATAATGCCCAAAAATTTATTTATAATTTAAAAAAAAATTAAGTTTTTGAAATCTCTGAACTTTTTAAAAACAATTATCATCTCATTAGTTGCAAAAGCTGTGTGTTTGATTAACCTTTAACTAAAATCACTGAAATAATTTTCAGTTATCTTGATTCATGTATGAATTATTTTTTAGCCATTAATATATATTGTTAAATTAAAAATTATTCTGAATGATTAAAATTCCTCGCTTTGAAATTAAAAAAAATATTTTTAGTCTGCGTGTGTGTTGTTTTAATACTTTACAGCTGTTAAAACACTGTAGTTTCACTCACTTTTTCAAACAGAGATAAATTATTTTGTGTATTGAATAAGTATATTTTAATTTCAAAAAATATTAAGGTCATTAAAGATGGAAACTTGAAATTATGCTGAAGATGACTTTATGATAGTGATTGTATATTTTAAATGGGAAAATTTTTAATTTAGTGAATAATCATTTTCCTTAATAAATTCTTCAGAAATAAAATTTTAAGGATAAAAAATGAGTGATATCTTCAGTTTTGGAACAATTCAATCTGATCTATGGGTTAAATGTTGAAAGATTCACATTTTTTTAAACTCAAAATTTATTACTTTTGCTAGTTATGCATACATGAAGATATGTTACATGCTAAAAAAAACCAGCATTACAAAAATAAAAATCAAAGACAGTAGATACATAGAAAAGCAGTATTATTTATGGTAGTTTATGCACTTTCAGTGAGTCCCTCTTTGGTTTGTAATGCTATTTTCTTTGTAGTGGGTTAAACTTAGAGTTATTTTGGATAGAATAACTAGTACTATATATAGATTTTACTCAATAAGGAGACATTTAAAATAGTAGAATGCTCAAAGCATTTTTTTATATGAAGGTGGATCAAATATAAAGGAGACTCTTAATAGCATTAACAGATTTGTATATATTTTGCAATTGCAAACATAATAAGGTATTTAAAATTTAGCTAATATTCTTATTTTTGAAGAATGAAAGTGTCAAATGTATTGAAATTTGGTGCAGATAGAATGTCCATTTAGTTAATGACATATTACTAAGGCCCCAAGTATTCAAAAGGCATAAAAGTGTTTAAAAATCTCTGAAGAAGTTTAAACATCTGTTTCATAATCATCGATTGAAAAATCTAACTGGAGAAAAAAATTCGACAAATTTGTGGTCTTATTTCTTAATGAAAATCCAATAACAATTAAAGAAATTAATGGCAAAATGGTTGTAAGTTATGTAAGTGCGCAATTTATTATTTAGTGTAAGTTGCAAAATAACAGCAAAGATAGGTACTTTGAATTTTTAATGCAAATAAAGAGGTGGCAGGAACAGAGATTTAGCAAAGATACTTGGATTACCATGAAGTAGAAGTTGCATTTTTGATGCAAATTTTATCATCTGATATGGATGTTGGATGCACTATTACACCTGGGAAACAAACTGTTCCAATAAGGAATCTCTGTTACCTGTTAGAAAAACTGTTGTTTTTTGGTAATCATGGGGGTTATATGTATTTATTTTCTCCATGACCAATGCACAGTTAATGCTGTAACTCTACTGTAAATTTTTGAAGAAGTTTAAAGCAGTATATTGGTCCGAAAGATGTTTTATCATGATTAGCAATGTTCTTCAGATCAAAGGGTTGTACGTAGATGGTGTAACACAACAACAGTCAACATGTTCGTGGCCAAATGGCATCTGCTGTTTTACATAAAATGTCACCCTATACGACACTTGAATATCATTTCTATAGTCTGAATTTATCCCCTTCAGACTACCATTTGATTGGATTCTTCAAAGAAATATTAGGAGGAGATAGATTTTCATAAAATGATTAATTTATGTAACCAAGATTTGATTGGTAAAAAATGAGTAGATCATAAAGGCGGATGTATAGAAAAATCACATTTATATAGTTATGGTAAGTAATATTTCAAAAAAGATCTTTAAAAAGTCTTTTTTTTTATATTTGATCTGTCCTCGCAGCAATCATATTTTAATTGTTTTTCAAAGGAGGAATAAACAAAGAAATTGTTTCATATCCAAACTTTAGTATTGAGTGTAGAATTTTGCTGAAGGAAGAATCAACACTCATGTAATGACATAAATTTTTGCACAAAAAGTTGAAACACAAATTCTTATAATATTTTTCCAAAAAGATGGTACTTTTTAAATAAAAAAATTGTAGAGTATATTTTTAGATGTAAATATTGACTGATATGGGGTTAATCAAATTGTGATTTCTTTAGTTTGAAATGCAAAATATTTCTTTCAACATATAATGTCGATTACTGTTGAAAGTTTTTATTTTATAGGGGAGTATATATCTATTTTTATCATTCTTTTTAAATGTCCATGAAAGTTTTTATGGGGAAAGTTAAGGGTGGCATGGAAGTTAATGAATGACTGATAATTTTTAAATAGATGTAAATTTCATTTTAACTCTCTCTCTTTTTTTAATGTATTTTTTAAAACGATAGCTAGAATGTATCACTGATAATAATTTTACTGTCATTCAGTTGACTGCATTGGTGTTTTCTTTTTACTCTTACCTGTTGTCCCACTCATGTGGGCTAGTTTCCCTTGAAGGTCCCACCAGGGATACCTAATCTCATAAATTACCTGTTCAAATTAATATAAACCCAATCAAAGTCTTAAAAAATGAGTAACGTATTTTAGTTTTTCATCCTAGTTGCTACTCATAAATATTTTGTTAAGAAGCTTAGGGTGACATAAATCTGAAATCTTTGAATAGTTGCATTATTACAGATTTTCAGTGAAAGATTTTGATTGTAACTATATATGGGATATTATTGGGAAAAAAATTGTGTGAGTGGAGATATGCATTATACTAATTTGACTTTCATGTAAGCAGTAATTTGTAAAATTTGAAATCTTAGTATATTGATTTAAATTTATAGATTATTTTTTAGCTTTAAAAAAGTGTAAATGTTGTAAATATGTATCTTAGTGAGATGCCTTTTTAAATTCTATCTATATTTAATTATTTTTAAGAGATGAGCTTTCCTGGTTAAGCAGCTGTTTATTCACTTTTTGTGAAGAGAAATAAGTACATTTCATTAAGTTATTGTAATATTTTTTTTATTAAACAAAGCATAACAATGATTTTTAATTTTTGTTAAAAACAGCCAATACTGCTCTATTATAATTGGGGAGGGCAATTACCATAAATAAGCTTAATTTTTTTTATTTTATTTGTAAGCTTACTTTGCTCTTTTCTCTGGAACTCCCTTTCATAATAAACATTTGGGATGATCAGTTAAAAATTAACCCTTTAACTGCCGATTCAAAATTATGCGAATCGCCCGCCAGTGACACTGTTTTTCCTTTAGGTGAGCGTATGCGGTATATTGGGGTAAAAGAAAAGGCGCGAATAAGCAAATTTTTCTCTAAAGTAAGTAAATCCTTCAGACACACTGTCAAGATCATTTAATGCAATCCAAAGTCTTCCGAATAGTTTTATGTAACCGCAAAGAAAAAACCGTATTTCGAATTGGTTAGGGGTGGTCTGAAAAAACCGACCTCCCCTGAGGGGCACCCTGTCAATAAAAAATAGTGAATTTCGTTGTTCATCTGTTGACAAATTTTCCCCAAAGTTTCAGCGATTTTGGGCCGCGTTGTTATGTAACAGTCGTTTGAGTGAGTTGAAGTAGGTGTTTTTGTGAAAAAGGGCAGAATCAGTATCGGCTGCATTAAATATTTGTTTTTTTAAAAGGGAATACTCCTACGCAAATCAAAAAATGAATTAGATTCTTGTATGGGGACTCTGCACCATCATTTACTACAGGAAAGTTTTGGGGGCTGAATTTAAACTGGCCCTAAGGGGGAGACGATGGGCGTTCGGGGCGTCCAAATCGCAACTACCGACGAAAACACCTACCAAAGTTCCCAAATGGTGCTGACGACCGCCGTTTGAGAGATAGCAGGGTTGGAATGTCAGAAAAGTATTTGTCCCTATTAAATCAACTTGGCATGGAAAACTGTTCTCCGTTGGGGGCCTGTTTTACTTAGACCCAAAACGTTTTTTGAATGAACGTTTCCAACGCTCTTTTGGGGCAGTTTAGGGGCAATAAATCCGAGTTTTGGTGCCGATTAACTACTGTAGATGAAACTTGTGGTTACACCATTATACGCCCGAAATAAAAATACAGTCCAAACACACACAGTGAACTGCAAAGGAGGAACCGGCTCCAAAGAAAATCCTGTTTCACCAAGACAACGCACCGTCTCACACCTCAGATTTTCTTTTCGTCCCTGAATTACGGTTTGAACTGCTGGACCATCCGCCTTACTCACCAGATCTAGTCCCAAGCAACTTCATTTTGTTCCTTCATCTAAAATTTGCGCTCGGAGGACAGAGATTTCCATCAAATGAAGAGGCAATTACCTTCATGAACAATTATTTTGCAGAGAAAAACGCCGAGTGCTCTATTAGTTCAAATAATTTGCATTAGGAAAGCATTTTAATTATAATGTATTTTAGTGTGTTAATATTAATATTTTTATTTTGTTGCAGTATCAATAAAAACATTTGAATTTAATATTTGCACACATTTTAAAAAGTTGTTAGATTACCACAGATATATGTACAAAAAATTCTGTAATTACTAAAGAATTTTTGTGTACTATTTTTAATTGTGTGTATTTTATGCTTAGTTATATAATTTCCTATCACAAGTTCAATTTAATGTACCAGTCAAATATTAACATTTTTATTGACTTTCTTTTTTGTATTTTTGTGTTGTGCGTAATTTAATACTCAATAAAAAATATTAAATATCTAATGGGTTAATTATTATTTGTATTCTATGAGTTAAAAAGTCTGGAATTAATTACATGTTTTTAAATATTTTAATCTTCGTTGTGAAATTTTATTAAGTTGATAAAAATATGTGATAACTGCTGAAGCATTAGTGTGTTATTGGATAAGTTAATATATTTCTTACTATTCATTATTAAGTAACAAGTGAAATATGATATCCGGACTTGAGACAGATTTTGACAAAGAATGTCTAACAAAACAGTGAGAATACCAATTAATACTTTCTCTTTTTTTGTTATCAATAATACTTTGTGGAAGTTTTAAGAAAAAGATATCTAGCCAAGTTTTATCTTCACGATCATATTATTTTAGTAGAATTATGCCCATCACATCTGTAAGCTATTGCACCTTTTTAAGTGCATCATTTATTTCACTAAACTGAATTATTATAAGTCTAAATAGATCTGTACGTTTCCATAGCAGATGTTTGTATTCTTAAGTTAAAACTGTCTTTTATTTTATCAGTGCATTCCGATGTGTCTAATACAAGTAAGTTTTACCTATAAATTTGTTAAAATTTTTATGTAGAGATACTTTTAAATGACTTTTGTAATTCAAATCAATATTTGGACAGATGCTACTTTAAATTTTGTCATATTAAAATTGTAATATTTCTCTGTTGCTTTATGTATTAATGAAGGTTAGAGTGGCAATAAGTTAATCAGAATTTGTACATTTAAACATCATACATATTATATTTAAAATGTTTTGTTGAGAGAAGACTTTTTTTTTTGTTATTCATATATTTAAATTTCATAAAAAAAAATGCAATAATATATATTTATATATATTGCATTCATCACTGCAGATAACATTATTTTAGGGTGCCTAAACAGAAGTTTTTGCTCCAAAACCTTTTATGCAAAATTAAGTAAAGGCTGGAGATAAAAATATTCATAATAAAAATAAAAAATATAATAATTAGCAGTAATAATTTTTTGTGCAATTAATATATTTTTTATCAAGATATTTGGCACATATTGCAGTGTTTCAATACCTATGGTTTAAGAAAGTGCTTTTGTATTATTATTCTCTATTTGTTACCTTGTTTGTTTTCTTTTGGAGAGGATTTTAAAATTTAATTTGCGATTTTTGTGCGACCACTAAAAAGATGGTTCTTTTTGTTACGTGTGTATATATATATATATATATATATATTGTTACAAAAAGAAAATTTAACAAAAAGAAAAGGGCAAAAATTGACTTTACAAATATAGATTTGTTACTACAACATATTCTTAACTTAAAAAAGAGATAAAAAATTTAGGTATTTAATAAAAAAAAAATATTTTTTTAAAAAAAATTTATACTGTACATAATTAGATCTGTTTGTGGGGTTATGAAAATTCAAAGTAAAAAAATGTTAAATAGTAATTGCTATAAATATTAATAAATAACAGTTGATCTTGGTGCTTAGATTTCTCAAATGAATTTTTCAAGTTTTAATACAATATTTTATTAATTTTTTCTAAATGTTTCAATTCTTTTTTTTTTGTTAAAAAAAACATTACATTTTAATTGAAGGGGAGTAACAGTATAAATAATTCTAGTTTAAAGTAGTTAATAAAAAGTGTTTTTTTTTTTTTGTGGTTATCATTAAAACCAATAAAGATTATAGAGTAACCACTTTTTGATTAATTCTGTAAATCAAATTTTATAGTATTGTGAAATTAAAGAAAAAAAGTCAAAGCTTCAAATATATCGATAAAAAAGAAGCATCACACTATATACTTAGAAAATTATTTGTTGATTCATACAAAAATATTTTTTTTAGGACATTATAGATGTTGTTACAAAGCGCCTTTCAGAAACGTCCCGTCCATTCGAGTCCGTATTTGGAATTCGACTTTTACACACTCCTTCTGATGAGATGCACTGGTTGCATTCAGATGCAGGAATGTTTCAAGTCCTAGAAAAATATTCATATTATCCTATTGATGAATGGAGGTATAGCAGTACTTTATTCTGATTTTCAATAAATATGCTATGAATCATTGATGTAAACTATTTAAATTTGTAGCTGGCTTTTAAAAATATTTGATATTCCTAAGTATAATTTATTTCAAAAGCATCATGATAAGCTGTTTCATGTCAACTTTTATGAGATTTAAAGAAATTGTTTTTCTTTTTCTTTAAAAATTAGTTTTATAATAAATATTCATAATATATGTATCATTTTGTTTGCTTTTTTCTGGGATTTTTTGAAAATTTACTTGTATTGAAATCACAATACAAGAATATAAAGTTGATGAAAGAATAAATTAATCAAAGTCAGTTAATAGTAAGATAAAGAATTACATTATGTTTTAAAAATGACCCTGAACTAATGCATCAATAATAAATTTAACATTTTCTACTTTAGAGTATGTAGTAACGAATAGAAAACTAATGTTAAAAGTTTTATTTTTATCATTGTTAATGTAATTAATTTTTTTTAAAAAAAAATAACTTTGCTTAAAAAATTTTAAAATAATATATATAAGGCAAAAATTTAAAAAAAATAGCCATGTAAGATTTTGTGATTAAAGATATTGAGAGAAAATTGGACTAAAAATTTATAAACTTTTTTAGCTACATTTATTTTTCAATTATGGAACTACGTTGAATTTTAAATTACATGAGTGTAATTTTGAAAGTGAGAAAGCCAAAAATATAATTTGTATAGATTATACATTTTTAAAGATAATAATGCAATAGAATTTTGATAGAAGTATTGTTTTTGAAAGGAATGACTGTTCTTTTGTTAACGATTTGCATATTTACTTTTCCATTGGAAATCTTTTTACAAATAAATTATTTTATTTTTATGCACAATGGCAGACTTGCATGCACTCATTGCAAAAGTAAGTTTGATTTTAAAGATGTTTAATTAATCATAAAGTATATACTTGATTTTTTTTGTTATGGGGAGAGGATTGTAACTTCACAATAGGTGTAATGAAAAGGGGAAATATACAGAGACTTTTAATAAAGTTATAAAAACTCTTAAAAAATTAGGTTTTTCTCAATGAAGACAACATTAATGTGCAAATTTTGACTAAAGTGTATGAAGTGAAATAATTTTGTGTCTATTTGGCTTTGAAAAGAAAAGTAGGTTGAATATTTTTTTATGCCAAGCAAATTTTCAGAACCATGGTATTACGTAAATATAAGACCACTTTCGTTTTTTCTGATTATACAGGCAATTTTTGTTTTAAGTTTGGAGTTAAACTGTAGCCTAACCCATCTAGAAAGATTGGAATGAAAGGGGGTAGGGGGAACAATTATAATTGAATTTGTTTCTTTAGTTTATTATAAAATACCTGGTGGAAGTAAACTGTCTAAAGTAGAAGCAGAAAATTTTTTATTTTACATTTGAAAAAGAAAAGTCTGAGTGTGAAATAAGTAAAACTCTTAATTGTTTTAAAACTGCTATTCACAGTGTTTTGATTAGAAAAAAATTGTATGGAACATAGAAAAAATCTGGTCACAAAAAGTAATGAATGAGTAGTAATGTGCAAATTTTGAAGCTGGCAACAATTAAATACCTGCCTAATCGTATAATAGTATACCAAAGAACATTTCTATAAGACAAAACATGTCTCTTAGAAATGTGTTGCAAAGTTTGAAGTTGAATGTTTGTGTTATCTTTAGAAACTAAGAGAAAAGCTGTGACTATGGAAACATTATAAAAAAGCATGTCTAAAATGTTCAAAGAATGTCATGTCACTTTATATACCTTTTTGGACAGAAAAATTTGTCCTAGCAGCTGTTTTTGGTACTCTTTTATTTTTTCAACAGGAAGTTGCATGTAAGTTGCTATATTTTATTTCAAAACTTTGTGTTCTGACATGTAGTGCTTCTTTATTGTAAATAAAATTTTTCATTCATATCAAGTTTTGTGGTCTTAGAATTTTGTAACATGTATGTGATTTGATTATATCTAATATTGCAATTATACTTTACACATTTAAAATTTGATTTTAGATCTTCCTGTATTAATCATGCCATATGCTTTTAATTCTATAAAGTTTTATTTTTCTTTCTCCATTAAAAGATTTATGTCAATTTTTTTCTTTTTTGGTATCATCCTAACAGGTTTGAGTTACGTGTTCGATATGTTCCTAAAGATTTAAGAGACATGTATGAAAAGGATAAAGTGACATTTCTATATTTTTATGAACAAGTAAGTAAAATTTTATAACTCTTTTGTTTAAAACTGTCTTTAAGCAAATCGAAAATTTTAAATGTTGCATTTTTATTTATTTAAAGAAATGGGAATAAAAGCATAGCTAACTAAAAATATAAGGTTTTACCTGTATATTGATTTACATATAATATTTTACTTTTACTGTTCATCAGTATAAATTATTCAGAAGATCTCAAAATATTTTAAGATAGTAAAGAACTCTATCTACATCTCTCCATGTGATGAATAACTAAATATATGTTTCTTCTTTTTCTCAAAAATAAGTTGGATCTTAAAATTTATATTTGTATTATATGATCATGTAATTTTGTATAATTCATTAGTATTATTTCAAAATTCAATCAAGATAATAAGTTTTTAATTTGATTTTAGTATCTTTCTTCCCTTTTAAAATACCCTAAACTTGTTTTTGTATATTTTCAGGTGAAAAATGATTACTTGAAGATCAATGCAAATATAGATCAGGATTTAGCAATTCATTTATGCTGCATAGAAATAAGGTGATTTATTGGCTTTTAAAAGTAGTTTAATCCAGAAACAAGTGATTGAGAAAAACTGCAGAAAAGCAGATATTATATATGCAGTATTATTATTTAAAGAATAAAAACTGAAAATATTCTGTAACACATAAAATGCCAGAAGTATAATGCTGATTTTAATATGTTCAGATATTGCTTATCTATAAATTTTTAAAATTAACAATTAAATTATAAGCTCTTGCTGTATTCATTTTTTCTGCATACTTAATTATGTATATTTTTTTTAAAAAAATTAGTTTATATGCCTCAATGTTTTGTAAAAAGTAATTTATTTGACAATATCTATATCCCATCTTCATCTCCTTGATATCTTAAGTTTAGTTTTTTAATATAATTTTGGTGGCTCTCATAATACTTGTTTGTTGGCTTTATAATTCAAAAATTTTATTTTTTGAAAATAATGTATATGAAATTTCTCAATTTTTAGGCGTTTCTTTAAAGACATGACTCATGTTGCACTGGATAAAAAGTCTAATTTTGAGTTCCTAGAAAAAGATGTAGGGTTGCACAAGTTCCTTCCGTCACCTGTGATAACTAATAATAAAGTCAGTAATTATTTTGTTCATAATTGAAAAACTTCCATTACATGTAATCGTTTGGTATTTAATTTAGTATAATATCGGAATGAACTTGCAGATTATGTGTAAATGGATTAAAAAGTTTTGCTATAAATTATGATCCAACAGTAATTCTTTGAAAATAGTTTGTAAAAACGATTGTTACTATCATATTTTTAGAGCATTGTATAGTGCTTGTTATTTAAAATAATCAGATTTTGTGCTAAATTTCGTTTTATTTTCTTTGCTGAACAATATAGAATTGTGAAAACATTGTTTATTGTTTTTAAGTGCCTTGTCAGAAAATTTGTATACTTTCACGTCTGGAAATATCTTAAAAGCTGCTTGAAATTTCAGATATTTTTGCTATTTTATCTTTTTCATTTACTGCAAGTATTTTTTTTTAAAAAATTCATGTAGTTAATCTTGTCTTCTCAAAAATACACGTTTTAATTTAGTAATTTTCCAATCAGTAACTTGACATCCTTTAGGTACAGAATGTTCGTAATTTAGTAGAAAAAGTTTTTTTTCAAATCATGTTCTGTTTTTCCGTTTTTTCAAAGAAATAAATTTTTGTTAACCTTTATTTTCATACTTTAAGATTAGAACTGTCCTGAATCTTTTATGTTGGAGTGAGGAATATATGATCTATGTGTGTCAAAATCATAAATGCTACAGTATAATTTTTAATTTGTTTTAATCTCTCTAGCAGATTTTTTTCCATTAAACAGACTATTTGTGTCAGTATTAAAAAAAAAATGAAATATTTAAGCGAGGAAAAACTGTACTCAAAATATTTCTGCTATTACTCTTAAAATTCTATGAAATATGTAATGTAGAAAAGTAGGTTATTTGTATTAATTTGTTTTAATTTGCTGAAACATTTTTTTTATTTTCAAAATAAAAAAAAAAGTAAACTGTCTTTATGTTGAATTGTTATTTTAGTGAATAGTTTTTTGTTTTCATATTTTCTTTTACGTTTTCTGTTGCTAGTCTTTCTTAAGATCTACAATTTTTATGTAAAAAAAACCTTTGGACTGACAGTTTTACATTAATTCAATTTTGTAATCCACAGCCCAAAGCGCTTCGTAAAATGATTCAAAATCAATTCAAAAGGTTTGCATCTCTTTCGGAAGTTGACTGTATGTTCATGTTTCTTGATATGGTTCACTCTGTAGTGAAATATGATAGAGAAATTTTCAAGTGTGCTTTAGGGGTAAGTTGCTTTTTTTTCTGTATAATGTAAGAAGAGTGTGAATTAATATTTAATTGTTATATTTATTGTAAAAGTGTCAGATTTTTTTTACACCCTGAAAGATATTTTGTGCAATATTTTCAGTACAAAGTGTATTTCTCGGATTTGCATACTTGGCAGTTATTGTTAAAACATGAGTAAAAGTGTATAATTGGATTTCTTTTTTTATTTTTTTACAGACAGGTTGGAGTGTTCCAGTTGAACTTGTCATTGGAGCTAGTGTTGGAATAAGTTTTCTCACTGATCCTAGTGCTTCTGTAAGTATTTCTTACAGTTATTCCCTGTAAAACTTTTTATTATTAATTCTATGAAAGCTCAGTGTTTCTTGTAAACCTAATTAAATCAAAAGAGAATTAATTAAAGAGGTATTGAATTGTTATGACATTCACATAGTTTAAAAACTTACAGTACAGTATACAGGGTGGACTCTTAAATGAATGTGATTTGTTCAGAGCCCTGTAGGGAGCCAATTGTTGGATGAAATAGAACCAAATTTGGTGAGCAATTTAAAATTTTTAAAACAACAGCCTCCCCCCCTCTCAAATTTGCTACCAGAGACATTTTAATGCTGCTTACAAAATAAAATGCATTAATTTGCATAATCGTGTTCCGTGTAATGTTCAAGAGTATGCAAAATGAATGACTGGAAGAATTCTGATTTTCTGAGACCAACTGTCTTTTTATAGGACAATGATTTCGTATAATCAAGCTGTATCGACAATTATTCTATATATTAATTATAAATAAATCAAACATAGAGCATTACCAGAATGCCAATGTCTGAAAGTTAAAATTCTCAAAGAAGTAATTTGAAACAAGAGCTAAAATTCTTCAGATTGATAATTCCATAAGTTTATCTGTTAACAAAATTGAAAAATACACTTCCACACATTAAATTCTCGAAAACCAAGACCAATTCTAATTGATCCATCCTACCAAATTTTTAACTGTCAATTTTTTTGATTCCACATCCTTGTGGTACTATTTATTAATCTCTAAATTTTTCACTCAACTTTCTAACTAAATGCATATTTAATTGCTACCATTTGACACTCAAGATATTTTTATCAAAGCAAAAGTTAACCTAAAATTTGCATTTCACCATCTCTTGAACTTTTTTGCTGCATCCGGATTGACTAGGCTTGCTCCCCCACTGTCTTGATCATTTAATTCCATTATTTTCTGTATTATAGTTCAGGGGTCTGCAACCTATGACATGCGTGCCGAATTTGGCATGTTATACAATTCTTAGTGACACTCTACCTCTCTACAAATTTGTCAATTTTGGAGTAAAGTTGATAATTTTGAAATGAAGCTTATTGAACTAACATATTCAGAGTTATGGAAAGGAAAATTTATGGAATTATTTGGCTAATTTTAATTGTTGGATGTCATTTCTGGAGAGATAAAATTGTTTGAAGAGAAAATTGCATTTGCTCTGCTTTCTGTTCAACATGTCTGCATAAAAAAATCTTTTCTCATATAAAAAGTATTTTGGTCTTAACTAAACTGAAGTCACAAATTATGCTTCTGATATTGCAATATAAGATAAGGTGCAGGAACAAAATGTTTGCATTAAATTAACTATATTGAAGGAATACTTATTTTGTGTGAGTGTGTGTTTATTTCTTATTTCAACTATTAGTTCACTCTCTCCCTATATGTATTTATATACATATAGTTCAAATACACTGCGGTGAAGTGAATTAGGGATTTCAAGGGCTATGCAAATTGTGTAGCCCTGCGCGTCATTTATGCGCAAGTGGGGCTCTGTGGTAACTGCATATGTAGCACATACTGTGGTTCTGAATTGAGTTTGGAATTGCTAGTATGGGTAAACTGCCTGATTTAGACGCTTTCGATCGCAGACCAATCGAAGGTGTGTGACGCATGAGCCATTCAATTTCCGAAATCGTCAGTCAGCTAGGATTTTCAAGGTTGACAGTGTCAAAAGTATACAAAGAATACATGGAAGGTGGGGAAAAAAAACTAGCGATTGGACAAACTGCAAAGGACGATAAACTTTCACAGTGCTTGGTCAGAGGCAGCTCAGGCATGTTATACATTAGCCAGCAAAGCCAAACATTAGCTCAAATTACCACCCAATTGAATGATGGTGCCAGTCGTACTGTCAGTAAACGGACTGTGCAATGCTCGCTTCACTGTATGGGTTTCAGGAGCCATCAACCTATGAGAGTACCATTGCTCAATGTTTGACATCTGGCTGCACGCCTTGCCTGGGCAACAGAGCTCAGAGACTGGAGTGTAGAGGACTGGAAACAAGTAGCATGGAGTGATGAATCTTGATTCTAGCTACTTAACACTGACGGGAAGCTGAGAATATGGCATCAGGCTCATGAAGTCATGGATCCTTCATGCCAGGGTGGAATTGTACAAGGGCTTGGTGCCTCAATCATGGTCTGGGATGTTTTTTCGTGGCACTGTTTGGGATCTTTGGTGCATGTACCAATCTCCCTCAATGCAATTCAGTATGTAGAGTTGCTGGGTGTTCACCTCCATTTGTTTATGTTCTGTTATCTGCACGGTAATGCAGTTTTCCATCAAGACAACTGTACCTCTCACTAGACCTGGTTGGATGAGCATTCCTCTGACTCTTCTGTCATAAATTGGCCACCTTGAAGCCCAGACTTAAATCCTATTTAGCATCTTTGGGACGTTTTCAAACAAGGCATGGAAGGCCATCACAGAGCACCAAAGAACTTCACTGAATTATGGACAGTTCTAGTGAATGTTTGGCAAGTCATTCCCATGGAACATTTCCATAAACTTGTTGAATCTATGCCTCATTGCGTGGCAGCCATTATCAAGGCCAGAGGAGGCCCAACTCATTACAATATGTGTATCCCTAATTCAGTGGCACTTCAGTGTATATCTTGTTCAAATTTTCAATCGTTAATAAAATACTTTTATCCACTCAAGTTCAGATACATTTTTTTAAACTTGTAGTGGATGATATTTGATATTAATACCGTTTTTTCATATATTAAACTTAATTAATGAATAAATTGTAACAAACAAAAGTAATTGTCCAACATCATATAAAAAAAAGAAGTTTCTGTAGCGCAATGGATTGTGCATTGGACTTCTAATCCAAAGGTTGTGGCCTAATTTCTGAGAATGTGATTTATGAACGAATAAATAGTAACAAACAAAAATAACTCCAACACCATATATAGAAAGGGAAATGGAAAATTGCAAGGAAAATCGCTTTATATTTTGCCACTTAATATTGTGATTCTGTCATATGTATATACATATTTATATTAATTCTAATTATTTAATAAAAATAACTAAAATAAAATTTTTCTTTGTTGACCTAAGTAGGAATTGACTTAATTTTTTTTATATTACTTGTTTTAAATAATTAAGTTTAAAAGATACATAGTACACAATAAATGTATTAGTTTAATTTTTTTGTGTTGAAGGAATAATTATATTTTGTGTTTATTTTTATGTTAATAAATATTTTTATATAATGCATAATAAATATACATAATAAAATTCTAAATATGTATTCTTGACCTTTATCCCCTTACTCTGCATGCATTGCCATGGGAATCGAATTGTTTTCAATGTTTCCTACTGTGCAGCACCTTGAATCATGCTAACTTGGTTTGGCACACCACAGCAAGAAGATTGCTGATCCCTGTGATAATTGTGTAGATTTTAATGTAAATTTATTAAAAATCCAAGTCCTCTCTTCTGAAATTCTTAAATTTTTTTTTCTATTTTTCTGATCTGAACTAACTATAAGTAATAGGAGAATTTTTCGTGCCATCTTAAATGTAAAGAGAGATTACAGCCTGACAGGGCTATGTGCTCCAAGAAACATCCTTACCACTTATTACAACTATTGCATGTTTTTTAAAGTAAATTTATGTTCATACTTTACATCATTGAAACCCATCTGCTTCTTCTGGAGATAATCAACCAAATGTGAAAGTTCTCTTAATTTTTTTACACAAGTATGCTATGTGCTTGGAAGTTTTTATTGTTGGGGAGATTTTTTTATTCGTCACATTATCAAAAGTTAAAATCTTTTAATTACAGATGATAAATTACTTTTTTTAATATGCTCCTTTTTCTTTGAAAACTTTTTCTGGTATGTTTTATTTGCTGACTTTTCCAATATGTGATTATTTTTCAGCCCACTTACATGGCCAGCTTTCAAAAGGTTCAGAGCATAAATACTGTGATAACATCTGATGTTAGTTCTGGAAGCAAACCTGTTCTTCAGTTAAAGATTGATGGAACTGCAGAGGTTTGATTTTCTTAAAATTAGGATTCTTTCTTTCCTTCTATAAATATATATAATCTATTATGTTGGATTTTTTCTTATGTATGGAATTTTTTTGCTGGAGGGAGTGGAATTGTGGCCATTAGTGTGAAAAAGAATCAGTCTTTTTTCGTTGTTCTCATTAGTGGTTGCCAAATTTGTGAGCTTCTTGTCTGACTAATATAATTTAAAAATACATTTTATTTGTATGAAATATTACTTGTTTTAATAACTCGTATTTGAGATATAATTTTTGTTGAACGGTTTCCTACTTTAAGACATTCTCAAGTAATTTCTTAGTAGCTTAATTGGTGTTTTGAATGCAAAGTGTCTTCTGAGTTTCAAAAGTTCATGGTATCATTGGATAAACACTAACTCTCAGTGAGTGAATATTTGCATCATATTGTTCAACTACTCGAGGGCTTTTGGCGGTGGACCTCGTAATTTTGAACCATGATCAAGTGACGAGGATGACACCTAAGCTGGCACCCCCTCTCCTAACTACCATACCAACAAAGGACATTTGAGCTCTCTACAGATTTAATGTGTATCGCTCACCTACACAGAGCGGGACTTCAGCAATGCTAGGCTTGAACTTATGACACACGAGCCACAAGTCCATTACCTTGACCACTAGGCTACCATGGCCAATAAACTCTCAGAACACACAACAAATAGTAATCTTGATCCTGTTGTTTAACAGATTTTTGAATATGAAGAAAGATTAGAACTGGGGGTATTAAACGAGTATCTTAGCCACCACGCCAAATGCTTATCGTGTGGTGGCTATTACTGGTTTACTTAGATGCCGCTACAAATATTTAAAAATGAAAATAGTTTGAATCATTTCCAGGTGGTATACTCTCCTGCTAGAATTGTTCTTACTAATGATACTTGATGAGGACTGGATACTGATTCACACACTTGAACCATCTAATGATTAAGTGAAGTACATGTATTATATTGTTGATACTATTATCATCAATAATATTACTTGATATATTAAAGCAAATAAAAAGTTTTTCTAATTAATCAAACTTTTCTTAATATTTGCCCAATTTAAGTTCGTATATCAAGAGTCTTCTAAAATATAAAAGGATGTTTTGAAAAGAAGGACCAGAACATTATCCAGAAAATCAGTGGTGCCTTAAAGCCATCACAACATAGGATGACCATTTCATGGCTTTTACTAAAAGGCACAATAAAAGGATGTCTATTATTCAACTCACTAATGAGCTTTTTGGTGTTTCTGATACCTCAGTTTGGGCAAGGCTTTTATACCTGTGGACCAATGGTCTGCATCCTACTTACTCCAGCTCACAGGAGAATCCACTGTTATTTTGTGTTTGTCATTCTTAAATGAGTAATATATTTGCGATGAGGTGAGATTCAGTCCAAAGACTGATTTTCAACATTTTCGCATATTGATAAAACCAGGGATGGAGTTCCAATTCTTATATCATGGAGATGATACTGTTGTGGTCTAGGTTTGTGTGATATTGGTTGATCAGAGTATGTTTTTGACGATGGTGTCTTGTGTGACTCACTGAGGTATAGGATTGAGATTTTAGAGCCCTGTATAAAGCTTTTCAGATGGGCAGTTTGCACTCAGTTCATTTTTTTGGATAACACTTGTCTACACAGGATTCAGCTGGGCAACGAATACCTAGAAACTGAGGATATTCAAAGGATGGAGTGACTTGCCAAATCTGACCTGAATATCACTAAAGAGTTGCATTGCTGTCAGGGGTGATCATACTCTTTTGTAAACCCTACTAATGCCATCTTTCTTCTTTTTTGGACCCATTGAACATAAATCATGATTATGAATAAGTGCTAACAATTTTTATCTTTAGTAATAATTTTAAGTATTTTAGCACCGAATTTCACTGAAAATGGTTCAATAGTATTAAAATATCCATTAAAGAATATTTTTTTCTTCATGTTTTACACACTCATGTATATCATTTCGCAAAAATACACAGATAAAAGTCACCCTTTCTTAAAAAAATTACATCTGAGTAATAAACAAATATCCTTAAATTGGTTAAGAATTGGTATTTACGAAAGTGAGATGTGTGTAACTGTTGTAGTGGTCAAAACAATACTGAAGCTGTATTAGTATTATTGCACATCTCTTGCTTTCATCTCTTTAATATATTTCATTAATTTAGTTTATTTAAAAGTGAAAAATTTCCATCACTGTCGAGTTGCTGTATAAATTCTGTTTAACTAAATGAAACAATTTAGTTATGAATTAAGACTATCTTCATATAATGATAAAGGATAGGAAATGAATTTTAAGAATATTTTTTCTTATTGAATAGTATTCCAAACTTAAAGTTATACTCTGTTTTTGCTGTCTTATTGGGAGCAGCATATTTAATCATAGTACTCATTTTTACCCGAGTAGATACATTTTTTTTTCTGGTATAAAATTTGTTTCGCATTTTTCTCCCATACCAAAATACTAAATGAGTTATTCCTTTACATGTTAAAATGAAAAATTATTTATTTAAGGAATATTTTTAAATTTTAAAAAGTCAGTGTTATAAAAGAGAGCTGTACAACATTGTAAATTTTCATGAAAGTGGAGATATTTTGCTGTGTGAAAATGGGTACATTTTTGTCATAGACAGCCTTAAATAGATGTACATTTTAATTAACATCTTTTATTAAGTTATGGTGTTATTTTTGAACAATTTAAGAGCAAAGTATATTGATCTTGTGTTATATGATTGCATGATTACTGAGTATATATGGCTAATTCAAATATAGCTTCTCTATTTTTACTAGGTGTTGCTTGTATGGTTAAGACTTTAATTGTGTTATTTAGAATATAATTTGCTCATTTTAAAGTTATTCAGCTCTTAAGTGCTTTTTATTATTTTAATAAAATCTGGAATTTTAAAGCTATAAAAATAATATGATTAGTATATTTGCTGAGAATATTAGAATAATTTTTGGAAGCAATATCTTTGTTCTTAGTTTTTTAAAGATTAAGGATTTTTTTTTGTGACGTGTGTGAAATGCAGTGATAAATTATTTGACCAATTTTGCGATGAAAATAAGTTCTGAGAAATTATCAGTGTTTGATAAATTACAAAGGGAATTTTTGGTAGGTAAAAGTATTTTAAACACTTTTTCTAAAAGAGGGTTTTTCTAAAAGTGAACATCAAACTGTTAGACCATTTTTTTTTTCTTAAGATATTTTTTGAAGCAGTTTTTTTGGATTATGATATTTAAATCTTCATTCCTTTTTGAAAAATATTTTGATGATTTTCAGTAAGTTACAGACTTATAAAAATTAATATAAAAGTGCATTGTCAGTCAGATAACCAGGTTTTATGTAATGTTAAAACTTCAAATTTGTATTTGATATTTGTTTTGAGGTCAACTAAAAATATTTAACCTAACAAAATTCTAATGAAAAGCATTAACTAATAAGTTGGAACATTTTTTTAGCCAGATAATTATATTTCTTATAATTATTTTTGTTATTGATTCGTTTGTTTTTTTATTACATTTCTCTTCCTAAAATAATTTATTTAAAAATTTTTCTTAGAAAAAATAAAAACTTGTAGCATTTGATAAATGTGAAGCATATTAGATATGTTGCTTTAACTATAAGATTTTTTTTTTTTACAATATCTTAACCTTTTTTTATTGAATGTAAATTCACAGCATATGCATATTGCTTATACTTTGTGTGTTATATTAAAAATGTACATTTCAATTTATTTGAAAAACAAAGTGCACATTATTTGATATATTAATGTTATTAGCAGGTGTAACTTGTCTATTTCACTTTAAAAAAAATTCAATATTGTTTTTTTTTCTTTCTGTTAGATGCTAAGTATTTCTTGCCCTTCTATCAATGTTGCTGAATGTATTGCTAGTTTAATTGATGGATACTGTCGATTAGTTCATGGAACAAAAACATCATTCTGGAATTATTCAGGTATAAAAACACTATAATTTACTATCTGTGTTATATATTCTGGAGATAGTAATATGTTAGATCTTTCCATTTAGTTTTTAATTTTAGTAGTGCATTTATAATAAAACTATTATTTATAAATTATTTAATTTAAATTTATACCTAGAACTCTTTAAGTTTTTAATCATGCATTTATTTTTCATACTTTTTAATTTTTTTTTTTTATTATTGAGTGTTTTTAAACCTAAAGGATTTATCTTCTTTGATGTATATTTTTTGAAAGCTTTTGTTAACCATGCTTTTTTATTTCAGAATCAAAGATATCAAAATCTAGGTATGTACTTATTTATACTTATAACAAATGCTAATTTAGTGAAGTGTTATTTTAGTCTGAATATTTTTATGCAAATAGAAAAAAAATGCTTAGATTTCTGGAATGTATCAAGTGATACATGAAATATATCTGTTAAAATTTTTTTTTCATATATAATTTTGTAATATTGATATGGTAGGCATGGGAGTCACAGAAGTGGCCTAAAGTCTGTAAGTCCTCGTAGTAAAGCTCTAGGATTTAAATTTGGAGGTATGTATTTTTTAAGGAAATGTCGTATTTTTCTTTCATAATTAATTTTTTATTTAAATAATGAGTATATGTACATAGATAATGTGTATTGCATTCTTTTAATGTGATATTTTATTAGACTGGAATTAAATAGTATTTTTTACTATGCAATTAAGAAAGGTCCAGTTGAAATTTGTTTGTTATTAAAAAAAAATCTGTTGATTTCATATCTAAGTATAAGCATTAATTATGGATGTGGTTTTTTTTAAAGAGAGGTTTTTTTTTGTTTTTCGTAGAATTTAAAGAGTTTTATTCTATATCTTGAATTATAATTCTTAGATCATTGTAGATGATTGTTTGATTCATTGTACAAACAAGCTCTGCTAGGTACATTGCATGCAAATGGTCTATTGTCTCATTTTCTTTTGACATGCAGCAACTTTTTTGTGTAATCAAGCCTCCCTGATGAGTATTTCCTTTTGTCGTAATCAAAACATTAAATGATTGAAGATTTCCTCCCTTGCCCTTCTCGCATTGTTGTATTGATAGGTAAAATTATAACATAGACATAGATTGTTCCCAGAAGTCTACTTTCATTTTATAATAATTTGGAATGAAAAGTATTAAAGTTGGTAATGTGTTTTACACTGATTGCTAACTATTGTGTAGAAAAAAAAACCCTTTTCTCCTTGAAAATTTTTATTGCATGCTAGCTCAAAGTATGTAAAAAAAAAAGAATAAGAATAAAAAATAACAATGTGTAATACCTTTGTATGGATCTGTGTCTCAATAAGCAATATGTGTTGCAAATAAATGTATTACAAGTTAGTTACACAATGGTATTTATTACAAACTATATTACTTTTATATATTATGTATATATGGTTCATTCATAGAGCAATCGTGTAAGATTAATCCCACAAATACCATTTGTTCCATTTTTTGGGATGCCTTCTAAGTGTTAGTTTGAGAATGTTTGTTTCTTTATGGCAATAACAGGTTAAGCATCTCAACTGTTTCACACAAAACTATTAACTTGAAGTAGGATTCAATATCGTAGTTTGCAATGTAAAAAAAAGGGGGGGTGGGGATAAAAGTAAACATGTTTTATGTTAAATTATTTCGGTCAGTTTAAACAATTTTATGTTAGTGATACCAATAGTTTCTGTGTTTTTAGTTTTATGATCGTTAAACTAATTATATTTGTTCTACAAAATAATATGAAATAATATGTAGGATACTAATTTTGCTTCACCATTTATTTGATGTCATAGTCTTGTTTCAGTGTTTCCTTTTGAATGAACCATTTCCTAATATCCTTCTCAAAAATGTTTTCAGTATCACACTAAAGATTTAGTTCTTAAATATGTAAATCATCAATTAGAAATAATGAATTTTAGGTTTTTGAACTAAGACTATGGTAGAATTGTTACTTAAGATATACTTAAATGTTGCTGCATTGTTCAGTGAAGTTTCGAAATTTTGCTAGAATTTAATAATTATAAGGCAAAACTGGGTTAAAACTCCAATATAGTTTTGAGAGGAACATTAAAAAATGCCAAATTACAGTAATGCTGTCTTTCATAATTTTTTTTTAGGCTTATAAACTGCTAGATAAAAAATAATGTTGTATTTTAAATGGCATAATATTCTTTATTTCATGTGTGAAATAGAAGAAATCAAATAGGGTAATTTATTTGAATTATTTCTGATGCCTATTTATTTTTTATATGTTCTCAGAGGACTATGCAGAGATTGTTGAGGAAGAAGGAGATTATTCTACACCTATAGGTAGCTTTTGATCTGTTCTTTTAAATTTGATTTTAAATAACATTTATATAAATTTATAAGATGCTATTTTTCATAGTGCTTAGAATATGATTTGATTTATAAATAATTTTTACTTATTACTTAAAGAGATGTATTTTGTAAGCATCTTCATTACATATCGTGATAACTTCTCATTTATTTTCTTAACTACCTCTCAAATCAATCAATACAAACATAATTATCTTGATTAAACACGTTTTCTTGATTAAACACAAGTTTTCTTGATGAAACACAGTTTTCTTGATTATACACAATTATCTAATAAACACAGTCCTCTCAGAGTTAAAACAGTCTGAAGAGACTATCTCTTCTTATTACGCCCTATATGGGTCGATCTCTCGCCAAAGGAATTCAATTTCTTTCACCCCAAAACAGTTCAGCACCTAGCGCTTCCAAAAACAAGAGACTTCTCCTCCCTGACCTTACTCTCGGGGTCAAAAAACTCTCTCCCTTCAAAACACAGTAACCCCTCCGAAACCGCGCCGATGCGCGCCAACATTCCCTTATCCCCCGCCAACAGTAATCTCTGACACTACACTCATGTAATTTGATTGTTTACTTGAAGTTACTATAATTATTTTTACTTCTCATGTGTTTGTAAATGGCCTGCCTACCTAGCTAGATTTTAACTTGCAAATGCAAATTATAATAAACTCAAACAGTACCCTTCACAACTTACTGCTTTGAATTACTTATCTATGTTTGTACTTTGTTTAGAATAAAACAAGATGAAAGTATTTAAATCTTTGTAGAATAATGTTTTTTTTGACAAATTAAGGTTATCCACACTATTAAAATTCATAGGTAAACAAACGTATATACATCTATCCTCACGAACAGCACGACGCAGAAACTTGGCGAAGGTACCAAAAGAACAGAGGAATGATTCGAGGAACCCGTTTTGACCATTTATGTTCCGATATTGCAATTAGCTAAAAAGATATTAATTAAAAACCTTAAAGCGCATAATTATTTTACCCCTATCGGGTTTTTTTAACCCCTGAGCGGCTTTTCGGAATGAGTTAAGCGAAGTTCCAATTTTTCGACGTTTTTTTTTTATTCCCGACGTTTTTAAAACAGGATCTAATTTTTTTATGAGACTCAGACAAAAAATAATTGCAGAATCGGAAAGATCATTTACTTCGACACGATACGGTATAATTTATTTTACGAAATATTGATATTTTCTATTTTTTATGATTTTTTCTAAAATGAGTCAAAATCGATACGTTTTTATGAAAATGATTTCTAAATCGTTCCATTTGCATTTTCTTTCGCGTTAATGAAATGATATTCTACACTAAAAAAGTTCATGCTTTTTTCTTAGAATCAGTCATTTAAAAAATAAAATGTCAAAAACTTTTTTTTTACGATTTTGCAAAAAATACTCAAAATTTTATTTAAATACTTAATAACTTCTTTATTTATAAAAATCTCACGAAACTTTTTCTTTTCCATGTGTTGAACGATATTATCCGTAATCTGTACAATGATTGAAAATATTACTTAAAAATTATGGTTTTTTAAAAAAAATTGCGTTTTTCGTTTTTTCCCCTTTTTGCGAGAAATATTTAAGCATTATTTTTGTTAAATTTTTTGTTTAAAAATTACCGTAGTTTTTGCAATCGATATGTGAAGGTTGATGGCATTAACAAAGAACGCAGTTTTACAATAGCCAAGGATTTGGTGGCGAAAACCTGTTTGGCGCTAAATGACTATCTTTTCTCGTGAGCTCTTCAGGTTTGCTTAAAGGTTACACTAGAAAAGAAAATGCATTTAAATAATGAAACTCGCCAGGTTTTTTTGTCGATTAGAAGAAATGCGAGTGAAAAATTTATTTTTCATTTTCTGTACATGCCTTAATTCAAAAATTTCATTTTCAACATACGCTTATAAAACAAAAATCTCTAATATTTTCGAAAAACTTAATCGCTTTTACTCCGTTATCATTATTTTAAACAAGTTTATTTGCAATATATTTAAATGTATTGCTTTAAATTAATATTTTTTAAAATAAAGCAGCATTGTTTTGTGTAAATCATTAATCAAAATTTTTCAATCGTTATGTACTGATTTTTTATGATTATGATGAAGATGTCTATAAATAATGAAAATCATCAGATATGGTGATATTAAATATCTTTTCCGTCTATTTTAAACGTCTTTTCGCTTCAGTTTCCGTGAAGTTCGTGGCCCATTCGCCAACAGCTTTCTATTTCTACCGAATGTACGTGGGTTCAAAACAACATCATCGCTTAACTTTTATGATTTTTTAAAAAATACTCAAAATTTTATTTGTGCATTTAAAAACTTAGCCAGCAATTTTGTAATTGGAATGATAATTTATTTCCCCACGATACAGTATGCTTTTTTTTTGTGTGTGTGCTTTTTTTTTACAAAACAATGATACTTTACATGTTTTATGATTTTTTCTAAAATGAATCAATACCAATGCATTTAAATGAAAATGATTTTTAAAAACTCAAACTTAGGTCTTTTAGAGTTAGTGATTTAAGAAATAAAACGCAGAAAACTCTTTTTCACGAATTTTTAAAAAATACTCAAATTTTAAATATTTAATAACTACTTATTAAATTCAAATTTTTTATAACTTCATTCATTAAAATAATTGCATGAAGCGTTTTTCCAGTGTATTGAACATTTCAAAAATCCTCACAATGTTAATTCAACATTTAATTTAGTTGTAAAATTTTGAAATTATAAAAATATCTACCTTTTCTTTTTTCAGCATACAACTATTTTTAAAAAGGTACAATTTCGTTTCTAAGGGCTAAAAAGTTGCAAAGTGAGCTTGTGAATATTAAAGTCCCACTGCTCACCTACTCGAGAGCTTTGGCAACACACCTCGACATTTTGAACCATTGTCAAGTTACGAGGATGATATTTGAACTGGCACCCATCTCTCCTAACTATTACACCACACCAATGCTAGGATGCTCGAACATTTAAAAAAATTCTCACAATTTTAATTCGACATTTGATATAGTTGTGGAATTTTGTCATAAAAAATTTCTACTTTTTTGTCTTTTTTCAACATACAAATATTTTTTAAAAATTTATATTTTCGTTTCTTGGGGCTAAGCAATTGCAAAGTTAATGAGTTAATATTAAAGTCGCTCTGTTCACCTACTCGAGAGCTTTTGGCGACGGACTTCGAAATTTTGAACCATGGTCAAGTGACGAGGATGAGACTTGAGCTGGCACCCATCTCTCCTAAATACTACAACACACCAACGCTAGGAGTTTAAGCTCTTGAAAGATTCAAAGTGCATTGCTCCTCTTAACAGCAGGTCTTTAGCGGTATTTAAAAATTTAAAAGGGCAGGAATAATTAATTGTGGGAAATTCCCACGAGAATTTTGTAATGACGTTATAATATAGAAATCACACACACACCAGGAAGGGCTGATAGCGAGAGGGGAAGGGGAATTTCCATGACAATATGTTATGCATTTAAAAATGTTTGTGCAACACTGGGGGGAAATAAACCTGTCTGACAAAGAAAAGAAGGGAAAGAATTTCGAAACAGGGAATTTTAAGTTATACACTCTGTAAAAGCCTGAGCAATGACGGGCTAAGCGGAGGAGGGAGTCATTTTGAAAAAGATTATTGGAAGTGCTGATTTTGTGAAGGAAAGGGAAAATTTATAAAAGCAGAAAAAGCCTGTGTAACGCCGGGTTATGCAGCTAGTACATATATATAAACTTTCATGTTTTTAAGTTCTGCTCATATGAAACTACTACCAAATGGTGTAAAAAAATTATCAAAATAAAGTTAACTTCTAATTGACTGCTAAAATAAAGTTATGTAGTTTTAAAATGTATTATTTTTTGAAGTTGATTAATTTTTAATTAAAATAATTCTAAGAATTTTTTTGTATTTAGAAAATTGTTCTATTTTATGTTTTTTGATGAATTGTAATGTGGTTTAAAACCATTTTTACGTTTTTTAATAATTAATGTTTAATAAATTCTTTTTTTTTTAGTAAAAGATTATGAACTGCAAAGAACCGATGTTATTCTTGGTGAAATTATTGGGGAAGGTCAATTTGGTGATGTCCATAAAGGGACATATATATCTAAAGTATGAAGCATCACTTTTTCTTTTATATTTCCAGTCTTTTTTAAATACGTAATAAATGTTGTTCAGATTGTGTGTGATATTTTTTTATTCTTACAATTGATTCCCTTTGTAAATGTGTGTGTGAATCATCTTATTATTTAAGGATATTGCATGGTCTAATGTTTAAATATATTCTTTTCTGAAGCCAATGTATTTATTGGCCTCTTAGTTCCATGAGCTGTTACTTCTTGGTCTGTAACCGCTTGCTTCATTAGTTAATAAATAGAATGTGATTTATTTAGGCAAAAATCTATGTAGCATTACTATTTATGTATTCATTTTTGTCACTCTAAGGAGGCAGTTTTTTTAATAATTAGATATTTTGAACACCTTTATAATATATACTTATGATAATTAGTATATATTGAATTTTTTCAATATATATATATATATATATATGGGTATTTTATATAAGTTACTTCATTTGAAACAAAAGAATATGTTCATATTCAGACATGAATTATATACAAGTTAATTTAATTGGTAATTTATATTGCAAAAGAGGATTAAATTCTCTTCACTGTCATTTCTTAATATAGTTATGAGGGAAAAAAAATCTTTTCTGACCGATTTTTTTTTAATTATGCTTGAACTAACTTTCTTTAGAAATGTTTATAAGCATTTTTTACTTATATTAGTAGCATATATTACTGAAATCTTTTAAAATATTTAACTTATTATTGAAACAACTGTTTAACTGTTAAAAAATTCATGATTTAAAGATATTTTGTTTTTAGTTTATTAGTTTTTTTATTTTACTAATATATATATATATATAAGGTATGATTTCTCTCTTCTGGCATACTTATTTATCAACTCTGAATATTTATTGGAATTATATAGACTCAATAACTATAGTAATGATTGCTGTTAACTATCACTATTTGTTTCATTTTTTATAACAAAAATTTGCAAAGTGTTAGTGTGACTCTGTTAGTGTATGAAGTATTTCAAACTTGTAAGAGAACATAGTTCAAAAATTGAATCTTGTTGCCCACAGGATGCAAAATATTGAGATATACACTTAGATGATTTGCTGTGTCCAGAAGCTTAAATGTTATATATATGAGATAATAAGATTTATATTATGGAAGGAAATGGGCTTTATTGCATTGTATGTGTATGTTTTAATAGAATTTCTATCTGTCCTGTCTGTCATTTATTTACAGATAATTGGTAAGTTTATTCTGAAAAAAAAATTACCTTTTTTTGTTTATACTTTAAATATAAGCATTACATTTCCAATTCGATTGAATCTGAATACTGTAGATAAATTAAATTTGGAACAGTACTTAACTTAAATGAATGGCTTGAAATATAAATTTATTTATTGTATTTGCTTCTGCAAAACTAAAAATACCTATTCAGAAATTAATTTTTAATTTGTAGACGTTTACATGTAAATTGTTAGTTTAATGTGGAATGTAAAATAAAAAATGAGAAACCAGTCTTTGAAGGAAGGATGAGAAATATATTCATGCATATTTTTTGCTTTAAATATTGTTATTATATTCGCAAAAAATTTAATTGTTTACGATTGAGAAATATTAAAATACATTAATGATGTTCAATCCAATTAATTTCTGAAAAATTCAATGAAGTTTACTATCTAGAAAATTAATAAAGTACACAAAACTTTATTTAAAAAATTTCAAGTAAATATATAATCTTTTTTAAGCATCATGTAATATTTTATATTGCCTTGTTTTAGTTCAGTTTGTGGTGCAAAGAATAAAAGGCAAATACAAAGTTTTAAATTTGTGTTATTGCATTTCTTAAAAAATTTACGAAGTAAAATTATGTTTAACTTAAAGTTGTTTTTGCGGGATTTTATTTCACACTTTACCAAGTTCTCATTTTTCATCATTATTATTTTATTTTTGAGATTGGAGTTTTTTTTTGTTGTTCATAATCATGTATTTTCTGAAAAAAAATGAAAATTTAAAAGTCAAATAATTGAAAAACTATTTATAATATTTGTAAACATTTATTTAAATAATTTTAAGTGTCAATTTTGTTACTTCATGAGAAATTTGGCGAATGCAGTGACTAATAAAATGAAGTTTTAAGAAGTTTCTTTATATTTCTTGTTACTCAAAGCAAGTTTAACTTTAAACTTTAATTGGAACTTTATTTATCTTGTAAATACATTAGATGATAGGAAATATCTAATTTCAAAATCTGCTCTTTAGATTCTCTTTATAAGTGATCTCAGCATTTAATTATGATAATCTGTATAAGCTTAGAATTGTTATACTGTTTTGGAAATTTTACATTTGTTGTGACTGTTGTTGTCATTTATATAGAAAAAATACCATTCAGAAAAATGTACAAACACTTGTGGATGCTGTTTAGATCTGTCATTCTCATATAAATACAATATTAATTTGCTTAAGTTTATCTTTTTTTGTTAAATTTGAGATTTTTAATTTTTTTTGTTTAGTTTAATTTTTTTTTTTTAAACTTTTTTTTTTTTTGAAATTTTAAAAAATTTTTTAAGGGGGGGAATTTTTAAAGGGGCTTATTGTAAAATTTCTTTATTAAATCATTGGGGGGGAATTTTAAAATTTCCCCACCCCGAAATTTAATGAAGAAAGGTTTTTTAATTTTATGTTTGGGAATTTGGGGTAGCCATTTTGGGGCCCGGCCAAGACGGAAAGCCTGCCGATGCCCGACTGCCAGGGGGGCCTCCCAAAAAAATAAATTTAGTTTTGCTTAAATTTTTATTTTGGTTTTAAAAGTTTTTTTTCCCCCGACAGGAGGGGAAAAATTCTTTCAGTTTTGCAAAATTTAAAAGGGGAAGTTTGGGGAAAAAAAGTTTAAAAGGTGGGTTTGTTTTTCTTTTAATGTTTTCCTTACTTTTGGTTTTTTAAAAAAAAATGTTTGGTTTTGTTGGTTTTTTTTTTATAATTTTATATAGATATAATGCGGGTTTAATCATCGTACAAATCCGTCGTTTGGGAATATGTTCTGACTCTCCCATTTGGATTGTAATGGAGTTAGCCAAGCATGGTGAAGTAAGAGTTAACTTATATATTGCTGTTAGAAAATATTTTAAAAAAGTGTTACGTTAGGAAACAAACACTAGTAAAATATAAATTCATTAGCAAAATTTTAATATTGTGTTGATTTATTAATTGAATTTGAAATAACTGGGTAATTAGTTTAGCAGAGAACTATAATAGAAATTGAGTACACAATGTTTTAAGGTAGTCTTTGTGTAACAATTTTTGTGATTATAGCAACACTTTTTATGCAATTTTTTTAATGTATGTTATAACGTTCATTTTTTAAAAAATATTAAGTTTAAATCTATACAATTCAATAATCTTTACTTTTTGAAAGTAAGCATTTAAAATTGTACATTTTGTTTTAATTGTATAAATACTGTTAATATTAAAACTGTATATTAATATTGGAAGCTGCCTACTGTATATTTTTATCTACAGTATTTTGCTCTATCTCATACGAATCTAAATCTAACTATGATTAAAATTCTTTTTAGAGAGAAGAGCATAAAACATTTTTCATCACCATTAAATTTCATTTTTAGGCTTGTTCACATACATTAATTAGAAGGGGGAGGCTGAAATTATGCTAAACAAATACTACATTTTGAAGTTCCTGATACTGATGTGTAAATTTATTGTTTTGACGTGCTTACAAAGATGCAATCGTTCTTAATCAGAACCCTATGAAACAAATTTAAAAGTTTTTTAAATTTTTATAAATTTATTTTTTAAAATTTCATTTCATTCATTTAATAGATTTTATGTTTTCAAAAACTCTGTAAAATTTTATAGCTATATATGTAGTGGGTTTTATGGAAAGTGTACCTAAAGGTAAGAACATGTCTCGAAAATAAAAAAAAATAGTTGTTGATTGCTTATTGCTCATACAGATTTAATTGTAATTTAAAATGGAATTTTTCTTTAAACGGGGCATAAAGTACGATTTCAATTTAAAAATTTTATTTCCCATTGCTTTTTATTTGTATACCATTTAAATTTGGTGTAAAATAAGTTCATTTTTCCTTCTCGTTGACGTCCCAGTTACCTTAAAGTAAGCTAGTTTTCTTATGATGATAGTCTGTGTTCAGTATTCCTTTTGGACAGGACAATGTGTATAATCATATTTATGTATTTAGTCAATGCAAAAAGTAAAGTAAATTAATGTATACCGTAAAATCCGGCGTATCACGTGGACTTTTAAGGGTAAGATCGAAATTTAGGGGGTCTGGCTTCCGGAGTGTTTGAAACTGTGAGATATTATGCAACATTTGCCTATGGGTCCCGGGATTATTTTTCTGAAAAAGACCAAGGTGCTGCAAAAGGAACGGTAGCAAAATTGTTCTCATAATTTCGTCGACATACCACTGTGCTGTAAGTGTGCCTCTTGATGACTAAAGGGGTCCAGCTGTCAGAAGAAATGGCACCCAGGCCATAACTTCTGGTTGGGGGCATGTGTAGCATGTAGTAGTGAAAGCAGGATCAACGCACTGCCCTGGGCGTCTCCAGACACGTCATCGATAATCCTCAAGACACAATTAGAAGCGGGATTCATCGCTAAGCACTATACGTCCCCAGTCAGCACGATTCCAACCTGATCGAGCCGTGCACCACTTTATTCTGGCTCAATAGTGTGTAGGCATGAGTGGGAGGTGGCGTAGTAGTCGTAACGAGCATAAATTTTGCTGTATCAGCCGTCTGTGAATGGTCATGGTGGACACTTGTGTGCGGGTCGTATTTCTGATGGTTGATAACGATGAATCAGGTGCTGTGACAGATATGACAGTCAATCTGTCCTCCCAATTTACTATGGATCTAGGTTGACTGCTACCATCAGACGCTGAAATCTGCCATTTTTCACCCTTTCTTGCCAGCATCTTCTAATGGCTGCATCACTTCGATCCATATGACAAGCGATTCTCCGATTTACCCCACCTGCCCTTTAATCCACTGATACGACCTCTTTCATACCCTAACAGTTGCTTGTTATGAGCTTGAATCCTGTGGTGAGGTATTTTTTCAGTCATTGAAAGGTATCCTAAATCGCAATACAACAGAAATTTTAACCATCAAATTGAGAATTGCTTCTTATATGCACCTGCTAAGTGCGCAGTTCTAATGCGCTGTAGCTCCCGCTATTTATTCATTGGACACCGAATTTTAATCATTATGTTCGGTACAAACGCCTGTGCATACAAAATTTCATTACAGTCGGACAACTTCTTGGTGCATCGTTTTTTTGTTATAGTGTATTTGAAATAAGTTACTGAGACCAGAAAAGATTATACCGGTTTGAAGTACATTCACATAGTTTTGACCCATGGCCTGATTCTTTGGAGTTATTATTGGTTGTAAAGAATGCTATAAATATATTACTCCACACCATCATGGGTCTGCCTCCGTTCTTTACAGTTGGATCTAAGAAATGGTGATGTGATGCTTCTGCAGGATGTTGCCAAAGTGATCTCTTCCTGTGACAGGAAATAAAATTAAATATCAGTGGGTTAAATTAAATTATGTCTTATATATTATGACATCAAAGTTTTTTATGTTCTCTGCCCCATTAAATGCTTTAATTGGCATTGATGTGTGTAAGAAGATGCTGTACATAGCAATTAAAATGTAACTTCTGAAACTCTAAACAATCAGTTCTTCTGAAAGTGATTGTATTCTTTGACGTTTAATTTTGATGTATTTGCTCAATTGTGGAGCTATTTTTTTTGATGAAAACTAATTATTTGCTAATCCCTGTCTGATAACTTCCTCTTCTGTTCATAGTTTATACTTCTAGAAATAATCTTTTATTATTATTATTTTTTATATCTAGCAATAATTTTAGATATAGTTTGTTTTCCTATATCCACAATTTCAACTTCTCTATATGTAATAAAGCTCTTTTTAGGCTAGCATCTATAATGATGCCTTTCTGCAATTTGTGGAGATCTGACATTTTAAAATAATATGCAACTGATATCTTATCTTTATCTGTACCACTTATACTAGATAGTTGAATTCTTATATTTGTGTATCTAGCGAACATTGACATCTGTATCAGTTTAAAAATTTTTATAAGTGGCTTTTTTTGTTGTTCTTCAGTAGGTATTTTCATTATTTTTTCTACCATTTGTGTATGTGGAATCAGTTAAATTTTAATTATTTTAATTGTTCATTCTTTTTTTTACAATTTAGATGAGAGCTTATCTTCAAAATAACAGGAATCAACTAGATTTAGCTACTTTAATATTATATGCTTTTCAACTGAGTACTGCTTTGTCATATTTAGAGAGCAGAAAATTTGTTCATAGGTAGTTATGCTTTTATTATGTATTTTGTTCATTATTTGTGAAATTTTATAATTGTTAAAAATATTAAATCTAGTGATGAGATATATGAATTATCATTATTGAGAGAATCTTAAACTACAGTTGTATATACAACAAAACTAATAGAGTTTTAAATTATACCTGCGAGTTTGGAATGTATGAGCAACGAAAGCTTCAGAAAAATATAATTCATTAAGGATTTCTTTACGTATTAATTTGACTTAGAAGAATTCATTATACGAGTCTCTCTTTATCCAAGTAGTTTGGTATTGAAGTAAATTGTCAATATCAAAATATTACTTTAGATAATCTGAAGTTGTTTGAGTTGTTTTGTATCATCAATCTGAATATTGGTTTTTAATATCATTCATAAGTAGTGTTCATAAATAACAGGGTTAAATCTGAAACATTTTGCAAAAAGGAAACCTTTACCATATTTGAGTCTGATATACTGATGGGAAAACAATTATTTTAAATTTATTACATTTGTTAAAAACAATTTTTAGATAATTTTTAGAATTTTTTTAAAAAAAAATTTTTTAGATAGATTTTTATTGATTAAAGTTTCACAATCACATGTCAATTTCAGCATGAGAAGAACCATTTCAGCTGTAAAATGATGGTGCATTAATAAACAGTGTTACCGCCACAATTTTGAATGCAAATTTGGATGCATTATGTTGCACAGGGGCCAGTTGTTGATTTGTAGAATGAGGCTTCATGTTTGTTGCTCTTGGTTTGTCAAAGGGATGGTTACTGCTGATTGTGTACGACAGAGTTGCTGTCTAGTAATGTCTTATACGTGCTTGATTGGAAAAAGATCTGGTGATCTAGAATGTCAAAGCAATGTGTTGACTCTCTGTAGAGTTTGTTTACAAGAGTAATATGAGGGAGCCATTATCTTTTTGAAAAAACATGCCCTTGAATGTTTCTCATGAATGGCAGTTCAGCAGTTTGAATGACCTGGCTGTGATACAAGTTTGCTGTCAGAGTGCATGGGATAACCACGAGAGTGCCCCTGCTGTTATAATAAATTGCTCCCCTGACCATTACATCAAGTGTAGGTCGCAGACAGATTGTAGGCCCTCACCTAGCCTCCTTTTAACCAGCACTCAGCCATCACTGGCACAAAAGCAGTATCTGCTTTCATCAGAAAACATAAAAGATCTCCACTCCTTCCCACAATGAGCCGTGACTTGACAACACTGACGTTGCAAACTGCAGTGGTTTTTGGAGTCAGTGGAATGCATGCTATTTAGGGTGTTTGGCTTGGAGCTGTTCTTGAAGTAACAGACTTTTAACAGTTTGCGTCACTGTGCTGTCATCTGCAGTACAGTGTGCCACCATCATATACCAAACTTTGTGGATTTCCCCTCGTTAGTACCACATGGCCTCCTGCAACCTGGTTTTCTTGAGGCAGTATGTTCTCTTGATCACTACTGCTGACAATCATGGATAATCAATGCTTTCCTGCAAAGTCGTCGAAAGAATATCCATCTCCTCTTAGCTCAGTTACGTAACCCTGTTCAAACTCAGTGATCTTTTAACGGCTACATCTTCTTAAAGATATTCTTGACTAACAAACTTGCTTCATCAAATATCAAAGATAAATAACACTCGCAAACTTTACTGCATGTATGTAAAGCAAATCTAATTTTCATGTTCATAGTAGTGCTATTAGTGACATATTTAATGTTCTTAGTATGAAACTTGAATCAACATCTATTAGATGCATAAACACACCAACCAAATTTCCTTTATCTAGCTGAACTTTTTTTTCCCATTAGTTTGTTACTATAATATTTGTAAATAAACTTATTGTAGCATTCTTTATGCTTATGAGTTTGTATTTAAATTTGATAAGGCACTTTTAGTTTTCAATCTTAAGTGCAGAGTTTGTTGTTTAATGAAGAAAAATGTGAATCTATTTTCTTAGATATATTGTTTTATACATAATAATATATACATTAATTACTGTTTCAACAGAGATATTGCTGCTAGAAATGTTTTAGTCTCTTCTCACGATTGTGTTAAATTAGGAGATTTTGGTTTATCTCGATGGGTTGAGGAGCAGCATTATTACAAGGCTTCAAAAGGCAAACTGCCAATTAAGTGGATGGCACCAGAGTCCATAAATTTCCGTCGTTTTACAACTGCAAGTGATGTCTGGATGTTTGGTATGCCATAATTTCAGATTTGTTTTTTTGAAAAAATATTGTTTTTGTGAAAGGGTTTTCCCCTTTTGTGTTAACATATTAATACATCTACAAACTAAAGTTAGAGAATTCTTTTTTCTTTTGAGCTCTATATGTGCACTAAAACTCTTAATTTAAATATATATATATATATATATATATATATATTATATGTTAAATATAATATCCAATTTAGTCTTAATATTGCATTTCATAGCATAATCCTGTTGGCTTTATTTAAATCTTTAATTATGACTTACTATATTGTAGCTGTTTTTATTTATTTGTAGCATGGAAATTTAATTTGCATAGAAAAAATGTTTAATAATGATGGTACAAATAATTCAGTTTTTCTGATATCTGAAATGTAGTGTTTGTCTTTTCACAATTAGTAACATATTATTGTATTAATTGATGACTTATTTTCTCGTAATTATCTCTGTTTCCTTTCTTTTTTCAAAGTGCATTAGTTAATTTAAAAAAAATGTATGATTAAAAAATTGCTATTTACCCTTGTTTCAGTGGATCAATATTTTTTTGAATAACAGTTGAATTGTTATGATTGAAAATTTTAATTAAATTATTATCTTCTATAGAGTACAATTTTGAACAGTTAGAACTTTGCCTTGTTAATTTAATTTTGATTGTCTTTAGATAAATTTTCCTACTTGAGAAGTAGAAAATATTACTTCTCGTTTTCTATACTTTTTCTAAGAAGTTTTTAATTTTTTACTATTTACTTGTTAAAGGTGTGTGTATATGGGAAATTCTAATGTTTGGTGTGAAGCCCTTCCAAGGAGTGAAAAATAATGATGTAATTGGCAGAATTGAGAATGGTGAGCGTCTTCCATTACCTTCAAAGTGTCCTCCTCATCTCTATAATCTCATGTCGCTTTGTTGGTCATATGAACCATCTAAAAGACCCAGTTTTAAAGAAATAAGAAAAGTGTTAGGGTAAGTATTTATCTTTTTATTTTATGAAGAATGAGTTATATATCTGTGTATTTTTTTTATAAGAGTAAAAAACTGAAATTTTATCTTATATTTAATTTTATCTTCAACTTGTATCCCAAAATCGCTCAAGTTATACAAGTATTATTTTTTGTGCTATTTATTTAAATGAAATCATTTGGGTTATTAGTTAAAAAACTAGAAAGATGAAAAAATGCAAATGAATATATTGTTTCTCATTTTGAATAATCTTGCACATTTGTTAGTTTAGGTTTGCATACTTCACAAATTTTACCAATGGGCCTATATTAAGACAAAAGGTGATGGGAGTGTCTGCAAAATAAAAGTTGTACTAAAAATAACTGTTGTTCTAGTTTTTGTTTTATTTTCCGTTGTAATAAAAGATCCTCCATCCTCTCTCCATAGCATTAAAAAACGCTTATTTTTAAATATGTTACTAATAGAACATATGCTGGAATATTTCATGAAAATATTTGATATGTGATTTGAAAATGTATGCTGAAATTTTTGATGAAGATATTTAATGTTTGTTTTAACAGGGAAATATTGGAAGATGAAAAGAGACAACAAGAAGAAGTAATGAAAAGAGAAAATCGTCGAATTCAAGCTATGTCTTGGGGTAATTTAACTAATTCATTTAAAAACATTTTAATGCCCTGAAGCTCTTTATCAGTGCTTTTTACTACCTGAAAGAGATAATGTTATTAAAGCAGATATACATATTTGGGATTGTAGGAGAATGTACCTGATTTTTTCTTGGAATGATTGAATGAGATTTTACTTAAGTTTTAATATTAAAATTAAATGATTATTTCACATGATTTTAAGAATTGCTGAAGTTTTAAAAGCGGGACATTTGGTGCTTGGTTATTATATGAAATATCTCATCATCCAAATTCACTATTTTTTCTTCACCTGCATTTTTAAAGCCCAGCACTTTCCTCCATAGTTTCATTTCTGAAGGAATTGAGTTTTCATTTAAATATGTTATTAATCTAATGATATGGTGGTTTTAATTTTTATTGCTTGTTGCATTATACAAAATTATATGTGAAATTTTTTAATTTATATTTAAACTTTTTCGGTAATCGATGTTTTGATAAATTGTATCAAGTTATTGAACTTAAGTTCTTTTAATATTTTTAGGTGAGTAATGCCTTAAAAGTATCTTTTAAAGTACTGTTAACTTTAAGTCTTGATTCCAGTACTAAGCTCTATATTAAATGGCAATGATCAGCAAATTTCATTCTTATCACTTTTCATGAGTGTTTTAAGTAAATTTAAGTATAATTTAGTTATTTTAAGTAATCACACACTTAAATGATACATTTTATAAAATATAAATTTCAAAATGTGGAAGACATTTATCTCTTGAGGAATTCCTTTTCACTTTCTAGTTAATTGTAAAATGTGCTGATTCATCTTCCTAAGATAAGTGAAAAATTATGATATATTTTCATGAGAATCCTCTGTAAAGTGTTCTCTTTATAATTTAACAATGAATTTAATACTTTGATATTTTCTTATTAAATCTTTACATAATTCTTTTTACTAAAAAAAGATTTTTCATGTAAGAAAATAGTACAATTATGTATCTATAATAATTATTTGATCTGCTTTTTTTTAATGCAATCATAAGAGTATATTTTTGTGATTTTCTGTGTAGCACTGTTATTTTTACTTTTAATGTGGTCCTCTCAGAATGATGTATTTTGTTATGTCCTGTGTTAAATGTTCTCCTTATTATCTTAAATATTGTTTGAGGAAATTACTACTTACATGCCTGCAAATTAATATGCTTTGTTTGAAATTTGATGTAGGCTCATCTGGATCTGACGAACCACCACCCAAGGTAATCTTAGTTGTATTTTGCTTTCATTTTGAGTTAATTGATTTCTTTTTCTCCTTCAAATAATTCATTGTTTTCTTTTTCATATAGCCATCTCGCTTGCCAGTGGACCGTATCAGTACAGGATCGCCACCAACTATTAATAGTAGCTTAATTCATTCACCGTTTCATATGAGTCATAACTTAGAAAGGCTTTACATAGAATCAAATGATGATACCTTAAATATGCCAATGTGGAAATCGACTACCTTACAGTCTTCTGTCAATCTGGTAAAAATATAATCTTCCTTGTTTCATTAAGTTGTGTAATAAAATACCACTTAATAAGTAAAAACACACAACACACACTTTTTATTAGTGTATGTAAGAAGATCAATGAGAATATACTATTGAGTATAATGAAGATCAATGAGAATATATTATTTGAGAACAGTCTGTCAAAAAATAAATAAATCACAATGTACAGAATAAAGAAAATTCGAAAATATTAATTAAAATTTTCAGTATATTTCACATAAATAATTAGTTTAATTTTTCCTTCCTTCCTCAGTGGCTCGACAGACCAAGGTGGGCCTTGGCCTTCTCAAGAAGCCTTTTCCTGTCTACCCTTCTTCCTGCTGGTGTTCTCCAATTCTTAGTTCTCAAAACTATGAGATCTTTTTCTAGGCAATCAATCCATCTAAAATTTGGCTTGCTCTTTCTTTGTGTACCAATTGGTTGTGCATTGAAGACTTTTTTAGTGGTGCAGTCTTCGTCCATTCTAACAACGTGACCTGCCCATTTAATTTCTTGTACTTAGATAAAGCTAATGATGTCAGATTCTTAATGTTAGTGATAGAGTTCTAAATTAATCTTAATCTAAATTAATTTTCTAGAATTCCTCGAAAAATAAATCTTAAAATCATCCTTTCGTAGATACTTATCATGTTCTTATCTGTTCAAGACATGGACCAAATTTCACAAGCATAAGTTATAAGTGATCTTAAGAGACTTTTATACAATAGAACCTTTGTTTTTGATTTGATTACATTTGATTACATTCAATTTCATATATTTTCGTATTCCATTAAGACATTTATTAGCCATAATAATTCTCTTTTGGATTTCGATAATACAATCGTTCCTATTGTTAATTTCCGAACCTAAATAAGTGAAACTGTCAACAACTTCAAAATTATACTCTTCAGTATTAAAGTGGGAATTGTTAAAACATGATTTAGTGCAAGGCAAATATTTGGTCTTATTCTCATTGATTTTCAGTCCCATCCTGAGGGCCTCTTTCTCTAAAGATATGAAGGCTTGTCTTAAGTTTAATTATCATGCAATCTTATTAATTTTCATCTGTAATTATATCCATTATTTTTCAAAATTTTTAATTTCACATATCTGATATGAAATTGAAGTATAATTAAAATTAATCTTATTGAATGACATTTAAGTCAAGAAAATGTTTAAAATATTGTATTGTTATCATATGCACACTAGTCTTAAAACTTCAGAACACAAGCACATTATGGAGATAATGAAAACTGGATTTAAAAAAATTCTGTCTGTATAAAAATGAATTAAATTAATTGAAAGTGTATAACAATATTATTTTAATGGTAGAAAAGGAAAGGAGTGTACTGAGAGTTGTGTGTGTGTGGGTGATCACAAATTTGAGCCATCATTATGTAAATGGATTTATAGAACTTGTGTAATCATTTAAATTCCTTAAAAGTGGAATGTTTCCTTTTTAGGAATTGTACTTATTCAGTTTTTAAAGAACTTTATACATGAGTAATTTTTTTACAGTGATCAATAAAAGATTATGAAGATTGTTTATTTATAAACTTCAATTTGAATATTTTGAGACTTTTTTAATTTTTAGTTAAAGGTATGGCTTAATAAAGCTTAGTTTGAAATTTACATTTTTTTTTAAAGCTTGTCAAATTGCTTTCATAAGAATTAAAATAATGCAAAGTTTAAAACTCTAGGGAAACTTGTGTAATCAAGGGAACTTAATATTGTTCATTTATAGTAAAATGTATTTAAAAAATGATTCTGTTATATAATGAAAAAATAACGGATGCCGGTCATTGAATTAACTTAGATTATTTTGTTTTGCTGGAAAATAATTCTAAAAACATGTGCAAATCAAAATTATTAGCTCTTAATGTTCATAGATCATGGAAATAGGAAATGTAATTAATATGAAGATTAATTTTGTACTATTATACCCGTAGGACTGTAATAAGGATATAACAGAAGGAAAATTGGAGAAAAAAATTCTTGAAATGAAACTTCAAAAGCAACAACGTGAATCAGCAGAAGATTCAAAATGGTTGGCTGAAAAAGAAAGTCATTTTACACCTATTACAGTAAGAATTTTAATTCTTTTTGTTGAACTTTTATCTTGATATGTGACTAGTTACTGCCATTCCCCCTCCCTGAATGCAAAACTGCTCTTTAATAAAAAATGATAGTTTTTATATTTTTCTTAAATTGTTGCATTTTCCTTTGATAATTTAGGTAAAAGCTCGAATAGTTAAATTTAAAGTGCAAAAATTATTTTTTATAAAGTTATGAACATTTTAATTATCATTGTTTTTCAAATTTTTACTAAATTACCCTAGTGCTAATAGAAATAATTATGTTATAATTTTATTTCACATACTTTATCTTTTCTGCCATCAAATTAAGAACAAACTTATTTTTTCATTCAGAGTAACTGAAAATAAACTTTATTTTTTTGCATTACATACCTCTGAGTAAAAACAATCGATAAAAAAGTGTTTGTGTTTTACTAAAAAGAAGTTACAATACAGCAAACACTCTGAAGGAACTTATAAATTTCCAATGCCTGACTCACTGAGTATTCTCTGTGCTGGTTTATCCAGTTCAAAAGTACAGTTTTTTTTTGTGTAAAAGAACAAGATCTACTAGACCAAGTGTTTCTTGTAATCCAGTTTATAGAATCAAACTCTTTTTACATGTAGTCCACAGAAGCCAATGAGTTGCATTGTTTGTGTACTGGGTATTCCTCAACCTCTTTTTACAGGTCAGTAATACAGGTCAACAGTTTTATTTGTATTCAACAACAAGGCAATATTCTGTTCAAGTGAAGATTTAATCATCACAATATACGAGGCAATAAAAATTCACAGAAAATAAACTGAATTAAATGCCTTTGCAGCATTTTTTTAAAAAGAAAGATGTACAGATTTTTTTTAATTGAAAATATTATGGATATTTTTCTAGATATGTACACTGTTGTTAATTAGATATATGCTCTGATGATTGTTTCTTCTGTTAAGAAAATGATTGTCCCAATTTCATTGTTCATTCAAATTGAGCTTCCTCGTTGGTACATGGAAATCCATCAAATTGGATTGGCTCAGATGGTGATATCAAATTTCCTTTTTGGACTCCCTTCAAGATCTATATTGTATGGTTTACAATTTCTTCTTTTGGGTGTACATTAAAGGTTATGTGTATACACCATATAACTGCTTCTTTTATGAATATTATTAATGATATGCTTGAACATATCTGAAGGAGTTAAAGTACCATTTAAATGTCGTAATCATTTAATGGAAGGAAATAAAATTGGAAAATAAATTGAAAATTTTCTTTTTTTTTCCATAATATTCCTTTGTGACACTTATAGAAATTAATATGATAACTTCTAATTCTTTTTTGTCTTCTTTATCTCTGTATCTGTGCAACAAGCCAGAAGCGTAGATTTGAAGTCAATTTTTTGTTCTATTGTAGGTTTTAGTTTTTTAAAATTAAGTTATTCACAATTCAGTCTTTTTAATGATTAAAAATGATTTTGAATGCATCTTAGAAACTAGTTGTTTTCTCAAAACCATGTAACTTGTCTCATTTTGTTTACTTCATGTGTATATGTGGGAGTTACTTGTCATATAATTATATTACTATAATTTTGAACATATGAATTTTGTTTCTGTACTCTTTTTTAATTTCTCTTTTTGATGCTACAATTAATGCTTTAAAAAACAAGGATATTTTTTTTTGGAAAGATTTTTTTTAAAGAATTGAATTACTAAGACACATATGATTTGTACAGCTGACAATTGATTTTTTACATTTTTGTTTTCATTTTGCATTTTTTCAAAATCCCATGATGCACAAGCTTTAAAAAGACTTCAAAAGAAATTTCATTCTGTATGGAAATGTATAGAGTAGTATCTATTATCTCTATACTCAATACTTTATGCATGCTTACGGAAAATTTTAAAAATTTTGTAATTAGTTCATCCTATTCTTTGGAAGCTTACTATTTAGGTATATGTAATACAAATACTACTTATTCTACAATTTCTTATTTGCTTGTATCCTTTTCCTTGCAATTTAAGATTGTTTTTTATTAAAATATGATATAATAATATTTTAATGAATTTCTCTCCTGTGTGTGGGAATATTGGAATAAGAAAATTGCCTCACATATTTTTAACATAAGTGCCGAGTGCTTTGTATTTTTCATTAATTTGTTTTTGATGAAAAGAGGAAAGGAGACTGCTATTTTGTGTATTTATACAATTAACATGTGTAATATGATGAATAAATGAATATTTCAGCAACATTGAAGTATTTTATAATTCATACATGGTCTGTTTTTTTAATGAATACTATTTCACAAAATGCGATATTTCTTCTATTATTTTAATAACCCTGTTCATTTTCTTTAGAAATTTCATTTTAAATGTGTATTGCATTTCAATTTAAATAATTTTTTCTTTTTCTTTTTTACAAATAATTTTTCTTTCATTTTCTCTTAAAAATTTGTGTGGGTGTGTGTGTGGATTTTTGACTTAAATGTTCTCAATGACTGGATTTAACTCTTATTTTACAATTTATATTAAATGGGTTGATTTTATTTATTCTTTGAGTTCTACTTAGATTTTAGAAATGTGGGCACTATTGTATGTTTTTGGTTTTTTTTTTTAAAAAAAAAATTTATTCAAGGTGTCACTTGTTTTAAAATTCTTTTATTATATATATATATATATATATATATAATTAAGCTCCTATCTATTTCAGCATTCCAAAAAGCGACTTTCTTGTTCTGATCGATCTCATTCAGATAGTGATTGTGTGGATGCTGAACGATTTTCTGGAATATCCAATCCAAATCCATCAAACACTAGTAAATATTTATTTTTCTTCCTTGTAGAATTATTTTATTACATAAACTGCATCTCTCTCTCTCTTGGTCTTAAATTATTCACATTTTATAAATATTTATACAGATAATTAAAAAGAAGTATTTACACACTAATCATAATTTTCTCCCTTTTCTAATTACTAAGTTAGAAGTTAAGAAACTAATACGTTGTTATATGTGATCTTTATGTAAAATCGCTATTAGTTTATCTTATGCTACGAACTCCTAATTTGAAATATTTTAGCATGTCCAATAATTTTATTTTATTTGTGAAAATAAATTTATTGCTATAAATCAGCATTTACTTCTGAAATAGTCACAATCTTTTAAATTATTTCATCTGCTCAAGATTTACAAAATGCTGTAATAAATATAAGATACAAAATAAGTTCATTTAATTTTGAATATTTTTAAAACTGGGCTGAATTTTTAAATGTATGATGTGATTAATAATTATATAGGACATATGACACATAAACTTCTTGAAATTTAAATAGAACAATTTTTTTTACATTGTATGTGTATTTATTCAGCTGTATATTTATTAATATAAATATAGAATCAAGGGTTCCTACATCCTCAAATCTCACTTTTATTATTGTACATATTTCAATAAACCATTTTGTAAAATTTATAAAGAATTAAAGAATTTCTTTAAATTTTAAAGCATTGATTTTTTATTGTACAAAATTAGATCATTTGTACTATTATTTGTACTGTGTAGAAATGTAAAATTGTCACATGCTAAAACTTAGGTTTCTAGCTTTTTATGTTAGCAGAATCATATTAATGACTTGAAAATGTTCTAAGAATATTGTTATTTGTAAACTGGCATATAAATTAGTAATTCATTCTATTTGAAATGGTCAATTCTCATGAGCATAAAAGTATTCTCTAACATCTGTGAATGAGACATATCGGGGGAATTCTGCAATGCTACTGACAACAAATTATAAGTTTAAAAAAATTCAGGTATAAAAATTATCAACTAATGTCTTTTAATTAAAATTAAATAAAATTAACCTAATAAATATCAGTTTTGCTAAATCTGAATTCCTGAATGAATAAAATGGTCTCCCCTGATATCTTTTTTATGTTGCTCTGCACCATCCTAAACTGGCTGTTCTATGTGCAGAAGTGAGCAATGTGCAAATAGATTTTATTGCAAACAGATTTCTATCTCATAGACTTCTAGAACAGCAGCCCTTAAAACTGGGGGTTCAATAAGTGCATGGTGCTCGTTAAGTAGCTGGGAAGAGTTTTTGCACTCCTATTATGTCTCATTGTAATGAGTGAATATCGTGGCTGTAGGAGGGCTTTTCCTGACTTTCTATGGATCTTAAATTGTTTCCATAACTGACAAACAGTGCTGGGCATTGTAATCTTGCATTTTCCTGCTGACTTACCTGCCTCAAATCTTCAAATGGTTCGGCTCATCAACCCATTATTTTGCATGGTCAAATACCTATTTTAGCAGTTTGATTTTAAGCTTCACTAAGTGTTGCAAAAAGAAAAAAAAGTCAGTGTATACTAATGAAATACAGAAATTGATATGTGTGTTTTTCCAAGCATTTTCCTTAAAATGCATGACCTATAACACGTGCACGCTTGAATAATCTGCACCCCAAAAGTTGAGCTCTGTTTTGAATTAGTAGTTTTACCTTTCGCTCAGTAAATTTTGAGATGTCCCACTAAATATGTGAATTCTCTTTATTTTGCACACCAGCATATTAAAAAAAAATTTTAGCCTAATATACAATTATTACAAATTCATATTTTTTCTAGGTTTTTTGTTAAAATATTTTAAGCATTTAACACATATTTTTTGTGTGTACATTCTCTGCATAATGTGTTGCAATTAACAACTCATGACATTTTTGTTGTGAATGGTAGGTATGGAAAATTGAAGTTTTTTTGTTCTAAACAAAAAGAAAATGCATTAATTATGAAACCTCATATATTATTGTTGTATTTTTTTTTAGTAATAAATACTGTAAATTTTTTAAAAAATTTAGTTGGTTTTAATGAATTCTAATAGTTGCAAAATCTTCTTTTGTATTACTTATGTTGTATTCAAGTTTGGTTATTTGTGAACAATATTTGTTTTTTGATTGTGTCAAAATTTATGTTTCTAGTTTTCTTATATTTATGTGTGAAATATCAATGCTTGTAAAAAATTAATTTTGGGGTAAAATTTTTTTCTAATTTTGTTTTTATTTTTCCATGACTGTTTTTTTAATCTTACATTTACAAGTGGTCTTCTGTAGAAACTTGAATACCATTTTGTCCTCATCTTTTATCAATAGTGTTTTTTTCCTAATGTGAATTATTAAAAGTAAGCTAAATTTTAATATTGGATTACTACTTGATGTACTTGAGATGTGAATTGTATGTTCAAAATCATGATTTTACCACCTTGTATTTTTTAAATTTTAATATGAAATGTAGGAGCGAACTATTTTTTGCATTGACATTTAAAAGATACTTCTACAATTTGTGATTAAAATTATATTGAGAAATCAAAGGGAAAAGAATAAGTATCATTTAAATGTGAAAAAAAGAAAAAGCAGACTAACCATTTATTTTATAGTTTCTCCATTTTGGAAATGTAGGATTACTTGATGATTGTCAGATTGTTGTATGTTAACCAGATATTCTCAATGAAAGCTAAGTATGAAAAATGTATGAAAACTAAGTTGTAATCGTCTGTAATGCTATGATTAAAACATGTTTTAAAAAAATATTGTCACACCACTGAAGTTGAGACTTCTATTGTTATTTCCTATGATGATTGGAACTGTCAGCGCAACTGAATTTTTGTTATTTTATATTTCCAATTAGGTAACTTATATATTTACTTTAGGGAAAATTTTACAGATTCTACTGATAATTTTTATTTGTATTTTAATTATTTGGTTTTATATTTTTAGAAATTGCATCATCCGAGGCAACCAATGGCTTTGCAGAAACATCTCAAATGTCATCTAATGTATGTAAAGTGATAAATTTCATTAATTTTCAGTTTTTGTAGTACATTAAAATATTGTTAAAAGCAACTAAATCTTTAATGCATATTACAATGTCGATCATTAAAATTGTCATATTTGGGTTATAATTTTATTACTTAATCGTAATACGTAATATAATGGTTTTTCCTTGGTTTAAGTTTTGTTTGCTATAGACTTAAGCATTATTTCATCTATCGAGCCTGTATAGAATGTTATCTAAAAATATTTATAATCTACTGTGTAAATAACTAGATTCTGACTGAAGAAAGAAAATACTTATACATGCTGTGATAATTTTAGCTCTAATTAATTGAGCTGCAATATTTAATTCTCAAAGTGACATGTTTTTGAAATTTGAAAATTTCATTATTTGTTGGTGATTGAGGTATAATTTACATAGGTTTTTTAATTTATTCACTTTCAGGTTTCTGATTAAAATTATCTTTTCTGAAGGGGATATACTTTTTTCTTTTTTTTAATGAATAGGTCCCAACTGCAGAATTGGATCGTACAGGTGATGCTGTTTATGAAAACACCACAAATGTTGTTAAAGCGGTTATGAGCTTGTCTCAAGGTGTACAGCAAGGAAGATTAGAAGAATATTTAGAACTTGTAAAAGTAAGTAATTTTTATTTTATGCACTAAATCTTAAATAAAAACTAATTGTTTCTAAAACAGGTTTTCATTTATTAAGGTTTTTTTCTTTTACTTTTTACAGCAAGTTGGCCTTCATTTGCGCAATCTGTTGGCTGCAGTTGATGTAATAGTTTCAAGTTTTCCTGTGTGGTCACGTAGAGAAGTAATTATTTTGTGGTTTTCTTGCATGCATTGATTGTATATTTCATTAGTGTTGATGTGATGTTTTTTCACTCTTCTTCATTCACATGTAGTGCTGTTGCATAATAGGTTTTTGCAAGTAGTAAATGGGCTATTTAAAATTTGAATATCCTTTAATTACATTTATATTGCTAGTGAACATCATCTGATATTTAGATGGAAAATACAGTGTCTGTGACATTAGTCACCAGTGACTAATGTGGTGGTTAACATTTTAAAAATATTTTAATCAGTTACAACATAAATAATGACCATTGCAAACTAAAGACCAGCTGATGTTCATGAAATACTTTCTCAATTTTTTTTTTTAATTTTATAATTATAATGTAATTATTGTGTTTGACTTCTTTGAATGAAAAAGAATAAAATGTTATGAGTCCTTTGGGTATTCGATTTGAAATTTTAAACTATCAGTGGTTAAAAATGAAATTTATAAAATATTTCTGTGAAAGCATCGCAAGTGCAGTTAAGTTTTCTGTTATATGTGGTAGGTGATGGAGGTGTATAACAAAGTTTTAACTATTGTTAAAAATAGTTGAAGTAGAAACTTAAATTTTATTTGTTATTTTTAAAACTTCTGTTCAGTCAGTCGCCAATCAGAGTTTGTATTTCTCCCAATGTTTTTTGACCTTTCAAAAGCATTATATTGTAGAATTTTGGAAATTGCTTTGAAAATCATTTTTCGACTTCTTGAATGACATCATTTGTGTTCTTAAATTTTTGACTCCACAATGACTTGAGTTCTTAGAATAAGTTTGGAGCGAGATCCGGAGAATAGGGCAGATGTGGCAAAATTTCTAACCAAATTGCTTTGATTTCTGAACTACAAAATGACTGAGGCGATGCATTATCAGCAGGTTTCGTTTCTGAATTTGAGCATGCACTTTATTCAATAGTTTGTACCAAGACTAGTGATGGTGTGATCTTTCTGCAATATGTCTGTTGAGAAATGACTCTGCAATTGTCTTCAAATCAGATAGCATCACCTATCATGCAGACTTCTGCACTTTTTTCTTCTTGTGGGGGAGTGAGTCTGTGCTTTCATTGCTTGCACATATCTTAGTGTCTGGTTCATATTGATAGATCCAGGACTCATCTGTAGTTACCAGGTTGCCAAGAAAATACTCTTAGTCTTGTTCTAAAAATTGAAAATCTTCCTCGACAGGTCAGGTCATGCTTGCTTTTGAAAGGGAATCAGGAATCATGGAACTCAGCTTGCTGATACCTTTAACTTGTGCAGTTCTTTGTGAATAATTTTCACATACTACTGAAGCTAAATTTAATCTCATTTGGATAGTTGCTCTTTGGTCTAATAAGATAAATGTCCTCCAATTTCTTCGCTGTGGCAGCATTGTCCATCAGTCATAATCTTCCACTTGGATCAGTTATGAAGTACATGTGGCCAGTTTAAAAATTCCTTTCCAGCTCTCAGCTGTGTCATATAATCTATCAATTTCATAAACTATCATTTCATCATTTTTGGTTTCAAAGATACTGTAACCTTTCAAATGAAGGAATTTAATTACGTTGCTAACGTATATCTTCATACTGTCTTTTTTCTCAATCTGAAACCAAACAAATCGATATTTCTATCTGTAATTTGTGATATTTTGCATATATAGATCAATTAATATGCAGACTAAGTTTTATCTAGATATTTTGGCTATTTCTTAAGGGTATTGCAATGTTTAAATTGTCACTATGAAATGTGGAAGCAGCATGTAATTCTTGGAAAATGGTTCATTTGTTATCTAGTGATTATACCAAATGTAGTAATTTAACTTCGTGATGCAACAACCCATGAGGATCAAGGCCTACTGTGCCCAACTCAGTATACGTGACCTTGGGCCCTGAGGTGCATGAGCAGATGTTCTGATCAGGTGGTCAGTCTAATGTGAAACCCCTAGTGTTAAGTTCACAAGCAAGCTTGGTTCTCATTTTATCGACCCACTGAAGGGATGAAAGGCTGAGTTAACCTTGCCCAGCCCAGGATTCGAACCTCTGACCTGTTGTGTGGAAGCGTGATTCACTACCACTCAGCCACTGGGCTTCAATATATTAATTTGCACATGAATTATTTTCTCTCATAATTTATATGCCATTCTATAAATCAATATTGCAGACTTGGTGGGAAAAAATTACGAACCTTTTTACTTTCTTTTATTTCTCTTGCTATATATATATTCTATTTAAAAATAATATATCATCTAATTTTTATTTTCTGTGATTGTATTTTTCTATTAATGAAAATGCTTATGTCTATTTGCTTGAATTTCTTTCCTTAAATGAAATAAATAAATAAAAAATAAAAATTGTTTTGTTGTATCAATTATTGTATTGTAGAATATATATATATATATATATATAATATAAAATTTACTATTATTGAGTGTATCCTCTTCTCAGGTACAAATGGCCCATAAAGTGTTAAGTAAAGATATGGCTTCATTAGTTGAATCAATGCAACAAGCTCAAAAGTATTCCCAAACGACTCTTGATGGTGAATATCGTAAAGGAATGCTTTCGGCAGCTCATGTTTTAGCTATGGATGCTAAACATCTGCTTGATGCAGTTGACTCTGTTAGAATTCGTATGATGACAAACAATGGTGAATCAGCCGGAATTGGGAAAAATTCTTCTCAATCACTTAAAAAACAATCTACCAGTCCATGTTCAAGACCATTAAGCTGTGTAGCTTTTCCAAGTTCTGCATTATCGAATGCATCTCAATCCTCAGGTCAAGGTTCTCAGTCAAGGCAGCCTAGTAGTTTTTTATCGTTTGAATCAACTGACGATTCTCGATTATCACTGTCATCCAAAGTGTTTGCTGATGACACTAATGATAGTGGTTATGATATAACGTAAATTATCTCATCTTTTATAGCAGTTAACATAATTCCATTATGTTTTAGTTTTTTTAATTCATAGTATTAACATGCATTATGTACAGATTCATTAACAGATTGTTGAACAATATTTTTCATTGAATCATTGTGTATGAAATTCTGTAGAATTATCTATCATTTTAAACATGCATTTGAGTAGTTTCAAGAAGAGTGCTTTTTATGTTTTGAAACTAATGTTTTATGTTTTAGCCAGTATAAAAAAATATTTTTCTCTGTGCAAAAATAAATCCCTAACATCTCAGTGGGTGTGTATTTCAAAATATAAAGTTTTGATTTCCTTGTGTTATATCTTTTAATAAGATGTAGTGTAAGTGCATGTAAGGAAAAAGTTAAAGTATTAATATTTTTGTGATTCTTTATGAAGGTTGTGCAATTTTTTGGGTGTTTAAATAATGTAGATATATAAAACTGTGAAAGAATGTGTAGCTCTTAACTGAAGGGTGAACTTTCTTTTTTTTCAACCATCTGAAAAATAGAAATATCATGAATGCTTGGTAAAATTAGTCATTTGACTCGAAGTTTAAATTTGAAACTGCACTTTAATTAACATGGAAAGTTGTAGAACAGTTTTTAAGCATGTGTCTTATATGTTTCAACAGTGTTTATAAAAATAACTTCACACAACCTGCTAAAACACAAAGTTAATTTTTAAATAATGATGTATGGTTGCTGGTACATTACTTCAATGAGCTTCAAAATATATTTGATGCAATAGAGTTCACAAAATTTGTATAATTTATTTAATAATTCCTGCTGGAAATATAGTTGTAAATGTTACACAAATTGTTCTTAATGCACTGGTTTAAAAACTGTTGTTAAATAATACTGTGTCAAAATATCCAGTTAACTCTGGTTGACTGAAAATTTATCTGTGATAAAGCTGAGTATTGCAATTTTTTTATTATGAATTATTCAGATACATATAGTAAATAAAAAGTACCCTAATATTCTATTAATTGTAATAGTATTTAGTTGTCTTGTTTTATTTTGCAATGTTTGCAAAAGATAATTCAGAGTGTTGGTTTCGCAAAAAGTGACAGTTAAAATTTACTATATAAATTAAAAATTTAATATGTAATTTTATAAGATGTTAAATTTGTCTCAAATTCTTTATCTGTTGATAACAATGATGTGCCAGAAAACTGTAAAAATTTTAATACAATATGTGCAAATTGCATATGTGACGTTTTTAGACTGATTTCAATTTTGAAAAGAAATTTCTTTGAACAATGCCAAATAATTTTATGTGTAATAGTTAGTTAGTAAAATAGTTATTAATACTGTCTCATTTAATTAAGGAGGCTGTGTTAGAACCAAAGAAATTAATTTTATTTGAAACTAGTATGCTTTTTTAAATTTTTATAAAGGTCACATAAGAATCACGACTGGTTTGGATAATTTGCAAATTTAAAATTCCATTAATTATCAAAGAATTTTTCTTCAAAATCCATTTAGCAAAAAATATTGACTTTGACATTAAAAAACTTTAAACGGGAGTATAAATTGGTATAAATATTTGCATTTTATAATTTGGTTTTGCTTTATAGAATATATGCATAAATATTTAACTAAATCTTAAAGCTTCGTAAAAATTACCCTTTGTTTTATAAGTGTTGCTTATTATTCAAGATGTAACTTCCTACCTTATTTGAAAATATACTGCATACTTGTTATTATAAAATTAGTCATTCATGTTTCAAATGGTAATAGTATTTTGATTTGTGTACTTTTGCTTTTTTTAGATCATATTGATCTTTGCATAAATGTTCATTTTTAATATATAAACATTTTAAAATGCTTTTAAATAGAATTTTTTTGGAGAATACTACAAAATAACCTCCCTCATCTTTCTGAAATCCAATTTTGATTCTAACAATTGGTTGTTGATTGTATATTAATGTCAAACTTTGAAGCTTTATGTAGGCTGTTGGTGACATCTCATAATTTTGAACCTTTGTCAAGTCTATATATGGATGACAAGTTGGCACTTGGCTCTTCAAATTTCCATGCCATGCCAACATGTGGACTTGAATTCTTGACAGATATAATTTGCATCAGCCACTTTAGTGGCACCAAAACTTGAACCCATGATTCAGCAGAAACAACGCCGTTCATTAGTTCTCAGTCATGATCATTGAGCTACTGCTAGTACTTTGAACAGATGATCTCTGAGCTTTCTTTATCTTAAAGAAATAGCTCAAATGAGTTGTGAACAAATGCGTATTTCTTGATCTGCTTCTGACTACATATTTTATTTGGGGAAGAAGTGTTGGGTTTCTTATTTTAAAATTAAAGTTCTGTTTTATTAAATTTTATAACATCATTTTCGATATATTTAAGATAATCAAATTGAAATCATCTTAGTCTTTTCTTCATTGGAGAATTGACAGTCTAAAATTTATATTTTAAGTTTCGATTCCAATCAGATTTTAAAATTGTTTCATGCTAGATTAATCAAATAAAGAAATACTTCTTAAATATCTTAGTTAACATGAATTAAATATATAAGAATTTCTGTATCACTAAATTATTACTGTTGTATAAATGAATCATTCATAATTTGTATCATTAGTTCTTATTTTAATATTTAAAAATGTTCTGTTAGATGTGTTCAGCTATATTAAGAAACTAGCTGGTATACCCGTTCTTCGCACAAGTGAACTGAAAAATTCAACACAGATTGAAGGATAAAGAAGTTTTTAATAAGTTAATTTTAAGTGAATTGCAAATTAAACAAAAAATGCTTTTTGCATATTTCAGCTGAACAAAAAAAAGAAAGAAAAGAAACACCTTTGTTAAATTTTAAGTATGTAGATCTAATAGCAGATAAAAAGGATTTTTTTTTTAAATTTATCTCCCCGTAACACTCTTGAGGGTCGATTTTTGAAAATACCTCCCTAAGCTGATCTCTGCTCAGCAAAAGTAACACATTGTTAAAAGTTTTGTGTAATGAATGCTTAAAATAGTGTAAATAATTTATATCTGAAAGTGTAATACATTAATATTACTTTATGTTGTATTTATTTTATGTTAAAATTGTAATATTCGCAAGCAACGCCGTTTCTTAAATTATAATGGCGATTCAATGAAAAACATAGCGAAATGTTAACGATAGAGTCAAGTTGGCAAATGTCTAGCTACTTTCATAGCTCGAGCTTTATTAGAGCTTTGTAACACCTGCTGTGTAGGGGAGCAATGCATGTGAATACTTTATATACCGCATAATGATTTACTGCAGTTTTTTTATGCAATAATTTTTTTTGGATCACTACATTGAAAATTAAGGGATATACATAAACAAAATACTCTACTTTGGGAAATTTAATCCATTAGAGCTAATAAATTAAAGCTATTCCACTGTAAAATTAATTATATACACCGTTCACTTAAAATAAATAGTCAAATCGTTTTCTAAGGTCTTCATTAACATACAAAAACACAAGACACTTAAATTTTGACATAAACTATTTATTCGGGACAAAAATAATAATCTTTGCAATGCGCTGAAAACTCGATATCTGCTACAAAACTATTCGCCTTCCCCGCTAAAATACTCATCATAGAACCCATGCTGCCATAAATCTTGGAAGAGTGGATTTCAAAGAATATTCCTGCTAAATATTGGTAGGATATTCCTTCTAAGTTGGTGTGATGTGGTAGTTAGGAGAAGGGTGTTCCAGCTCAGGTGTTGTCCACGCCACTTGACCATGGTTCAAAATTACGTGGTCCGTTGCCAAAAGCCCTTGTGTAGCTGAACAGTGCGACGTTAATATTCACTCACTCCAAAAAATACAGTACAATAGTTATAATTATTTTTATACTTAAAAATGCAATATCTGCCTATTCAATTAAAATTATAGCATTATAATTAACTACTAACCACAAACAAATTTTGAAAATTTGTCCAAATGATGTTGTGTGAAAGAGAAAGTTTATTTTAAGTACCAGAACCGATAAAAGCATTTATTTTGAAAAAAGATCGATTTCTTACTACCAAATGTGCATAATAAAATCATAAAAAAAAAAACCATTCAAATAAAGAGAGATTTATAACAACCCTCCCTTCAAAACCTAGTTTTATTCTGAAATAAAAAAATTAGGGATTATGCTGATCACAGGAATTAATTAGAAGCGAGCGCCTTGCGTAGCCAAAACAAAAAGTGTTTCTTCACAAATAAAATATAGTTATATGCTGTCGTGACTTTTTCGCAGTGCACATCATAATTGCTTGCAGATGGCAGATTTTTTTCCTACTTGACAAATATCGTTATATTTTGGACACTTCACACAATATCTTTATAAATTATAGCCCATGCTATAAATTATAGCCTATGTGTTATTCTGATGTATAAGCTATATTACTGTAAAGTTTCATTAAAATCCATTCAGTTGTTTTTGCGTGAAAGATGGACAGAGACATCCTCACAAACTATCGCATTTATAATATATATCTAGATTAGTTGGCTTATTAGTCTACTATTTTAAAAATTCAGTTATGAATATAAATTATAAGTGAAGTTTTTATATTTTTCGGTTTTCTTCTAGTAAAAAGCTAATTTTGTATTTGCCATCAATGTCTTAATACTTTTGTATCTGTTTTAACTTAAATTACTATCTGTTTTAGTCAACTTATATGGCCTGATAGGGCCAGGTGCTCCAAATATACCTCCAGCTACTTAATTAGATTTTTTTTGTATTTTATATCATTTTCTCTTTACAGCATTCAATTTTACTTTTTTTTTTTTGCTAGAAAAAATATAATTTCTAGAAAAGCACCAATTTTTTATAAAGATATAAATAAATAAATATACTCTTGTTTTGAAACAAATTATCGAAATTTCTTCAATTCAGTGTTCATTTTCTCAAAGGTAACTTGAAGAGTGTTTTCTAAATATTTCTATGAATTTTTTCTTCCAATTTCTAGTATAAAGTGTTGTATCCACTTGCTAAAATATAAATCAATGCAATTATAAAATTTAGATAGTGATTGTCAGTAGAGGACAGTAATTTTTTCCAAAGAAAAAAATTACATCGAAAATAAAAACATTAGACCATTAATATTTTGAATATTATTTCATCAAATTTCTGTTTCATTTTTTTAAAATGTGTGACATATTGCAATAAATTGTAATCTTATAAAATGAAGGCTATAAATCAGGAACATTGGAATGAGCTATTTTCCTCAAATACACTGCCTTAATGAGTTCAGAATTAAGCCATCTTCACAGTGACTTAAAGGATATTGGTATGATGCAAAATTGTGTATTTTGTCTGAGAAAAATAGATTTGAAACTGATTAAGAGATGGAAAAAAGCAATATATATATATATATATTTGAAGCAAAAATTTTAATAGATTAATTAGTGGCTAAAATATTTTAAATATCGTTTTGATGTATTTAAAGTGAAATATCTTCTCTATGGAGATGACCTATGGAGATGAAATCTTAAAAATGATTGATTTTATAAACTATTCTTTAATTATTTGGATAAAGTAATTCAATAATTTTCACTGATTGAAAATTCCATACTCAGCAGGTGTGATGACAACAGTATAATTATTCCCAAGGAAGAATAATTGAACGGTTGTTGTGACAGGCATATATTTCCTGTAGATTTTGGTTCATTTGACTGAAGCTTTCTTTTTAAATCAGAAATAGCATAATTCATTACAATTATCTAAATATAATTTGAGAAGTATTTATAGAGCCCATGAGAAATTTCAAAGTAAAGTTTCCCATTTAAAACATAAAATTAGAAGAATAAGAATATTACATGGTAAATGTATAATGAAAATTATTTTGATTATAAATGTAATTTGTATGTAAATAATCAGTTCATTATATATATTTCATTCTTTTTGTAATAATAAGAATGTAGAACAAAAAAATTGCTTGAGTGTTTATGTATCATCTATACTTTTGGTTCAACTTACATTTTGTTTAATTTTGCTTCATTAATTTTATAATTTTTGTTAATTACTAGTGATTATGTTATTGTTAAATATTAAATATTTGCCATTTTATTTATCACATTAAAAGATTTCTAATATCCATTCTGCTTAAGTTTCTTCTACTATAAAAAGAGAAATTTTTTCCTTTGCTATATACCTAAGAATGCTTTTTTAAATTAACCAAATACTCATAATTTTAAATTTGTTACTTCTACTGTTTTTGGGGATCATTTATATATTACTCCTGTTTTCAACTGTGAACTTTGAATATTCATTTTCGATAAATATAATTTAATGTATGTATAAATAGAAAATGTGTTGCCAAAGTGGTTTTATATTTTTAAAAACTTTTGATAGTGAATTATGTTCATCAAAAGATATTGATTTTTATACATTATGAAACACAATTTTAGAAAATAATCAGTTTTATTATGAAGCAATTTTCTTATTTTTTTAGTTTAATAGACAGTTATTCATAAATTTTTGTTCATGTGCTTTTAGTTTGAATATATATACTCTTTGCTGGATGCAACAATTCATTACATTAACAATGATAATTTGCTTTAAAAAACAACCTTTCAATGCATATATATATATATATATATATATGTAATGTGTGTGGTTTATAATATACAAAATTGCTACCATGCATTTGATATGCTGGTATTCAAATTAATCTTGTTTTCCTTATTGTTTTTTTTAAATATGCAGTATATGTATTTCAGATTTTAATTAGCTTGGAATTTATTATTTGCTTTAATAGTATAATCATTGAAATTGTTTTGAAAGATTTTTTTCTATTGCAGTTTTTCAAATAATTGTTGAAATATCTAGAGGGAGGGATAAATGAGAAAGAGAAATGTTTTTCTATGTAGTGTTTTATAAAATTATGTGCATTATTATTTTTAACTAACCATGCCCTAAAAATGCGTGTAATACTTGAAGAGATCTCTTTTATCTCGTCTACAATTATTTCTGTATTTCACTACATGGTTTAGTTTCATTGACATAAATCTGTTATTCATTACCTGAAGGGGAGTATTGCTGAAAAGAAAATTATGTGAAATGTTTTACATAATCTTATCACTCTGCATTTCCTTTGATAATCATTTTTCCACATATTTAATGCATATTTTACTTGTAAAGGAGTACAAATCCATTTATTAATAATTTTATCGGTTACGATTTTCAGAATTCAATGATTTGTTACATTTTTGTTTGAAGCATTTGAACATGCATTTCAATTTTTTGTTTGTCTCTCATATTACAATTTCTTAGTAATTATAATGAAAAATATTCTATTAATTCCTTAGTTTATATACTGGTTATGGAGCAATTACTTAATTTTCTAATTTTGGCATTGTGTGAAATTTTTCCCATCATTGCATATCAGTGTGATAACATGTTCCTCAACTTAAACTAAATATTTTAAATATAAGTAATTATACAGTATGAAAATATTTTTCAGTCATATGTAGTAATTGTGTTGCAAAATATTTTTTTTCAAATACTCTTGGTAGAAATATGTGAGCTCTTAAAAAATTTTTTTACTAAATTCAGATTTTGAATATTTAAATTTTTTTTTATTTGTTTAACTTAATAGATATTTATTTTGATGTTACATTTGAATATTTACTGATTATAAAAGTGAGTCTTATTTAAGTTATTTATTTTTGACTTGTTTTATTATTGTTTGTTTGATTTCTTGTTTGACTTTCTGTTCTGCTAGATCAAATTCATGTGCATTTCTTATGTTAAAATTTATATTAAACATGTAGCAAGTATTTTTGGGGTACCATGCCTCAAATTAAAATATGTGTTTAAACTGACATTTCCGTTTACAGTAGATTTTTAAAAAACCAAAGCTCTGTTAATTGCTGTTTTTATTCATGATATGGATTTACGAAATTTTTTCTATATAGTGTTTGAAGAATTGCTGAAAATATTTTGTCTATTTCTCTATTCCTAATTAAAATTCTTGCAAGATTATCTTTGACATAAATGTATCATATGAATGTATGTTTTTTGCAATGCATGTCATTATTGTATCCACTCTCTTATGATCGAGAATTCTATTCGTTTTTTCTTACTTGCTCAATATATGCTTTTGCAAAAATCAAAGTTATGTTGTGTAAAATGTTTCAGTAAGTATTTTTTGTCTGATAAAAAAATTCTTCTGTTCTGGGATTATTTAAAAGTCGATGAAATGTATTTGTGATAATGTTAATTATTTAAGAAATATAAATATGCCTCTGTATGGCTATATTTAATAACATATTTTTGAATCTGCCTCATTTGATGGAATTCTAGTCGGGACTTTTATTTCTCTGCTTCTGCTACAAATTGTATTTTAAATAGTTGTATATTTTTAAGAATTTTTCTCTAATGTGTATAATTCTTGTTATGTGACTCTATTTGTCACTGTAATTACATATATTTTGTATGTCTTTACATTATAGATTAAAATTTTAATCATTATTTGACTGTTTTCTTTCATAATTTATATTGAATTTTTGTTTTTTAACTGTAACATTCGATTCTATGCTTTGATTCTATGATTTATTTTAGTAAAAAATGTTTACAATTTTTTAATTGCAATAGAGATATTCTAATAAAAGGGGCAAAAATACAAAAAGGATGGGATAAATTGATTATGGCAGGAATTTTAAAAAGCAAAATTCGTAGCTTGCAATATATTAAATAAGGCATTGTGCTGCATATTCTTTGCATAAAACATTTATAAGTAATATATTTCTTATTTGTTTATCACTTTTGAGTTAAATACACCTTATCAAATTATTTTTTAATTTTGCTTAATATGCTAAATTTTCACAAAATATATTTTAATACAGAACTTGGGAAATATTTTGTGTAATTTTTTTTAATGATGCTTGAATATAGATTTTTTTTATTGGCTTTTTAAGTTAGCTAGTTAAAATAATAAACAGATCTGTATTTCAACAATTGCTGCCTGTTTCCATTTGAAAATATTATTGTTATTCATTATTTCTCAAAACTTTTTTCTTGGCATACCCTTTGGCCAATAACTAAGATCAAATGTAGTCATAAAATAGAATTTTTTCAAATTGTTGTGTGTTTATATGATTTTATGTTAAGAATTAAAAACTTTGATTGTAGAACATTGCATAGTTTTACTTATAATGATATTAACTGTACAATTTAAATTTATGCTGCTTAAGAATATTTTATTTCATGAATAATGTTGGTTTCCCTGCACTAAAGTATATTGCTGTGTTGTTCAATTTACTTACATAGTAAAAGAAAATGCAACAAATTAAAATTTTTATATAATAATATTCATGCAAGAATAGGCAGTATGCTATTTTAGTATATAATTCATTTCACAGTATGTAAACACCGTGATTGATAGATAATCTGAAATTATATAAACGATCACTTTTTAGAAAATGTTGGGCTCACCTTGAAGGAAAATAAATTTTTTGTTTGGACTTGACAAAAGTTTAAAAAATAAATAAATATATCATATTCAGTAATTTGTGTGAACTAATATATCAAGTAGCTGATTTCTGGATCCAGCTATTTAAATTTTTTCCCCTCAATTTCAAACTGAGCCTGATTATATTAATTTTTGAAATGATACTTTTCCAAATCCCTATGTCATGAATTTTTTTTATCCCCACCTTAAAGTTGCATATTTATTTTATTAACAATAAAATGTTTTATCTGACAGAATTTCCCAAATTTTAAAAAAAATAAAAACTAATTTGAGTGTGGTTCATTAAAAAAAAAGTGAAACATAAGAAATTAAAAAGAATATCACAAATGCATTATTTTTAATTGTATTTGTTATTGATTCAGCTGTCGAAACTTTTAGTGGTTATATATAACAGGATTTCTGTACAATACAATAAAGCAAGTTAATTATATACTATATAAGATTTAAAACATATATGTTAGTGAAATTAAATAAACAGTTTAGTAATTAAGTTCAGAAATTATTAACAACTGCACTGGTTTAAAAAAATATGATTGAAGTCTTTGTACTAAGTGATCAGTGTATGAAAATGTTTTTCTTAAAAGACTTTTAAAATGTAATACATTGCATATGAAATATATGCTTCATGTGTTTCTGCTGCGAATTTTCTAAACTAGTATAATTTAAAATGATTGCGAATTTTCACTGTCTTTTAATAGTTTCCGAAGTTTTATTTTTGCTTAGTATTGCACACACATGTATAAGTAGCCCTTACAAAAAAATCCAGAAAAAATGTTTCTCTTTTATTATTAATATCATGAAAACTGAGCTTTTGTCTATTCCTATGTGTCAAATTGTTACTTTGATAAGAAACAACTCGTTCATGAAACTGCATAAATTTTAAAAAAAAATAAATAAATTCAAGTACTATATCTTTTTTTGATGAATAGTAAAATTTCTTATAAAAATAGATCTTTAATCTATTGTAAAAGAATTTTAGTGTGTTCTATGAAGATTGTCTGGTCGATTTAAGTTTGTTGCTGGAATAGTATGATACAGTTTTGATAAAAATAAACTTTTCGGAAATGGCTTAGAATACAAATATTTTTCTGTATAAATTTTTTATTGTTGTATTATGAAAAAAACACATGTATAACTTTTTATAGTTTAATGAATTATGGTGTTTGACGGTTCACAATTAACATACACAAATACCTGAAAGATATTACTCTTCTCAGAATTTTTGAAACTGAAGTAAGTATTCTTGATGACGTTACTGCTTCTCTTTCTCGACATCATACAGCGAGTTGAGTTTATTACATTTTCCAAAATTATAAATCTTCGATGCGTTTAGAATTTACACTGGTGTTCAAAATTAAAAGAATTTGAATATTTTGAAGAATTTCATGAATATAATTGAAGGAATTGTAAAAAATACTGCTTCAGAAACAAAGACGCAAATCTTCGAAAACGTTAGCGTATACATGAGTATACGCAGAGCTAGTCGAGTAACAGGATTTATAAGCGCGCGTGCCAAAATCCGCATTTCGTTCGCTTGCACACCGCGGCGTGGCCGCGGTATCCTAGTGGCCAAGGTAACGAACTCGTGGCCAAACGCGTCGCAAATTCGCGAGCCTAGTCAGCTGAAGACCTGCCGTGTAGGGAGCGATTCACGTTAAATCTGTCGAGGCCAAAACCCCTTTCGTTGGTGTGGTAGTTACGAGGGGGTTCCCCCAGGTGCGTCCTCGTCATTTGACCATGGTTCAAAATTACGAGGCTTATCGCAAAACCCTCTGTAGCTGAACAGTGCGACGTTAATATTCACTCCCCGTATAACTCTTCACGTTAAATCTGTCGAGAGCTCAAACATCCTTTCGTTGGTGTGGTAGTTACGAGAGGAGGGTTCCAGCTCAGGTGCCGTCCTCGTCACTTGACCATGGTTCAAAATTACGAGGCTCATCGCCAAAAACCCCTCGTGTAGCTGAACAGTGCGACGTTAATATTCACTCACTGCACAACTCGGCGAATTTCTTGATGTTTTTTTTGGCAGAAATCGGTCAAATTAAAATTCAAACAGTAAAAGGAGTAATCAACAACTTTTAGGTGATGGAATGAGGTGGCGAATTATGGGTAGGTGAGAAGCAGTTCAGTCTCAAATCCAGATTTGTAGAGAACTCATTTTATTGCCCAGCGTTGTGTTCAACTTATGAAACAATTTCAGGATAACGGATCCTTAGAGAGAAAGCCAGGTCAAGGTCGTCCAGGAGCCACTACGGCCCAGAAAGTCACCATTTGTCCATTACAGTGACGCATAACAGGAATGTTACGGCTTCTCAGCTTGTGAGGTGTATGTGGCCACAGGAACCCGAGTTTCAAGTGTGAATGTTTCCAGACTTTATGAAAGAGGGCTGTTTACAAAAAGACTTGTTGTTTGCGTTCCACACAGTTCTGCGAACAGGAGAATCTGTTTAAAATGGAGCAGGGGTGTCCAACCCAAATGACCTTGCGGGCCACGTCGGAAAAACATTATAATCTCGCGGACCGCGCATAAAAGTATGTACCTATACATCAGATTAGGAAACAAAGAAACATTTATTGGAGTGAAAATTTAATACAGAATGATTATTATTATTGTTTTCATTATTTTTCATGTATACAGACAAAGTTGATATAATAATGTTTATATAATAAAATAATGCAACGATCAAATAATGTTTAAAATATTACAGTTGCCATTTTCCTGAAAATTAAGGTGTTCCTTTTGAATTGATCTTTCGTTACTCATTGTTGAAATATGATTGTGCTGTCATTCGCAAACGATTAAGTATACATTGATCTTCCATTTAACCGTCCTGAATATATTTTTTTAAACTCTAAAAAACATCTCTGACTGCCTCTTGCTTTTTGGGCACTCAGAAAAAGAGGAAGAGAAATGAAAGTCGCACACACAGAGAATCATGTACAATCCATAGTAAAGGATATGCATAATGCAATTTGGAATTTATTAAAAAAAGTAATTTATCATAGTAAAATCAAATGTAACTGTTTGATAAACTATAAATCTATTTTAATCTAAAGAACATTTCTATTATCAAAATGGATTTATTTTAAAACAAGAGCAGGTAACAAGCAAATACATTGTAGATATTTTATATAAATTTCTCCTCAAATTTCAAAATGAAAAAAACTTTAAAAACCCGATGTTTAAATTTTTTTCAAAAAGAGTCGGTGGGCCGCAACTTACGTAATGGCGGGCCACATGCGGCCCACGTGTTGGACACCCCTGAAGTGGAGCATGGGCAACCGTTCTCTTAACTTTCAAATCCCGGTTCAGCCTAACCAGTGATTCTCGCCGTACTTTCATATGGAGAGAACCACTACCTACCCTGCAATGTCCGAATAATCAACCATTACGGCAATGGAGGCTTGATCTGGACAGGCATCACGCTGGATGACCGCACACCCCACCATGTCTTTGAAAGAGGCACTGACTGCTGTGAGGTATAGGTATGATGTATTAGAGCTATATGTTCGCCTTTTCAGGTGTGCTGTTTGCCCTGATTTCATTTTAATGGATGACAACGTGAGGTCACGTAGAGCTCATCTGGTCGACAAATTTCTGGAAAAAGAGGATATTCTCCGGAAAATGAGGCTAGCCAGATCTCTAAACCTCAACCTTGTAGAACATGCCTGGGACGACCTGGGGAGGGCAATTGCCACTCGCAACACCCCTTCGAGAACCATCCAAGGCCTAAAAACAGCTTTGCTGATCAAGGAGACCTATTGCCACAGGAACTCGTGTACTCCCTTATTTCCGGTATAAAATCACGGTGCGAGACCTGTAAATCTGTAAGACGGGACCATATCTCCTATAACTTTTTTTTTTGGTTCTATTTTACAACCACTTACATCTTCCCACTCCGATAAGCATCATGCACGATTATACGTGTTTATTGAAATTCTTGAATGGTTATTTTATATTATATCAATCCTGTGTACAAACCAAATTTCTTTAAAATCGGTCCAGAAAGTTCTAGAGATAATTTACGACAAATCTGAAAGTTCTCTTAATTTTTGACACCAGAGTATATATATGTTACCGTTAAAGTGTACAATTCAGTTATTTCATAAAATAGAATAACTAGGTATTTCATGAAATACTCATGGACAAAAAATTAGCGCACCAAGAAATAATTGCGGGATCGTAATGAAATTTGGCATGAAGGCACATGTCGGAGAGATGTACAAATGATTAGAAATGCAGCGTGATTGCGTATTACGTATAGCAGGTAGAGGGCGTTTAACGTCGTTCTCCGTGGAGTATAAAACAGGTAACCAAAGCTTGTTTGAGTGTGCTGAATCGTTTACAAAGTAAGAGCTTAGGTAGATATGCCATTACGCCGTTTTCAAAGACAATATGAGTAGCTGTCGCAGCTTGAGAGGGGGAGAATCATCGGCATGATGGAAGCTGGGTGGTCAGCTAGGCGAGTAGCTCGTCAGTTAGGCCGCTCTGATTGTGTTGTGAGGAGGTGTTGGGATCAGTGGATCCGAGAGATGTCATTTACACGAAGACCAGGCTCAGGACGCCCTCGACAGACCAGTCGTCGAGAAGACCGCCACATCGTAAGAAATGCACTCGTACAGCCAACTGCTTCATTGGCCGCCATCCAGGCACTGGTAGCACCTTCACTGGGGCCCCTGTGTTTTCCCGGGAACCATACGAAGGCGCCTGGCGGGAAGGACTTTTTGGGATCGCGGGGCCCATTACGTGTGTTTTGCCCCGGGCACCCCACCCATTGACGCCGCCGTTTGGGGGGGTCCCCGCACGGGGAAACAACTGCAGCGGAATGGCACCAGGTCGTTTTTAAACCCTTTTTGAGGACGGCTGGCCGTATATGGGCCAACGGGAAACCCAAAAAGACGGCTCTGGCCGATGTATGGGGAAAACCCCCTTTCCCTTTTTAACAGTTTTCGAAACGGCCATGGGGGCCCTTTCAGTTTTGGGGAACATCGTTTTTTTTGCCCGGGTTTTTTTAAAGAATTTAAAAAGGGGGGGGGATACAGTTCCCTCTTTAAACCCTTATCTGAAAATCCCTTTTTCCCCTTATGTTTAAAAATTCTCACTAGCGGAGGTGCATAGTTTTTTTTTAAAGCGTTTTTTTACATCTCGTTTTTAATCATTTCTTTTTAAATTTAAATTTTTGATTTTTTTTTTTAAAAAATGCCTAAACGAAAAAGAGGGCTTACCGCTGATGAGATTCAAAAATTTTTGGGCGGTTTAGAAGACGGAAATTTTTTGAGGATTTGATTCTGATTGTGAATTGGGAAAATGAGGGAAGATGATTTAGATCAATTTTTAAATTTAAATCCAGAGGTTGAAGGAGTTTTCTCCGAAAAAAAGTAAAATAGTCTGGGACGCCCCAACCCTATCCCATAAAGCGACAATTTTCCCTTTTTACGGGAAATAATATGATAAAAAAAACCGCTGTACCATGTGCCCAAGAAAGTGTTTTTTTTAATTTGGCATATTTAAAACTCTAAAAGTAAAAAAAAAATTACTGGAGACAAATATATATGCAACTCGTTTTTTTACAATCTGTAAAAATTCATCGTTTGCGAAAACATAATCCGGGAGGGAAGGGGAAACCAACGAAGAAGGATTGAAAAATTTTTTTCCTTAATACTTTTGATGGGTCATGTGGATGGGACAATATAAAGGAATATTTGTCGACGGATCCAATGGGAAAACCCCCTTTTTAAAAAATTATCCAGGGACAGTTTTTAAATCTATTTTCGGTACTTCCCCTTCAAAAATAATGACAATGCCCCGGATAAAACAGTTTGGATTACGATAGATTTTTGGAAACTAAGGAATGTGTTTAACTCTTTAAATAATTTTTTCCCAAAAATATTTTGATCCAACTAAAAAGGATTTAAACCCATCGATGAAGTAATTGTCTTTTTTTTAAGGGACGGTAATTTTTTAAACAATATATTCCAAAAAAAAAGGAAAAAGATTTGGGTATAAAAGTATACAAAATTGGGGGATAAAAGGTTATACTTTAAATTGAAAGTATTTTTGGGGAAACAGATGGGAGGAAGACTGAAAAGGGGATATTAAAGTAAAACCAACCATGCAAATTTTTTTTTGGAAATTTTGGCTAAAAGTATAAAAAAAAAGGGGGAAAAATTGTTATGGAAAATTTTTTTTCACCCCAAATTGTTCCAGCAATTACATAAAGAATAAAAAACCTGTGGCCCCAAATGCTTTTCCAATGGGAAAGAACGTTTAAAAAAAATTAAGTTTTTAAAAAATAAAAAAAGGTGTTTTTGCCCGAAAAAAATTTGGCAGGGCATGAAAAACCATTTTTTTTGGAAGGATAAGGGGGGAATTTTTTCATGCAAAACAAAATGCACGACCCAGAAATGAGTAAAACAACTTTGTGCAACGATATTGTAAAAAGCCTTTTTTTAATAACATGCTATAATTAAAATATGGGCTTTGTAGATCTGGGATCGTATCCCAAACAGCTATACATTTGGTCGTAAAACCCCAAAATGGACCAAAAAAACTTTTTCTTTTTATTAGATTTGACATTATTAAATGCATTTATATTGACAAAATCAAAAGGGGAAAAAAGCATTAGCCAAAAAAATTTTCCCGGGAGTAAATTTAATCAAGCAGTTTTTCAAAGTAAAAAAATAACCCAATAAAATTTTTACTAGCCCCAGAACCAAATTTTAGCAATAGATTTTAAAAAGCATCATTGGCCTAAATTTTAAAAAAAGTTCAACGCCCGTTGTGTTGTTTTTACGTCCAAAGGTGTAAAGGGCCATTTTGGTTTCGTGTAAATTGTGTAGTGAAAGGATTTTTAAATTTTTTTGAAGAATATCATGAAAAAATAATATCAATATATAGATATTTAAATAGATTTTTGTTTTGGGAAAGGGCTCATTTCATTTTTTTAAATTTGTCGGTATTTTTGTATTTGTATTATAATTTTGTATATGTTATGGCAACTGAAATGTCATTGAATTTTTAAAAAAAATTCGTAAACTTTTGTAAATATATATATATATATATATATATATATATATATATATATGTTGTGTGTTAAAAAAACTAATAGAATAACAACTTTTTTTCTAAAAAAATTTGAGTATTTTCGTAATATATATTAATTTAAAAAAAATTTGTTTAAAAAGCCCCACACTAAAAAAAAAATCATTATAGTACGTTACATATTTCCCATATATGTTTTTTTTGCTACAATTAAATAATTTTACTATTTTGATCTGCTTACATTCGTACGGGGTAAGAACTATAAAAAACCTGAAAAAATCATTACCCCTAATATCCCTTTTTTCCCAATTTTTTAAATAATTTTGATTATAATAAATAATTTTTTTTCCCTTTTTTGTAATAAAAAAACCCCTCTAACATCAATTTTTTTTTGTATAAAATTTCAAAATTTGGGAATAAAATTTATTTTTTTTTAAAAATATAAAATTATTGGATTGTTATTTTCCCAATTTAAAAACAATTTTTTAATATTTTTGGAAAAATTGAATTTTAATTTCAAATATGTGTTCCTCTTTTTTTATTATTAAAAATAATAATATATATTTAGTATTTTTAAAAAGTTTTTATATTTTAAATTTAAAAATTTTTATTTTCACAGTTTATTCAAAATGAGTTTTAATTTTAACTGGTGTTTTTTTAAAATGATATTTATTTTTTTTTTTTTATACAAAAGAATGTCATTACGTATTTTTTTAATGCATTTTTTTTTACAAATAAAAGCATAGCTCTCTCTTTTTATGCATCTCCAAATTTAAAAATACTACTGTGTTTTTACATTTTTTTTAAATTTTTTTAAAACCTGTAAAACAATTTAAAAAAATATATTTGGGGGAGAACTCTTTAAGCAATTTTTGCATTCAATTTTTTATGAAAAATTTATGCATTATTCACGTGTACTGTACAAGAACCCCTTTTTTTTCTGTTATCTTACGTTATGCTTAATGAAGAAGTTTTTTTTTTTTTAAAATTTTTTAATTTTTTTAAACGAAAAAATAAAAAAACCATTTTTAATTTTCGTATAAACAACAAAAAACGAAAGAAGAAAAAAATATTTTTCAACAACAAGAAAAATTTCAGAAATATTCGTTAAGATTTTAAAATTATTCGGGTTTTTGTTCTTCAACCTTTTTTTATAAAATGCAAGAAACTAAATTCGACATTTTTTTTTTTGACAACTGGGTGTATAAAAGTTGAGTCTCGAAACAGAAACTATTAATTCCGATATTTTTTTTTTCAAATTTGTAGAAAACGTATATTACGAGTTCTTTTAGCATAAAAAATGCCCCCATTTATAAAAAAGCCTTAAAAAACAAAATAAATCCTTGCTTTTTTTTATATAATTTTATTTTAAAAGTTCTACAGTGTTAGATTTCCTGATTAAAAAAATAAAAATAAGTTTTCCCCTTTTTAATATATATATAATAATTAAAAAAAAGTTTGCAAAAAGCTCAAAATCCCATCTGAAAAAAAAAGATATAATCAGAACGGGCTAATAAAGATAGTTATATTGAAATAAAATGTTTCTTTTTTTTTTCGCCCACAGTTATTCTAAGTCCACCCTTTTTACGTATGAATATAAATAAAGGGTGTTCGGGGGCGCTCTTTAAAGGGTATTGAACGTTTGAAACTCTGACCCAAACCCGATGGTTCTTGTAAATGAGCATGGGCAGGGTTTTAATATATTTTACATCGACAAAAAAATGCTTGTCCCTTCCCTTTATTAAATGTTTCCGGGGCATTAATTTAATATATGCCTTTTTTTGGTGTAATAAAACCCAGAAAAGCACATCTGCCTTCTTTTAAATCTTAAGGGTTTCTTTCAAGAGCCGGAAAACTATTCTTCCCCCTTGTTGCCGTAATAAATCTTTAGAGAGTGATTTCCTTTTTTAATGAAATTGTCGCACATAGGGGTAAATAAAACTATTCCCACCAAAACCCTTTTTTCCCAAAAAAGCCCTGTTCACTTTGCGAAGTTATCAGGAGAATGAAAATAATCCTTCCGGGAATTGATACCCGGTTAAATTTTTTTGGGGAATAAAATAAAATGCACCCATTCACTTACGGCGGGGCGATATTTGAAGGTTTAAGTCTTTTTTTTTCGTTTTGAAGAAAGTCAAAAGAAAAAATTTTGCGTTAAAAAGGGGAAAAGGGTTTTTTAATTGTTTTGAAGTTTATCGAAAGGTTTGGTTTTTGTAGGGGTGTTTGGCTCCATCTTATGCACAAAATCACACACCAAAAATCAGATCATTTTTCGTACAAAAATCAGAGCAGTAATCTTAGAATTTAAGCAATATTAAAGCAAATTTTTTTTTGAAATTTTAAATAAAAAATAAGGATTATTCAAAACTAAGGGGGTATCATTTTTTTTTTTACAAAAAGGGGAAAAAAATTTAAAAAACCCAATATGTTGTCCTTTTCCGCAAAAACAATTAAGTTTTTAAATAAGAATAATATAATCCTTTGTATAAAAAAAGTTTACCGAGATGCAATTTTTTTCTCCTCACACAACAACTTAAATATGTTTGTAGGCATAATATTTTGTCTTTGATATCAAACTTATTCTTTGCGTTTTTCCATCAAGTAAACTAAAAAAATTTAAAATATTTTTTTTTTTTTACTAACGAAAACAATTTATTAATGAAGGAAAAAAAAAATAATTTTAAATTTCTATAATGTGTATTTAAAGAATTTATTTTTAAAGGGGAAAACGAGGTAAATTGATAAAATTAATATTTTTATTTACGGGGTTCTATTAGGGGCAAAAATAATAAGACGGACCTCAAATTTAAAAAGACGATCAAGTAACGAGAACGATAGCCGTGCTGGGCCCCCCCTTATTTCCCCCCACCATTTAAAAATGTAAGGATTTTGATTTTTTGCCTATCAGTTTTTGTTTTCAATGGGGAAAAACCCCTAATCGTGACCATTTTTAATAAAAAAATAAGAGACCTTTTTAAAGTCGCACCATTCAACAAGGGCCCAAAACTTATAGGCTTAGGATATTCCCTTTTATAGCATAATTCCCAAACACCTAACTGCTATTCATCTAATTTATTTTTCCACAGTAAATTTTTTTTTTTTTCTGTTATATAAAAAAAATTAGATCAAAAATAAAATAAGATTTTAAGTTTTGAAAAATGCTTGTTAATAAAATGTAGATTTTTCTTAGGATTCGTTGAGTACTATAATTTAATATATCACAATATGAAAAAAAAAAAATGACAATTTTACATCAAACCCATCATTCCTTTATGGAAAATATATATGAAAATTTTAAAAGGTTTTTTAAATTTTTTAAAATTTTCTGGCATTTTAAAAAAAAAAACAATTATAAATTGAGTAACAATGAAAATTTCCAAAAAAAATTTTTTGACAATAGTTTATTGACATGCAGATGCTGTGAATACTTTTTAAAAGTTTTAAACTTACTTCATTATCCCAATTTGGGGAAAGTCTGAATTTTTTCATTATAAAATAAAAAAGACATGAACAGCAATTTTTGCTTTTTATTTTTTTTTTGTATTTTTTTAAATTTTAATTATTGAAAATTTTTAGAAGGTCATATTATTTCTTCTTTTTTCTAATTAGACTATTTTAAGTTTTTTAAAACCCCGGAAAATTCCCAAATTTTCCCACATTTAAAATGAATTAAAAATAAATTTAAAAAAATTTTTTAACTAAAATAATTTAATTGAAAATCAAAATTTAAATAAATTTTTTTTTAAATAAAATCTTTAAAATTTTGGGTTAGTTTTTTATTTTTCTTCAATGATATGGGGTTTTTAATTTTTTTTGGGGAAAAAATTTTCATTTTTCACCCTTTTTTTTGTGCTATTTTTCTCTTTTGTTTAATAACAGAAGAGGAAATTTGGTGAAAAAAACATCTTAAATTGTAAAGGGAAGGGGAAATTTTTTTTAAAAAAAAAGATATAAATAAATTTTGAATTTTTTGAACTGAAAACATTGAAATGGCCTCCAAGAAAACATGTTTCCCTAAAAAAGGGAGACTATTTTGTGGTTTAAAGGGGCTTTTTTGTTTCGGGAAAATTTCCCCCTATTCAAAGGGGGCATCACCAGGGACCCTTTTTTCTTTTTTCCGCCAATTTATGGTGCCATCAATCCCCGCTGCAAAAAAAGGGGGGGGTAAAAAAACCCCCCTGGAAGGCCCTCCTTTTAAAGGGGTTTTTTCCCCAAAAACCCCCCCTTCCCAAAGGTTTAACCCACGAATCCCGATTCAACCCTTGGGAGTGATGACAATCGGTTTTTCGTGGTGGAGCCCCCGGTGAACGCCCTTTAATCCTCATTTGCTTCACAGCGAAAACCACTCCCCCGGGTAATGTGATGGTATGGGGGGTCATTGCCCACAATACCGGTTACCCCAGTATTTGATCCGTGGCACCATGGGGGCCCAGCTGTATGTTCATGACATCCTGCAACCACATGTGTTGCCTTTTCCCCAATTCCCCGGAGCCATTTTTTTAAAAGATAATGCTCAGCTTCACACGGCAAGGGGGTCACAAGACTTTTTCCGCATTTCCCTTTGGGCCTCCTGACCCCCGTTTTTCCCCCAAATTGAAAATAGGGGATCTTTTTGGGAATGAGTTGGGCACCCCATTGGTTTGAATGAACTAGGGGCAAGTTTAAGCAAATATGGAACGAAATGTCTCAAGGCATAAAACAAACTTGATGCCTCAATGCACGATCGTATCGGTTTGGGCATTCACGCTGGGGGGGGGGTTCCGGATATTAAATCCTCTGTTTTTTTTCCTTTTCTCGAAATAAAGGATCCTTTTTTTTTTGGTTTTCTACCATTTACTTATATCAAAGTAGTCATCACGATGAAAAATTTCTTTCTTTTTGCGACTCCTTCTTGGGCGCTTTTTTTTTGTCCATGAGGTAGATAGACAAGTCAGTTAAAGAGTATAAAAATTAGATAAAAAATTTCCCATCACCTATTATTCAGGAATAACTATTATTTTTAAAAAATATTTAATGATAGACCAAAAAGAGGAAAAAAAAACAGTTATAAAGTTTTTTATAAATTAATTGATCCTAAATAACAAAATCCCCCGAAAAATACATTTTATCCCTTTTGGGATAAATTGATAAATAATTATAAAAGCACAAACACAGATGATATAATTTATTATTACCATAAAAAATTAAAAAAAGAAAAAAAAGAATATGTTCAGCAATAGTTTAAAATATTGTAAAAAAATGCAGGAAGAAAAACTGTTGTTTTAAAAAAATATTGTGTACATTTTTTTCAAACAAAAATGTTAGAAATTTAAATTTAAATATTAAAAATACTTTATTTTTTTTTCATTATTTATTAGAGAAGAATTGTGTGATGACATTTTGAATTTGTTGCATATTTTTTGAAACCAGCACATTTTTATTGTTACATTTTTTTTAATAAGGCTTTTAAATTCTTGCCAGTGCCGCATTTTTGAGTTTGCAACTATTGAAGAATTGTCAATATTCGGAACTTATTCAGTGAAAATTAATTCTTGCTCATATATACGAATTTGGGATCTAGAGTACAATTGTTAGTGTTTCTTCGCATCTCTTCTTCATAATCGGAATAATCCTTCCTTCATCAAACCAAATCAAAGAACTACCGAGTGCCGTACATATTTAACGATAAAGTAATCGTTATCATACGAAAAAAGTTAAATTGTAGAATTCAATAATTTTATATATTTTTAACTTTGTCTGTTATTTCATAAAATTTTCTTGTTTTTTATGAAAAAAGGATTTTACATTTTCCCGCTGCGCCAAACTGGGAGCCCCCCCTTGGTGCGCGAATTTTGAAAAGTCAAAAACAAAAGGTTATTTAAAAATTAAATTACTGAAAGTAAAAGAACAAAATATTCCTGATATAATAAAATATTTAATGCCTTTTAAATGTATCAGTACTGTACAATGTATATTTTAGTATTAATTTAACAATATTAAGTTAAGAACAAGTTTGATAATTATCAGTCACCCAAGGGCTTGTATTAACATTTATCTTGATAATTTGTACGGTTTTTTAAAAATTCCCTTTAAATGGATTAAAAATTACGTGATTCGCTCCCACCGTTACCACTACGATAGTATTTTGATGTTTTTTTTAAGGGGGGAAAAAAAATAAAAAACAAACCTCTGAAATAAATAAATTTTCGTGCGCAAAAAATTAGAGAAGGTTCTTTTTTTAAAATTCAAACCCGTCAGAATAATTTTTTTAAAAAGCACTGCAAAAAGGTATTGGAAAAACGTATTATACTCCAAAAAAATGCTTTTGGGTGGTGAGACGTTTTTATACGTCGGGGCCCTTTAGAGGTTAAAGTAAAGAGCTTTTGTGTCAAAATATAGTATTATTGAAATTTAATACATTGTTATTGTATGGGGGGGGGACATGAAAAAGACGATTGAATAGTGGGTCACGTATATTGAAAGTTTGAGAAGCACTGCTTTAACGGTATCATGTACACTGATCGGGGGAAAATCCCAACACTAAGGAATTGTGTTGGAAAAACAAAATTTGATAGGCATGTTTATGAATCTGCAAGATGACGTCGATTTAAGTTTTGTGCTGGTAGCATAAATGTAGCGCCACTATGAACATGTAAAACAGGTTTGCTTTAAACAACACCCGCTGTGAAGTTTGAAAGGGGTAATAATCGTGAAAATTTGATTATTTGGTAATCAAGAATGCTTTATATATAAAGAAACGAAGCCATTATACTAACAACCCACTGAGCATGAACAAGGCCATGTAATAGGGTCAAGAGAGAGGTGAACTTTTCCCCGCGATATTGTAGAAAGACTTCACAGGAATGAATCCATTGTGCAATATTGTTGGCAGTCAAGGGAATATACTGGCTCAAGAAGATCAGATTTTGGGTGGCCACAGGGCACTACTGAGAAGAAAGACCGTCGTGTTTGGCGTATGGTAGTGACGCGTCGTACTGTACCTGCAGCAGAAATTCGAGCTGAAGTTGGCAGCACAGTAACATAATGAATTGTTACAATTGTTACCAGCCTACCTCAAGAACAGTTCTGAGACACAGAAGCAGTATAGCATGTATTCCACTGAGTTCAAACCACTGCGGTTTGCAACGTCAGTGTTGTCGAGCTAGAGCTCACTGGAGGAGTAGTGGAGATCTGTTGCGTTTTCTGATAAAAGCCAGTTCTGCCTTGGAGCCAGTGATTTTTGTATGTTGGTTAGAAAGAGAGAACAGGTGAGCGCCTGACGGCGTCGGCACACTGGACCTACATCTGGAGTTTGGCCTCGGGAGCAATTTCCGACGACAGAGGGAGCACTCTCGTGGTTATTCCACGCACCTTGACTGCAAAATTGTACATCAGTCTGGTGATTAAACTTGTTACACTGCTATTTAAGAACACCCTTCAAGGAGGTGTTTTCTAACATAATGACGTTCACCCTCATACCACTGTTGTAACCCAGTATGCTCTATAGAGTGTCGACGTATTGCCTTGTTGTCTTCATCTTTAGATACCAATATTTTCCCCAAATAGAGGACGAATGAGACACGATTGTCTTCAGCAACATCCACAACCAACATAAAGCATCCCTGTATTGACCGAACAAGTGCCTCAGACATGTAACTTCATCCTCCAAACTGACATTCGACACCTGTACGACAAAATGTATGCACGTTTGCATGCTTGCATTCAAAATTATGATGGTTACACCGGTTATTAATGTACTATCATTTCATATTTGAAATGGCTTTTCTCGTGCTTATGTTAATCTGTGATCTAGAAACTTTTTAATCACACAATTAAATATATTATACCCAGTCGAACGCATTGGCGAAATTTCATTACTCCACAATAATTTTTTTTTAGTGTTTTTTTACCAAAAACAATAAGATCAACTATATATCTAAAAATGTAATAGTCATTATTAATAATATAATTATATTCATAAAAGTGTAAATATAAATTAGTCAAACTATTGCTAGCAGGTCCACCTTGAGGCAAACCTTTAGTTCGTTTATATAATGAACCATTAAAATTAATGTAATTTTCTTTTAAGACTAAATCTATGAGAGTTTTAAATTTGTTGAGATTAATACTAAGATTATATAATTACTGAGATTTTCTAAAATTACTTGAATAATATCATTGATATCAATGCAATTGAAAAGATCTTCAAAGTCAAAACTATAAACTGAATAAATATTTTTATTTTTAAAAAATCTATAATATCTTTGCTATTTTTAATTATAGCTTTATCATATTGCTTATTAATTAAGTTTTGTAGCATTTTATGAAGCATTTTACATGCAGTAGTGATATATGTTTTTACGCTATTTGTCACTCTCTCTCTATATATATCATGCTTCAAAAATTGTGTGAGAATTGTATATATGTGCGCACACACACAAAATCCTCTACCGTATGAAAAAGAGGCATGAACATGGAATTTTTTTAGTAAATATGAAAAAAATTCTTTTAAGATATATGAAACATTCTTTATAGCATGCAGAGCGTACTTATAAAAAGCAAACATTTAGGGTTTTTTGTGTTCCACAATTATAAAATAAAAGTAGTGTGAAAACTTTAAAATTCAAAATTAAAGTAAAATTCTTCCATCTTCGTATTCTATTAAGTATTATGCTTAGTTATATGCAATAAAAAAATGTGGCCATTTTGGGATATTTTGGGCAAAAAATTGGCCGCTTAAAGGGTTAATGAGATAGAGCTACAAGAAATACTTTCTATGTTTTAACATTCTTTTGCATAAAAGTATAAAAAGGAAAAATAAAGTAAAATATTAATCTGATATATATATATATATATATATATATAAATCTGATACATGCAAAATATTGAAAGTACATATTTTAATAATTTTTTTCAAAAAAAATGTTAGAGAAAATGTCTTAGTTTTTATGTAAAGAATGTTCCTGAATTTGCTAACAAACTCAAATTTGATAATTTAAATTTGAATTTTTCGATGAGGAAATGAAGAAAACTTCTAGGTATACTTTTAAGGTATGTGACTACCTTCGGAGCACTTTTTTTGAAATATATAAATTTTAACAAAATAAACACTTTTTAGTTGAAATAGGGCATAAAACTGGGAATTCAGTACATTACAAAATGAAAAATAATTTTGAATATATTTGAATTTTGAGTAAAATTTTTAGGAAAATTGCTGTTACGGTAAGGTTTGTATTGAAAATTTAATTAATATATTTGAATAATATTTATACAGTACATAAAGAACATCCTTATTTATAATTTGAACTAATTGATTTGTAATTTTTTGAAAGTTTTTTGAAATATGTCTTTTTTTATGCAAGAACCTAAATTTTTACAAGAAACTAATGTTGTTTTCTCACAAAAGTGCAATAAAATACATAAATATATACACAGAAAATTAGATAATAGTAGCCCGCAGAAAAAACTAAATAAAACATTTTCTGAAAATTCCAATTCAATATCTTAAAAGAAAATCTTTAGAAAACCCTTTACCGTGACGCAAGAAATTGAAAAACATATTTTTCCCAAAAAATGCATTTAAAGTTTTTTAATACATTATAAAAAATTTTCTACTAACTGTACATTTTTAATTCACCATATTTATAGGTAAAGACCACTTTAGTTTCATGTTTTAACTAATTTACTTTTTTAACTTTTTAATGTTTTCTTGGGAGTTTTATAGATTATAACAATTGTCATTTTTAGTGAAATTTTGATGAAAAATGGCAGTTGCACAAAATTCTAACAAATGTATTCAAATAATATTTATACAGTACGTGCATTACATCTTTATATGCGTTAGAAATTAAAAGATTTGTAATACTTTTGAAAGTTTTTTAAATATGCCAAATTTTATGCAAAAACACGACTTTTTAAAAAATTAATGATTTTTTTCATAAAAAAGCAATAAAGTACATAAATATATACACAGAGATTAGATTTTGATTCATAATACAGATAGAACTAAATAAAACAGGTTCTAAAAAATTTCAATTCTATATCTTAAAAATTTTTTGCGTAGGATCTACTTCCGGTTTTGTAAACTTCATTTCCGGTTTACTAATTATGCTATAACTTTGCTTCTAGATATATTTAAAAACAAAAATAAAATTTTTTTGGAATCTTAAATGTATGGGCTTATAAACAAAATCATAAAAGGAATTTTTGAAAATATTCACCAAAACGGCGAATTTTGGGTAGTCACATACCTTAAACACTTTCTTCAAGGTATTTCAAGAGTGCTTGGCACACCTTTTGCAAGGAAATTTTAGAACTTTACAGTTATAAGTCACTGATGAGTTTAAAATATTTTAATAACGAAAACTCTTGAAACTTATTAAAACTTTATCTATTAATCAGAAATTTATAATAGCAATAAAATATTTAAATAGTTGTCACAAATTCTATGATTATTATAGCTCTATAATTAATTAAAAACTTAATTTAATAAAAATATATCGAAAATAAGATATTTAATTTTTCAAAAATTCATATTCTTTGTTCAAATTCCAACGCGCACGGACGTACGTACGCACACGCAACACGCACGTTTCATAGAGATCAAACATTAAATTACTTTTTTAGTACCTTTCAGCAATTATATTGAGGTTTTCATTAAGACATTAAGGAAGTTTTTCCATTAGCTGATAGTTTATTTAAGTTATAGAAAAGTTTTGCAATCTCAAGCATTTTTTAAGTTGGATATGAAGAGTCAGTATAATTCCTGTAACCAAAAACGTTGAAAGTCGGAGGAAAACGGAATGAAAAATTTTATTCTATTTAGTAAATAACTATTTTCTTTCTTAAATACGCTCAAGTATTTGGCTGCTATTTTAATTAAAATGGCGTATTTTAGTTGCATTTAGTTTCGTTTATTTTTTAATAAAAGTATTATTTTTCAGCACTTTTTATTTGCTTAGTTTTTATATATATATAAAAAAAATATGACCAATTCAATTTTAAGACTTTTCTTACCTGTAATGTTGACCTTTATTTGATAATGATTAATTATTTTAATGCTACTTTAAGTACATAAATGCTTAATTGTTCTCTTTCGAAAATTTTGTTAGATATTTAAAATTTTAAATTTCCCAAAACTAAGGATCATCATCAGAAAGAGGAAACTTATAATTTTATTGATTTACTCTATTACTTAAAAATATATACTTATTAATTCATAGATTTATTCACAGATGAAAATAGTATACTTATGGCATAGTTATCGTGTTACATTTTCCCTAGGCAATATTGTAATTTTCTTATTTTATAGAATCTTATCTCTCTCACACTGGCTAACAGACAATATTAATTTAAAGCATAACAACGTTTATAAATCGTTATTGTCGTCAGTAAAAATACAAAGCGTCTTTCAAAACGAAGTTATCTAGCTTAAAATATGTTTCCTCATTCTTAAGAAGACTCAGTACCCTTTGATAAATTTTTTTATTTATGTATTTAAAAATTATATTTTAACATTTCATATAATGTTTCTGTTCAAGAAAATGATACAAGATGAAGTTTTTCAAGTACTATTCACACAATTTTAAAAACTAAAATTTTTTGAAGAAAATTTGGAAAATTTTAAAATCTTACTCCTTCTGTAATTACTAATTTTTTGACCTGAATTTTTTTTTAAAAATATTTTAAGGATGTTTTAAAAATTTGGGGATGTTTTTAAATCTTAATTAGTTTTTGGGGAAAAAAAAAAAATGTTGATATGCATGTTCTAAAACAAGAAAAAGGGCCAATATCTCCTAATTTTAATTTTTTTTTTAAAAAAATTTTCTTTTAAGAAAATAGATCCTTAATTTTTTACATGTTTTTTAATATAACACACAAAAAAAATGGAAGTGTTGGAAATAATTTAAGGAATATCTTTTTGGAAAAACGCTTAATGTAAAAAAAAACGCAAACTGAAAAAAACCCCTTTAAATTTTATAATTTAAAAAAATAATTAATAAAGTTTAAATAAATTAAAATATCCTTTTAAAAAAAGGGTAAATATTTTTTTTAAAATAATTCACTTTTTTTTTTAAACCCATACATTTTATAAATGATAATTTTTTTCAGGAATTTTTTGTCCAAGAAAATTCAAGAAAAATGTTAAAAAAAAATTTTTTTCCGACATGATAGAAATCTTAGATTTTTCTTCACATAATGTTAAAGTATTATATTTGTATGAAAAATATATGAGGAATAAGAACTGAAATTATGAAATTATTAATATAAAATACCTTCAAAAATTTTACTTCCACTCATTTCACAAAAAAAAAAACTACATTACTATAATACCTTAGTAATATCCTGCTATATATATATTACACCTTTTTTTATAGTTATTATTTCTCTTTTTAAAATAGTTTTTTTTAAGCTTTTTTTTCTAAAAAGGGGACAGTCGAATTGCTGAATGTGTTAATTTACATTTTTCAAATGAAGTTTTATCCAATTTCTAACTTTCCAACATACAAAAGTGATACATCAATCGAAAGATAATAATGCAAAAAGACTAAATAAAAATAAAAACGTTAGTAAGATAGTTTTCGGGGTTCTAAGTCCCTTTAAACGGTTATTTTATCACAGCATGTTCTCTTTCTACGACAGAATATTTCGATAATTTTTACACTGTCGGTAAAAATATTGCAACCATTTAGCTAACATCCATTAACTAATCTGTTCTAATAAATATTATTGTCATTCATAATGGTTCTTTCGTTACGGTTGATGCTCTTGAGGCCTTGCCTCAAGGCTGAAATAGGAAGAGAAAGCCAAAATCTCTGCGCGTTGTAAAAAGCTTTGGTTATGTTTCCTTGGTAACTGATTGTTCTTAAGTAAGCTGAGAGTATAATTTTACTACAGTGCATACAAAGCAATGGTCGACTCCAAAACGAGAGTAAGTATCGCATTTATTAAGATTTCATCATCTATTTCCTTATGTGTGAGTTTAAATTTTATGTAAATTTGAAAAAGTTGCTTAGATTTGTCCCGTATTGTAAAATTTGTTAGGAAATGTAAAGCTTTTCTAGAATTATACAGATTCCAGGCAACAGGTTGGACGAAACGTCAATTATCGATTGAGATATGGATTGAATGCTGAGTTCGCTTTAATGTCGTTCATCAATAAAGTCTGTCAAAAATGGAACTAGAAAAATCCAAGCGAACAAACAGTATACGTAGGATTTCCAGATATACTATAATTAATGAATAACATTTTCTAGAGAAAGTTTTTCAGTGTATATCATTCCATGAATGTTGTAAAGTAAATTTTACAGATTAAACTTTTAGTTACGACGGAACTAATAAATAAACAAAGATTTTATTTATATTTATAGAACAATGTTTTGTGTATAAAATTACAAGAAAGTATTTTGAAATAAATTTTAAATTAGATTAAAATATTTATATTTTGCTTATGTTATAGCTTCAAAATATATATTATTTTTCTTATGAGACTCTTTCGTGAGTTTTGAACTAGATTTATTTATAACATAATGAGCTAATTGTGTGTGAGTTTGGCGTACTTTAACACATTAAACGTTTAAAAAAACAATGATGTAACTGAGGACATTTACAAATGATTATTTCCGAATTTAAGGCATCTGAGCACACGCATTCGGAGTACTTTTTTAAGAAATAGCATACTAAAATAATATAAATACTTTATTAGGTATCAATACCAATAAATACTAATTTTAACTAACAATATTTTTAAAAAAATGTCTAAATTGTACAAAAATCACAATTATTAGTGAAGCTTTAGCAATATTTTTGAAAAACTTCAAAGCAATTAGAGAAAAAGTAATAAACCTATATCAGTAAAAGTATTACTAAAACTCTAATTAGATACATTTATCTACAGGATGTTCTAAAATTTGTGAATGTTTTATTAAAATTTAAAGCTGATCGAAAATGTTATAAGGAATGTGACATCCTTCATGAAACCCTTATTTACAAGATAGGCCATAACTCAAAAAATATTCGTACAATAAGCAACATTTTAGTACATTCTCTAGAAAATAATATAAATATTAGGTTCAAAAAGTTTTATAGAAATACTGTTTTATAACAGTTTGAGTTATCAGACTCACCATGATAGATTTTGAACAACTTAAAGGCTGGTAGATTAAAAAGACCCCTCCCCATCTGGTTTTTCTAATTTTATAAAATTGATTTTAACTTGGCCTCTAGGTAGCGTAGAAACAAAAAAAGTATGTTTTGTAAAGCCAAAAGATAGCTCTATTCAATTAAAAAAAATACACTTGTTTTGACCGAATTTGCTCATTTAAACGTGTTTGGATACCTTAAAAGATCTCAAAATTATTTAGTTTTGTTAACATATACGCTGATTTTAAAATAAGCTTTTTGGCATAATTCATAAATTTAGGTAGAAATTCATGATGAATTTTCTTCGATTAATTAAATATTGTTGATAAATGTTAACTATATGCTTCATATTTAATTCAATTGGGGAAAAATTATTTCTAAATCATGGTATATTGCAATAAGTTGCTTTTTTAAATTTTCTTGCATTCATTTTAGATTGCCATTGTATTCGCATGCTAAACTCATAAATTCTCTCTTTGCACTTTGCTAACATCTAAATTTTTCTAAAGAAACAAAACCAATTATTTTAATGAGAAAGCGTTGAATTATCTTTTATTTGCAAAGTTAAATCCTTTCCTTAATTATGAAATATTCAAACTTTCAGCTTATAAATAAAATGGAATTTGATTTGACTTGTATATGTCAGCAAAGGTAAATGAATATATATGATACAAGTGTGAAAGTGAAATATAGTTCCTTCTTTTCAAATAAATAATAAATCATTTTGTACAATTTTCATATGCATAAAAGAAATAAAAATTAGCCGTACAATATTATTGCAAGTTATGAATACATGAAATCCACGTATGCATGCATGATTGTATTGATGTACATATTTGTTTTATTCATGATCTGTTTTAGTTGAGAAGTGTTATTAACGTAATTGTCTTCTTTCATGGATACTGAATCATTTTTCAGAAATTATTTTAGAAAATGTATAATCTAATTTAAACAAAATGTGAATAGTTTCATTAATGAAGTTTTTTATTTAAAACTAACGACCCCCTAATTCTTTAACTGTTTTAGGCAATAAAAATAAAATACCGCTTAGAAAATATTTTAATCTCTTACTAAGCACATACATTTTCTTACTTCATAATGCGAAGAAAATATTTTTAAAAAATCTCTACAATATTGAACTTTATTGAATCTGTATTAGAAGAAAGAATTAAATTAGTTTATAAAATTAATAGGAAAAAACAAGATTTTCCTAGGATTTCCTAGATCTTACAGTGAGATTCGATAACTGCGGTCCTTCAAATTTCTATATCCCTGTATATTATTAAAAAATAATCATGTATACTAAAAAAATTATTGTTTCTCATTCTCTTTTTTTCCCTATATAATTGTAAAAATTTCCTGTGTATTTGCATGCTTATTTAAACATGTGACTGGTGTAAGACAGTTTCTTCTGTATTATATTATTTTCCATTTGGAAAGTTAATTGAGACTCTGTGAAGGTGTTAGAATTAACTCTAAAGAGAGAGAGTGCAGTAAAAGGCTCCACTTATTGGTAAAAATAGCACGCTATAGGAAGACGTTCCTTAAAGTGACTTTTAGCAACGCTTACTTATTTGCATGCATGGATTATGGAGCATTCATGAATGGACAAGTGGTTGTGAGAGGTCTTCCCCTCTTTCTTGGGCACCTAGATATGCAGGAGGTAGGGAAGAAACACTCGCCATGATCCAATCAACAAATTCAATTAATAACAGTAAGAGAATGTTTCGGTGCTAACCTCGAAAGTGGAACAACGACGAAACACACGAATGATTAGGAGACTATCAAACTCGATCCTTACTTTATATAGGATCTAATGTATTATCCGATTTAATCTAATATTAATTTGATCTCAGTGATCAATCGTCACTTTAAATCTTTCTCCTAATAAGTATTTAATAACAATAATTCAATAATGATACCTGTCAGAAACAATCTCACCTGATTTCCGGTTTGCATCCACTCCTACTCTATTCTAGCTAGAAAACTTGGACTATATATAGGAAACTTAATTTATGTATCACGATTTCTTCTTCCGAAGGGTTGGTTGGGAATAATGTGAATTGATAGCCCAAAGATTTCCCAAGAGGGTTAGAGGAAGGTACGCGAATAGATCAGCCACAAGGTGTACTTAAACTCCCGACAGAAATTACAAAAACACACCACATGCTTAAGAGTTAATAAAAAGGGTTTTGAAGTGACTTTTTTTAACGGAAGGACAGCCAGAATTAATTTTACTCATTAGTGTAAATATGAAATTCTAGAAAAAAAACACTTATGGTATTATTGGTAGCGAAGTTTATTTCACGAAGCTTGAAAGTTTATTTATCAATATCATGATATTTCGACAACTGTTGTGATTACCCTGAGTTTCAAAAATAAAAATATCTTCGATAGTTTTTCGTTTTAGAAGGAATGAAAAATATTAATTTGTGTAGTTTAAATATTATTAAAAATATCAATTAGAGTTCGAGACAATTGTGATAACGACCGCTAGCGGAGCTCCCCTTCCCTCATTTTTCTCCTGCTCGCCCGTATGCATATAAAGGGCTCTTTGATAGTTTTATTATCTTGTTCCATTTTCAACTTGACTCTTCTTTTTCGAAAGTTTGCTAACCTCTGTTTTATAGCTTTCAGACGGAAAAAATTGAAAGCAGTTATATTAAACACACTTCACATATACACTCGTATTATACAATTTTATAGAAAAGGTTTCTATTCTAATACTGAGCTAACCTCAATTATTAATTTTTTTCAGGGAACTATTTCACCCGCAACTGATTTTAATGCAGAAAATGTAGTCAGTCGATTACGAAAAGCAATGAGAGGAATTGGTAAGAAATAAAATGCTATTTCATTTGAAAAAGCTCTTTGGCTGTAAAAAAAATCTGGTGATTGTCTCTTTAGTACATTTTTTAACATGTATCACATTACAGTAGCATAACATAATACTAATTATACTTCGTAGTTTTGTTGAAAAGTTTATTATAAAAGAAACCCTGATCAAATAACCATGGACGAAAAAAGTTTTTAGTATATATCAGAATAACCGCATATTAAACAACGTTATAAATCTACTTCGAGTGAACTGCTAAATATTTCGTAATGAATGTACATATTGACTTTTGAAAATTGTGTAGCGAAGTTCTAATTTATTAGAAAATGGCTAATAGGAGAATATTATACAACTGACAGTTCAATTACAGCACCATGAAAGAAAGCAAATAAAAATTTATCAATTGTACGTATACCACGTAGTAGGAAAAAAAAAAAAAAACATGATTAAAATAGGCAGTTTGAAGGTAATTCAGAGTCCGAAGTTAGTATAGATAGCTGCCGTCCTGTCAGCTAAAACTACTCTTACCTTGTTAGGCATCAAAGTGGGTCTGGAGGACACAGTGGCGTAACGAAGAACGTTTGGGCCCCCCTACAAAGTCAGGTTTTGCACCCCCAAGTTGGATTTTACAAAGGGTAGGTACTTAGTGGCAGTCAGGCTTCGCCCCACGATGCGGGGGTGTACGTTACGCCACTGGTATGACAGATAGGGGCAAGGTATTCCATGCTGCTTTAAGTCTATGCTACACTTCATCAATCAAAATGGCACAAAAATGGTGTCGGCCCAATCTCTTAGCAACCCATGACCAGGTGTTTACAAAGGGTGAGAGATCTAAAGAATGTACTGGCCAGGGTAACAGTTCAACACCCTCTATGTTTAGAGAGGCTAGAATATGACGAGTAATATGCAATCTTGTGATATGTTGTTGAAAGATGACATCTCCTTGTCTTCGAAGATACGACACTGCCGTCGGTCTTAAGAGGACTTGGTACCCTTTGAGCTACTTTCTTTCTTTATGTATTTAAAAATTATATTTTAACATTTTATATAGTGTTTCTATTCCATAAAATGATACGAGATGAAAATTTTCACATATTATTCACACAATTAGAAAAATTAAAATTTTTTGAAGAAACTTTTAAAATCCCACTCCTTCAGTAATTATTAATTTTTTAACCTGAAATTTTTTTTGTAATACTCTTATGGATGTTATAAACAATTTTAGGGATTGATTTTACAATAACTTAATTTGTTTTTGAGAAAAAAAAATGTTGATATACATGCTAAAAATCAACAAAAAAGCCGATATCTCTTTTAATTTTTTAAAAAAAATATTCAGTTTACAGTAAAATGGATCCCTAATCTTGTTACATGCTTTATATGCAATACACATAAAAAAATGGAAGTTATTGGTAAATAGTTGTGGAAGGAGTAGCATTTTGAATGCACTAATGTTTCGAAAAACACAAACTGAGAAAAACCACTTTAAAGTTTATGATTCTGAAAAAAAAATTATAATAAGCTTAAATTAACTTAAAATACAACTTTAAGATATATATTTTTCTATAAAATAATTGCATTTTCGTATTCCCCATACATTTTTTATAAATGATCAATTTTAAGAAGGTATTAATTGCACAAGAAAATTCAAGAAAATGTTAAAAAAATTTTTTTTTCTGTCACGACAGAAAGTTTAGTTTTTTATTTCACATAATATTGAAGTATTACATTTGTATGAAAAACATATCAGGAATAAGAACTGAAATTATGAAATCATTAATAAGAATTGTCTTAATTCAAAAATTTTACATGCACACATTTCACAACGAAGAAAAATTATATTATTGTATTGCCTCGAAAATATTCTGCTTTATATATTACACATTCTTTTTTTTATAGTTATTATTTCTCTTTATAAAATAGAATTTTTTATCATAACGCTTTTTTTGCTTTTTTTTTCTAAAAAGGGGGCGTGGCCGAATTGCCTAATTTGTTTTCAAATGAAGTTGTGATATGGCCCCCTTTCGGTGACCATATCTTTGATTGTCAACGTGAGCTAGAGGTGTGGGATTTTCAGAATAATTATCAGACATTTTAAATTCTTAATGACTTTATTAAGAATAGAACTTAAACGTCTAACAATTTAGATAAATTTATATAAATGAGAATCTAGAATGAACGAACACACAAAAATAGTTAAACCGAACCACGTAATTTAGATCACTTTCTCTAAATAAATATATTATCCGCCTACTCTCACTTCTAATAATATTAAAAGTCTTAATTTCAAATAATCAGTCCTACCTTAATCAATACTTCAATCTTTAAATAAAAACGCCCAGGGGGTGTGCAATGGTATGCACCTTGTTTTAAAGGCGGGGTTTTAGGTAACTTTGATAGGCTGCAACCGCTTTATCTCCTTCAAACATAACATTCATAAATTGCCTTTCATTTTACTGAAACTTCTGTTCTTTAAAAAATATCTTATTTGATTTTTATTCGCATTTCGCCCTTGGGTTTTGGTTGGGAAAAAAGTTGTCATTAATCTTGGCCGTCAAAGAACCCCGAGGTTATGTTAAAGAAAAGGCGTGAGCCCGTCACAAAGTTTTCTTCAACTTTAACTTTCCGACGCTCTAATGATATACAACAAAGATAATAAGCAAAAAATAAGATTAAAAAATAAATAAAATAATAATAAAAAAAATGATAGGTCGGTCATTTTTGGGGTACCAAGACTTCTTAAGATCTGGAAGATGTGACGCAGGCTGTTCAGATTACCGTGGGGCCAAAAAAGGCCTTCGTCTGATACCAAGAGCTCTCATATCATCACGATATCAAATATTACGTATAACGATATCAAATGTAAACAGGCCTCGTGCGTTCTCCTCGTTATCTACAAGTACGGATACGTTGCACCTGATGTTGACTCATCTGAATAAACGCCGTAGTGCCCCTCTCTTGTATCCAGTTTTATTGTTACTATCGCCAAACGTTTCTATGCTGTAGTATCAAGGAAGTCATAATAATGATCACCCTAGGACAGTCTCAGTTCTGATCCAGACGTCATGCTGCAAACAAGCCCGCTTGCTGACTTATGGTCGAAAATGGGGGGGTTTTTTTATAAAAAAACGACTTGACAACAAGCGCTTTCCAAAAAAACCGTTAGCTCTTGTGGCACAAATTTGATCTTTCTGAAACTATCGATTCATTATTCGCAAGACATTTATTGAAATTCGGCCTATTCAGAAACAGTGCAATTACTCATGGCACTCCTACCAGTATAAAAAGTCTTAACAGGTGCACGTTAACAACTGCTCTCAGAAACCAAAGGGCAATTTTTTGTGTGAAAAAAAGCTTCGTTTTAAGTTTGTCCAACATGTATTTTAATGAAACAATAAATGAGCTGAAATACTAGTTTTTTCGTCGCAAAAGTAACTTTTCCTCAACAATAAATGGTTTTATAATTATTACAGGCAATTATAACAGTGCTGATTTTGTTAAACCAGTTAATAAAGCTGAATATTTACATCATTTAATTTTTTGATGTAAATGAGTTTAAATGTGCATAGAAACAATTTCCTATAAAAATGTTTCGAGTAATCTCTAAAGGCTATTATTCAATGAAGTTTTTTAAAAAGTATTTTTGTAATTTTGAATCTGACTTGTATAATTTACTTTTCTCAAAAGATAAATAAAATATGACACGTCATGTAATGATTTCAAAGTAATTTAACCACACAGGAATAATTTGACTAGAAAAATAACCTCAGTTTATCAAAAATTATAATAAAAAACTAACATAACTACTTAGAGATGTATTTTGGAGATAAATTTTACATTTAGATGCGATCAAGGGGTACTATGGCCTTATGGTTGTGACAAGGGGAAAGCTGAGAGAAAAGTTTGAGAACCTTTGTCAGTACAGCATTTGTAAGAATATCGTGTTCCATTTTTATTCAGACATTATTGTAACAATTGACTGTAAGATGAACGATATTTCACAAAACAATTTATATATAACAGCCTATTTTAACACATAATTTTAACTCCACAAAATTCATAATTTTAACTTTTGCACTCTTTTAGTATTTTCAAATTCTTTTTTATTTTGGCCCAAAATAATTTAATATCATTGGCCTACTCATACACAAAAATTTATCTCGTATACATAATAAAAGAATTTTATAAAAACTGTTACAGAATGAGAAACGAGAAATTTGTGTTTTCTATTTATAATCTAAAATTAAATTTTTCTTTATTCTTGAAATTCTTTAAATTGAAATAGTCTTCCATTTCAAGTAAATAATAAAGAATTCCTATCGGATAACCGCTTTGCAGTAATAAAAGCCAAAAAAGATTTATTTATATTTTTCCAGAATTATTATCACCGAAAAAGTGAAGCTCATTTAGGAACTTTTATTTTAGGAACTGACGAAAAAATCATTATTGATATTCTCACTGGCCACAGTAACTCCCAAAGGCAAATAATCAAGAAAAAGTACAAAACTATATATGGAAGGGTAAGGCATTATATATAGTATTGATTTTAATAGCTTATATAAGTCTCTTGAAGATAACAAATTGAAATTCGAAGCACACTGATGATGTAAAAATACCCTTATCCCTTTATGCTTTTTTTAAAAGGAATATTACAAAAATTTACTTATTTTATAAGTACGTTAAGCCATAATTAAATTATATTTAAGTATAAGAGATATATATAAATGTATTGAAAATGTGAATACTAATACCATAATTTAAAGTAATAAAGTTATACTTTCACTTTAATTATAATCTTTTCTTTTGTTCATTTTATTTTCTTTTAAGGTATCCAACTGCGTTCTGAACCGTGATTTTAAAAAAGCGCATAAATGGATAATTTTCATGATATTTAATGTCACTTAGAATAGAATACGTGTATAAAATTGTTTTAAGGACGTCATGGCAAAAAAAAAAAACCATATTCTGGCAAACAATTAACTTAGAATTCCCTTTTTTTTAAAAAACTTTTTCCCCTTTTTAAAAAATGCTTCTAAAAAATAATAATATTTTGTGGGGTTTTTTAAAAAGTAGGACTTCCCCAGGGGTCTGAACTGGGTTTTTTAAAAAATTCACTTATTTTCGGAGTTATCACTTTTTGGGAAATAATTATCGGCTTTTTTTTTAAAAACTTTTTTCCCTCTGTTGAAAGAAAAAATGGGGATAAATCAACTTCAAAAGTTATATGGTTAAAAATTCTAGTTCAGCCTCTGAAAAAGGTTTCCTGAGCTATACAAAGGAAAAATATTATTATAATAAAGATTTTTTCATGGGTGTTTTAAAAAGGGACTTCCCTTGCCCATTTTTTCAAAATAGTGTTTTTAAATAATTTTTATTGTAATAATATTCCTAAAAAAAAAATTTTTACGTTTTCTAATCTAAAATGACACTAAATATCATAAATATTATCCAAATTTTTACGCTTTTTTCAAAAAACACGGTTCAAACCGGGGGTAGTTGGATACCTTAATAAAAAATATCTTCTTATATTTATATTAATGTACTTTTTTTTTCCAAAAAATCAAAGTGTCAAATTAATTTTTTTAAATTAAAAACCTTTTTTTGAAAAAAAAGTTACAAGAAAATGTAGAAATTTGAATTTAAGAAAGCAGATAGCCTCCCAAGGACCCAAAAAGAGTTGGTAAACAAAACAACCTTTTTTTTATCCGGGGTTTTCATACAAAAATAATTCATATACTTATGCACAGACATTTTGGTATTTTCTAAACAATCTTGCATCTTTTTCATAAAAATTTCTTCAATTGGTTTTTTTTTTATTAACGCCCCCTTGGGAAAAAAAAGAGGACCCTTTTTGCGGGAACCCCTCCCAATATGTTACTAATCTCAAATATGCATCGAATTTTAATTACAATCTTATGCGGCATTTTGTACATATTTATCTATTCATTATCTTCAAAACCCAGCTCACGTTGCCCCTTTGAAATCCGGGAATTAATTACTTTCATAATGGCTAAGAAAATTTTCATATTTGAAAACACACTTTCCCAAAGTTATCTCAAGAATATTAATTTTAGTTCAATCACATTTGAAAAAATTCAAGTTCTCAAACTTTTAAATTAAAATTACTTTTTTCTTATGTTTGGGGGAAAATAGTAATTTGTTTTATCATAAATAAAACAAATGTATCATAAAATATTTTTAGATATTGAACGATGATATTAAAGCTGAATTAGGGGGTCATTTTGAAGATGTTTGCATAGCACTCTTAACTCCCCTCGCTGAATACATAGTGGTTGTCTTTATTACGTATTAAAGGAAAATTTTAATTTTTGGATTTTTGTGTTTTTACTTATATTAAAAAGCGGTACCCCTTTTATATATGACTTATATGCCCTAAATATATGGGGCCGACCCGAGAAGGGGAACGGGTAGTTCACAAGACTCCGTTTTTAAACTGTTTTTGTAGAATCAGAATTTTTTAATTTTGTTTGCTTTTTGGTCCAAATTTACACAGATTTGAACAACGCAGTTTTCAGTGACCAGTTAAAGGGAGATAAGGGCTTTAAATTAACGCAAACCAAAAATTAGTTTAACAGGGCCGTTTCTTGCAGCGGGCACCGGCCGCATAAAATTCTATCAATGAAGCAAATTTTTACAAATTTTTCAAAATAAAACATAATAAGTCAATAAATATGCTAAGTCTTAGATTGTTTTGAAAATAAAAAAAGTCCCGTTTTCCGATAAAATTTCATAATTTAAGAAAAAAGTCCTAGTTGGTCCACATAGTCCATTACGTTAAAATTTTTAAATCCTTTTATTTTGGGAGGAAAATTTTGGAAGAACCGAAATACCGCAAGGTTTTTTGTTTTTCACGGGGGGTCTTGGGCCGATTTTAACAAAGGGGTTTTAAAATGATTTTTGGGAAAGTTTTTTTACGTATGAATAGTTAATATTCCTAAGATACGGGGGTGTTTAAATTCAATATGATTTGGAGAAATTAATAATAACCTTAAATGCAAAATAGAGGAAAAAATTATTTTTTTGTCTTTTCATTTTATTCATGTTTTACTTTTTTCTTTTCCCTTTTTGACCCAAAATATTTTATTTTAAATTTAAATTTTTCTGGTTTTTAAAGTATATTACCCCAATTCAACAAAAATAAAAAAATTTTCGCCCAACCCGGGGAAAGTGTGATACCCCCACGATCTTGCGGGTTGGGCTTTTTCTGAAGAACGGTCACCGTAAAAATTTTTCGTTTATGTATTTTTAGCCTGTCGATAGAAGAAACAATCTTAAACAACTAAAATTGTTACAAATAAGGGTTTTTTATATATAATTAATTATTTTATTACCATTTTTATTTCTTAAAATTTTTAACACCAAGAAAACAAACATTGCATTTAGCAAATTGAATAAAACACCACATTTTTTTTTAAACACTTTGTTCGGGGCCGTGATTTTGAAAAAGTAAAATGGATAATCTTATATTTTAGGTCACAGATTAGAATACATGTATAAAAAATTTTTTTAAACATTTTTACAAAAAAAATTTTTTAAATACAATATTTCGGCAAAAATTAACTTTGAATAACCTTTTTTTTAAAATGTCCCCTTTTGCAAAAATGCTATTATAATAAATTTTTCCTGTAAATAGCCGACCCTGTACAGAGGCCTAACTATGATTTTGAAAATTCACATTATTTTCAGGTTACAACCCATTAAAAAAATTTTTTCGGGTTTTTTTCTTAAAATTTTTTTTCTGTTGTCGTAAAACAATAAACCCATTTTTTTTAAGAAACAAAAATTTAGTTGATCCTCTGTACAGAGGTCTGAGCTAAATTACAGGCAAAATATTATAATATAATAGAAGCATTTTTTCACAAAAGGAGAATATTTTAAAAAGGGGGCATTCTATTTTATTTTTTTTTCAAAATATTGTACTTAAATAAATTTTTTTTGTAATACTATTCTAAAAAAAATACATTTTCTAATCTAAGTGACACAAATATCATAAAATTATCCATTTCACGCTTTTGAAAAAAACACGGTTCCGAACGGATGCTTTTTTTGGGAAGTTAAACAAAAAAACGAAATTGAA